>CM067067.1:33058803-33658803 GCA_033980235.1 Diadema setosum
GTGACTTTTCATTTGTACTGAGTGTATCTGCCGTATTGTCGGACCTAGCCTTTTAAAACCACTCACGCTATAGAACAACTGTATTTGGGTTGCTAATATCTGTATTTTGTAATAAAGGGCGTGTGCGTATAGGTGTAAATTTAGACACCTCTCCAGAGATTACCTTTGAATGTTCACCTTTTTGACAATGTAGTTATTGTAGAGCAATGTTTCCTCTATTAATTAGTTGCATTTTTTGGAAACAAAAGTGCCTTTGCTATAAGGTACGATGGAATTTCGAAAACATACGTTTGGAATATATTATTCGCGTTTATGATTATGTTTTCTATATTGCTGTGAGGGTGGATTACTTTTTGGCACATCCCACAGGGTTGCTGTTTAATGCATGGCACCCTCGCACTGTATAGATCTTGTAAAGTTAAGTCTCTTCTATCATTTCCATTACTTGTCATCGATGAAAATTGTATTTGCTGTATTGCCGGGACTACTTTTACAACCATTCACGCTATAGAACAACAGTATTCGCGTTGCTAATATCTGTGTTTTGCAATAAGAGGGAGTGAGCGTATAGGTGTAAATTTGGATACTTCCCAATGGATTACTTTTGAATGTTCACCCTCTTGACAATAATTTATTGTAGAGCAATATGTCTTCTCTATTAATTAGTTGTATTTCTTGGAAACAAAAGTGCCTTCGCTATACGGCACGATGGAATTTTAAAAACATGTGCGTTTGTAACATAATATTATATTCGCGTTATTATGATATTATAAGTTTTCTATATTGCTGTGAGGGTGGAATATTTTTTTGGCACATCCATTGGCACATCCACATCCACTGGGTTCACCCTCTTGACAATAATTATAGTTATTGTAGAGCAATGTCTTCTCTATTAATTAGTTGTATTTCTTGGAAACAAAAGTGCCTTCGCTATACGGCACGATGGAATTTTAAAAACATGTACGTTTGGAACATAATATATTCGTGTTATTATGATAAGTTTTCTGTATTGCTGTGAGGGTGGAATATTTTTTGGCACATCCACTGGGTTGCCATCTGAAGGGCGGACTCACACTGTGCGATTTTTACTGCGATGCGCTGCGCTGCGATAATGTGCGATATCGCAGCCTGTTGCAATCTGTCGCAGGTGCTGCGATGTATACCGCACACTGTGCGATTTGTGGCCTACGATTTACACCGTGCGCATGCGTACATCGTACATTATGGCACCTGTTCATCATAAAGAACGGTCACCATGAATGAAGTCACTCGTGACTGTTTTTTTTTTTTTTTTTTTTTTTTTTTTGGCGACGTTGGTTTGAAAAGTACATGTATGTTCACGCTTTTTTTTTTATTCTAAAGTAACTACAGAAATTACTAGATATGAATCGAATAACACTATATTCTAAGAAATAAAGTTAATAATGATAGAAAAAAGAAATGCCATATTTTGGTATTAATTTGGATCACTGCCTGGATCAAAGTCCCCCCCCCCCCCTTTTTTTTTGGGGGGGGGAGGGGGGGGGGGTTACGTGGTTTTGTAGGATTCTTGATCATTGGAAATAGTCATTTACAGCATATTTATATATGTAATTATATTTATTTATGTAATTATTACAATGGGTAGAAATCACAATAAGGGTGAAAAAGTACTGCTTGATGGAGGTCTGTATTCTCTAAGTGCTTTTCTAAGGCTTTGATAGTGGAATTCTAGCATTGTGGTTTCTCAAACACATGAAATATTGTGCTGACATATTTTTTCTGGTTGGTCCTTGAAAAATTCACTCTTGTTTTGTGTACGGTATGTAATTACCATCCAGATGTAAGGGAATCACACTTATTTACAATATATATTGATTCACAAATAAAAACGTGACAAGAATAAAGATAATGATATATTCAAGTCATTAAATTAAATCTAAAATATAGACACATTGATCACAATTAAAGTCAATTCAATAGTTTATTTATTTCCATCATCAAAAAAGAAAAAGATAAGATGGTACAAAGCAGTTCAAGTTGTCGATTTGTCTTTCTATATCATGACGACAGCTGTATGATTCAATTAGTTCAATACAATTGTACTGTCAAAAAAATGAAAAAAAAATGCAAAACTAGTAGGAAAAGCAATATCATAATTGTGCTGTACAATTCATATATACATACTGCAGTATGGATGTCATAGTTCTTAAAAGTATCACACAAAGTGACAAAAAAACATCAACTTCCATTTCTTTTCCACATAAACAATGAATAAATTCAGTCAACTTGAACATCTACAATAAGTTAGCTCAACGAGTTACCATTACAATTTGCATGAGACAACTACCTATGCCACTACAATTTCCCAAAATATGTTGCAAAAACAAACAAACCTCAGGGAGGAAATTGCTGCAATCTAACATACTCTACAAGCAATGTTTACAGTTAAGTAGTTTGTGTACAAAGGTACATAAACACTTACTGTAAACATACAGTGTATTTTGAAAAATGCCAAATTGAAATGATCATACCAGCATCCGAAGGGGTGCTTTCAGATGCACTAAATGTGCTACTGGTCCTAATCCAGATTAATCAGACACTGTATACACTGCAAAATACTGTGGCAAAGCAGTCATTTGAATTGAAATTCCAACTGTGTGTGAACCTTGTCAATTGCATACCTTAAAAATGTAATATCTTTACAGGAGATCTCATCTTCAACATTGTCCATTTTCTGTCCATCCCAGATTATGTTGATGCCTACCTTAGGCATTCTTTACAATAAGAAAATGTGCTGGTTAAAATGTGCGGAAGAAAAAAAAATAAAAGGTTCAAGGCTAGAGTACATGTAATTTTGGTTACACATATTACTTTCCAGAATTGACTTATAAGCAAGAAATATACAACTGTGTTACCAATAAATCAGGAAGATACAAATGAATGAACATTGAATTGCTTTGACTGATAAGGGTAAGTGGCAAATTGTAGCCTACAATGTAGCAAATACAACTATAACAATTTGCTGACTCAAGCTCTCAGATGTTGAGTCCAGTAATAAATGTTATCCATCGATACAGATAGAGGTATGATAAAAAACAAGCAAACAAACAAACATAATTTTGTGCAGAGGGGGGAGATCAGCAGTTAAAATACAGTGTATGTATGATTAAAATACCATGCAGCACTTATACGGTAGCATATATACGACTGCATAGGAAAAAAAAAATAGCTGTCTCAGAACGCTGACTGCTGTATTCACATTGCTCTAAATTCAGAATTGCACAGTAACATGATTTCTTCTTTGCAGCTATAGTACAACTTATTGCAATGATACATGTGCCATTCTCCATTTTTCTAGCTCAAACATTTCTGGCAATACATGTACCATTGTCAGACTCACATTTCAATACGCTTAGACAAGGGCGATGAAAACACACTGTGCAATTCCATCATTGTGCAATGATTATTAAAAGCCTTGTTGATGTAGACTGGCATAATTAGGGTGATTAATAAGTTTACAAAACTAAGTTGTTCAATGGTCAAGTTAAACTAATATTAGACAACTTGCAATAACCTCTCACTTCAACAAAGGCCTAAGGTGTTTTTACTCTGTGCAGTCCTGTGAGTGACGAAGAAATATGATGTCATGTCACTACCACTTTTCCAACTGTGCAAGTCATATACAACAACTTCAAGTTAAAACATCTCTTGAACTTCTGAAGTTTTCCATCGATTCAAAAGTTTTGCTTACGTGTTCAGCTCACTGCAAAGTGTGTTGCCGTGGTAACAGCACTAATTGACGTCAAAGTTATGTAACGGCTTTAAGAACAGCTTTCTTCCCCAGTTTTTGAGCCATTAAAACAATGTTTGGCCCACATGTTGAGTTTAATGTAAAGTTGCACAAAATATACATTTCTAAACAGTAGTGGAAAGAGTGTTGCTATTGTCTCTGAACATTGTAATGGCCCTCACAAATCAAACAAAAGCTTGTGGAATTTTTCTCTCTCCAGTTTTCCAGTGATACAAACAAAACATGGTACATTTGTTGTACATGATTTAAAGTTGCAGGATACATTTTAAAGAGAAAGGGAGAGTGCATTGTCAGAGTAACAGTGCATAATCGCCTTAAAATCATAACAAAACCTTGCACATTGAAATTCTTCAGCTGTTTGTCGGTATTTCAGAAAAAAGAAAGACTCACAGTAATTGCACGTAAATTTGAGTTTTTCGAGAGTAGCTGTGTTTGTAGTTGGTGGGAAAACAGAAATCAAACCATTGTAAGTTAACATCAAATGCATGTAAAGTTCATGGAAACTTGCACTGGTCCAACATAAATGAAAGAAACAAGTCAATATGTCAGTTTCTTCAAGTTCCACCTTCACGACTGCCTGCTGTAGTAGGTACCACTTTCCTGCTTTGAAAAGTCACATTTTGTTTCCAGTAAGTCCCAGAGAGACAACAATGTCATCCCACACCGATCTTGCAGTTACAGGTGTAAGTGTTGAGGTGAACTACATGACAAGGGCTAAACAAACACAAAAAAGAGAGCAAAATGGAGAAAATAGGGGAAATATTAATTGTTACAAAAATGCATAAGGTTCCCTGTGAAGCAAATGTTTGTAGTTTAGGATGCCTCCAACTTTCCGCCCATTTGCTTACAGTGTTTACAGCACTTGAACTACACACATTAGCAACTGACAACCACAGTTGAGTTATTGAGTTGAGTTTTTATGAAGTTCCTCGACCATGGAATTGACTGTGGAATTTTATTTTCTTGAAAAAGTAAAAGAACAATGTGGCATGTTTTTATTTTATACTTAGAGAACTTACGCCTGAATAATCCTTTCGACAGTGATCATAGGTCTGAACGCCCTGACAAAAAGAAGTATCCCTGGATGATAATTCTTTGAATAAAGTCTACTCAACAATGTTCTTTGAAGTACATATGTAAATCAAATTTGGGATTTTCAGGTACACCCCAAATACATAAATATGTTGCACTTGTCTGTAGAGAGAGAGGAAAAAATAACAACAACAAGCATGTTTTTGTTTTTATTTCTCTCTCTATTTTAGAGGTAAAGCAAACATTTCCCATTAGTGCATCATCAGGGTACCTACTGCTGATAAAATTTTGGTTTCCTTTGCTTCTTGACTCCTCCTTATCTTCTTAGGTTTTGCTTTGCCAGGTCCTGCTTCTCCTTCTCCTGCTCCTTATGTGTAGCATTTCAGCCTTTGACGCCTTGCTGGTAGAGTCTTTATCATCTTGTAATTCCAAGTAAATAGGAGAAAAAGAAAAAGAAAAAAGCACACAAACATGATTACATATTGTATTGAATTAGAATGATGAAGAGGGATGCACTCCCCCTATGTCTTACAATGGATACATTCTTTCAAAGAAATGATGTTTTCATTTATTTCTAAAAATGTATTTGAAATTCTATGAATAAACTATTCAGCACTTTTAGGGTAGCAAGAATTAAATTTTTATTTTCTTCAAAATACTGTAAAAGACAATTAAATTACACTTTTTGAAATAATATCTTTCTTGCTCTCAACTTAATGTGTTTTTTTTTTAATTGTCAAGCCACCATAAAAAGAAAAAGAAACTGATGTATTCACACATGCAGTCACACAAACATTTTGGAAAGTATGAAAAAGTGTTTATTTTATCTTCTAACATATATACTGTACCTCAGTCTCCAAAATTGGTTAGGTATCCTCATGGCATGTTTGTCCTCAGAAATTGCAGGTAAGAGAGGGATTCATGTACTTCTGCAGGACAACCAGTTGCCAGCTGCTCCTTTTCTGCTCTTCCTTTTCAACATTGAGACAAGCCTCCAGTATGAATTCCTTAGAGATTTCATTTCTATTCAGACCTGTTTAGGGTGACACAAAGGGACAACTATTTTCAGGCATTTATGATAATTACAGTAGACTCTAAATTTACCATTTGGGTAAAAAGGACAACATTTGGGGATGAATCTAGAGTTAACAAACACATTTAGTGATAAACAAATTTATTCAACTATTCATCATTGTTGATCATTGGATAGGCCTGTACATAAGTGCTTCATAAATTCATATATCATAATCATAATTATTTCAGTCATTTACTAAGGTCTAAGGGCTCGAAAGCTTAACTAAATTACAATATGCATTACATATAGTGTACGTTTAGTACAAGTATGTCAATATACATACATGTACATGTGTAACACATGACGCACACAGCATTGTTTCCTACAGTCTGCAATTTTGGATAATTCATGATTGCCCTTGAATGATGTTTTACATTCTGCAATCAAACTGCAAGTACAGTTTGTACACCCTACAGATTGGGGCAGGGTCTGTGATGATTTCAGACTGAGAGTTCATTTTGATATACAGTTGTACTTTGTTATGAAATTAAAGGGCAATTAAAGTTAACAGAGAGTATGACATGTACACCGGTACTGTACTGTATGCTATATAGCCTTACCAAGTGCTGTGCACAGCACGTTTGTGACTTGCTGAGGCAGCAACGACAAGGCTGTGTTTATTATCGACACAGATTAACAAATGACGCACTGCCGGATAATCAAATACTTTGTAGCACTAGTCTGCAGACCTGAGCATGAACATGTTACAGCCTCATACAGTAAGAACTTTCAGTTTGGAGTGCATGATCGATCATCACATAAAAAGTCGGACAAACATGGATAAAATGTTAATCACCTAGTAACCTACATGTAGAGAGGGTCACTTCAGTGCATTGCATTTGTTTTGTGTGTGTGTGTGTTTCTAGACTACAATTTCTGTACAAATCTCCAAGAACAACTGATCAATCTAAGTTACCTCAGCTCCACTTAGGCCTTATTGTTAAAAATCTAGAGTGCTATACTCCTGGCTTAGTTGGGTAATTTCCATGAGACTAGACACTACGTCTACTCTAAAAAAAAAAAAGTTTGGGAACAGTTTACTTATTTTTTTCTAGGATCTGGATTCATACTGCTTGTAACTATAGCAATGGATCTCAATTACAGTGTAGGTCTAACTCCAACGGTTAGAGTTCTAATTCCTCTAACGTTTAATACAAAATAGGTCTAAGCCTACGGTTCTAGCGTTAGACCACAGCCAAGGGCAGGAAAGGCTAGCACAGCTACTGACAATCTAGATCCAGTAGGTGCCTAGGCCTAAGTAATAATCGACACTGTATTTCTGTAGCCATCACTAGCTTAACCAGAGTATGCCTACCGTATGATTTTGAAATCCATGAGCACATTTTGGCCAAAAAAAAAATGTAGACCTATCTAACGTTAGTACCCTTACGTTAGATCACCGTAAGGGACTAACATTACTATTGCTTAATGTTGTAGAACGGGTCTAAAACTAAGAAGAAGCCTGTTGACTGTGAGTAGTGCTAACGTTAGTACATGCTACGACTGCTAGTGCTAACGGTTAGACTAATTAACTGTTAGGGCCTAGATCTAGTGCTTAGGGTCTAGACAGACTAGTTTAGTGAATAATCTATATAACCGTTAAGACTTTAATAAGAAAATGTAGATTTCTAGAGATCTTGTCACTAATAATATCAGTTACATCTTGATGGGCTAGACTTTCAATTATCAATATCCTTTCCTATCAACGTGTAAAAAATATCTGGATCTGTTTCTGTTCCGGTTCCGTCGGTATAGAGGTCTACCGGTATTCAGAATTAACTGTACTCCACCAACGTTTTGTAACTGTGTGTTAGTATGGTCGTGTGTGCAGGGCAGGAAGAATGTTTCACATTTGAAGCCTCTAGACTAGACTAGATCTCTACTAACTGTTGGTAACTGTTAGTGTTCACGTCCACGTCAGTCGATCCAGTAGCAGTGCAATACTAATCCATTATGGTCTAGACTTAGATCTAGGGCCTGTTCAGACCAGGGGCCTGTCCAGACCAGGGGCCTAGCCCTAGTAGTTTATACAATGTGTTTGTCTATGTCGATTTAATTTATAAAATTCGACTGGAACACGTAACGTTACCGGTATGTACATAGATCTAGGGCAGACTAGGCCTAGATCCACTTATATAGGCCCACACACGTATTTAGGCCTAGCTACAAGTAGATATGGGTCTAGTTTATAGCATACTCAGTAGGGCCTAGACTTAGTATAATTTAAACATTAGATCTAACACTTAACAAGTTAGTCCAAGGCTATGCGTACAGTACCGGTCCGGCGGTACGCAAACAAAATTTTAACCAACCCACAGACTGTTTAATCTGACCTCGTTCAAACTCTATACATGGGACTACGTATGGACAAAACGGCTGCAATGGACGCGAGAAGCCCATATTCATGGTAGAATTACTCACGATTGCACTCTAAGTCGTTGTAAAACTCCCTCCCCATCTCATCTTCGTCATCATGTTGAGATAGATCAGTAAGCAATTGTGGAATAAAGGAAGCATATCCAGCCAAATCTTGATTAGTACTTCTTCTACCACCTTGCTTCGCTGAAAATTTTCGATCATCGTCGCAAGCGATTGTCGCAGAATTTTGAACATGTTCAAAGTTCTGCGATGGGGCTGCGATCCCTGCGATATCCCCAAATCGCCGGTTATCGTATCGCAGACATCCTCACACTGTGCGATTTCTCGTCGTGCGACATCGCAAAGGGTAAATCGCAGTAAAAATCGCACAGTGTGAGTCCGCCTTTAGGCGAGGTCTACTGTACATGTAGTAGTCTCGCATGCGCAGACTCCTTTACCACGTGCACAGCTGCACATACTCTATACGTTCGCCGCGACGTCGTCGCCCATGTGCATTGCGCCGCATGTACAATATGCAGATCCAGGTCTTTTCGTTGCGTCGTCTCGCCATGCGTGGACAGTGATGATGCTGCTGACAATGAGCTCGAAGACGTAACTCGTGAAGTCTTGCGAACGTTCTCAACGCCGTTGTCTCGCAGATCAGCCTTTTCGAATACGAAATAGGTCTAAGTGGTAATGTTGCTCCATTCTGTTCCGAGTATTATTGTGTGAGACGTGTTTTAATTACATGGACTGAAGCTGTAACGCTGAAAAGCGAGCTCCTGCTACAGAGCGCGCATCAGCCGTGTAGCTAGCTCCCCGAACTCCTCGGCTTGCTACTTACTGAGCAGGGAGGTGGGAGCTCCCCCATAGTTACGAAGAAGTAACACTAGGATTTGTATTATATTTTTAGAATAAACAAGCTACAGATCCTTAGGGTGTCGATACGTGGTACCCCCAACCCTACAAAGAATACTAGACCTAGAACCTAGACTAAATAGTATTGACCTTGTACAGAAATGCAAAACAAAACAAAACAAAAAAAAACTTGGATGCTGTGTCTGCAAGGCAACACATCGAAAAAAAAAAGCATCCATATCCACCACAGGCCTTTAAATGCATGCATCATAAATCAAAACATAGATTGCTTGGGGCAATAAAATGCTGGCATTCGGTAAAACTAATTTTGTGGCCCTCCGTTGGACATTTTCATATAGATCTAACTAGACTAGATCTAGAGTAACTGCGTCAGTAAGCGTCCGTGCAGCCGTTCGCGGCAGGTACAACATACACGGTAATATACAGCTAAACACAGCATTGCACTGTCACATGCACACTACACATACACTAACACACTAGCAATCAACAAAAACCAACCGATAAAATGGGCACGATCTCTGACGAAAGTGAAATTTTCTCACCTAAATGACAACATATCGCATCCAAAATGAAATTTTCGGTACTTCTTAACATAACAGTTAAGAAACAATGGTCCAAGAAACTGGATTTTTTGTCGTTTTCTCGATGTTCAGGGATTTTGAAAACATATCCTCACGTAAAACAGAACTTTCGCGAGCCGATGTGGGCCGCCATTTTTTTCGGAAAATGGATGTTACCATCGAAAAAAAGTGAGAAAAACACGAGAAAGACATCAACAAAACCGCCAGAATTGCGATCTTGTTTGCGGCCAATGCATGTGCGCACGCTATTTTCACGTGCTTTCGCAATGGGAAATGGCGCTTACGCAATGTTCGCGAGACATGTGAAGGCGTTCAGCCAAAGATCGCGGAGCACGCGCGTATTGCATAGGGATTGTACATCGTGCCGCAAGCAGAAATACTACGTCGCATATCGCCCTTATCGGCGAAAATTGTGCCGGGTTTTGCCCTGGTAAATCATGAAAACTGCGTTGGTCAATGGTAAATTTCTTTCATGAAAACAATTGCGTTAATGAATAATCTTGTCTATGATATATGAAATGGTTGAAAATAATTTGTCTGATTTGTTTACAAGTTGGAAAAACCCTCAACAATGCTTAAACTGCCGCAAACGGGATATTTTACTCTAGATCTATTAGACATTTTTAGACATTTTAGAAAATGTCCAACGGAGGGCCACAAAATTAGTTTCTGAAATGAAGATCTTTATCTTATGAACAAAGATTGAGGCACGTCGGACTTTCAACTAGCAATAGCATACCGCAGGGCGAGAGGTGACATGATTGAAGCCTTTAAATTATTTCATAAATATGATCAGGAAGTAGTGCCTGACTTGGGTTTAATAAAAAAATGCACAAGAGGACATAGGTCTAGTAAAAAATTATATATTTTTCGATCACAAACCACTGCAAGAGGAAGTTCATTTTGACATGCGCATCAGGAAACCATGGAATACTAGTATAGTTTACCTAGAAATTTAATAGATGCACCCAGTGTCTTCAGCTTTGAAATTGGTTTGGATAAACTCTGGGAAAATGAACCCATAAAATTTAAGTTTGACGCCACGCCACCTGGTCACTACCCAGCTCATCTTAAGGACTGAACCTGGATCTGAATACAGAGGCTCAGCCTGCGTTCAGAATCTCCCATAGGTATCCATACATAGGTAGGTAAAACTAAAAGGCGATGGTTGAGATGAGATTGAGATGGCCGATGGAAGGGCCCAAGCACGCAAGGGCAAACTGCTGAAGGCCACGTTTTTTTTTTTTTGTGTGTGTGTTTTTTTTTTGTGTGTGTGTGTATACATGTGCATGTGTGTGTGTGTGTTTGTTTTGTTTTTTTCGTCATTTTGTTATTAAAGGGTATGTACAGTTCTGGTTGAAGTGAGGATTTAGCTTTTTACGTTTTGCGAGATATTCAGAAACCACTCTGAGATGTCAAAGAGCATGCAATTCTATGGGGTATCAAAAGTTTATTTGATGAAAATTGGTTTGGAAATGGCCGAGATATCCAAAAATAAGGTGAAACAAAGAGCCTAATAAAAGGCGTGTCCTGTCACCTTTTATTATTAGCACTTTTTTGGATATCTCAGCCATTTGAAAACCAATTTTCATCAAATAAACGTTGAATCCTTCTTAAAATTACATGCTTTTTCATATTTCATGAGAGGTTTCTCATTATCTCACTGAGGAATGTTCAAAACATGAATCCCTACCTCAACCAGTACCGTACTGCACAGTCCCTTTAAGAACAATTTTGGTACCCGGTATATAAGTGAAAACTAATGCTATTTCTCTGAAACACATTTAGTTTGAACAAACCAAAGCAGAAAAAAAGATATGTTTCATCATAAAAGTGAAATTTTATAGCCCCCCCCCCCAAAAAAAAAACAAAAAAAAAGATATCAAAATATGTGTTTTTAAACCGAGTACCACAGTAAAATTGATACATGGGACTACATGGACATTGATTACATGACTCACAATTATTCAAGTATCGTATCTCAGCAGTAAAAAGAAATAAACACCTGAATTTCGACTATTAGTATTATTGTCTAACATACCAATCAGAGCTACCAAGTCTCACGCATTCTGCGTGAGACTCGATCAAGCATTTGGGGGCCATCTCACGCATGACACCCATTTTTCTCGCGCATCAGGCGAAATCTGCAACTTGGGCCTATAATAATGAGCATACATGTAGCTCAAAAGATTTAAGTATTTTTATAGTTGCAATTGAAGGTATATTTCCCTTATGTCTTTCAAAATGTGTAAAAAATAGTCACTTAAGTATGCACCTGATCGCACCATTGAGAGCTAAAGATTGAAAAAGCTCCCTACCGTGGGAGGCCACAGGGGGGAAAAACCCCTCCCACACCCTCGCTCGCACGCACATTCGCATGCCGAGATGCCGAGTCATAAAAATCTCGCTCATAAAATTTTTTTGAACTTGGCATCCCTGACCAATGTACAAAATTAGGTATAAAATTTGGAAAACGATAAAGGAAATTTTGAAATATGATGCATCATTTGTTACCCCGGGGTACCACGTTGTGTAGTGCCATCTGACGTCCAATCGAGGACAGCCACAGAGAAATGCATGCACTGTGTGTGTGTGTGTACAGTCATTCCCGTGCCACTGCATGTTATACTATGCATGCATGGTACGCTGAGCTAGCAATAGCTTGTGCTTCAGTGCAGTGCAGTGGCTAGCATGCGCTAGCTCCAGCACCAAAATAATTTCCACTTTTTGGCAACCCAGGGTACAGTGTCTTTAAAAAAGATAAATAATTAAACAAAATGGCTGATTTTTATTTGGTACCGGTACCCCGGGATACCGTTTATGTCATCATATGTCATAATTTTTTATATTATTTTAATTAAAAGACAATTATGGTATTTTTCAATATGAAAATTGGTTTGGGCATAAAATTAGAGAATAATATTTGAAATTTATTGGAAAATTATTTTTGTAATTTGTTCATATTTTCAATGTAAATATCCTTTTCAAAATGATATATAACACCACATAAAAACTAGAAATACTATGTATAATATTTTTCAATAGTTTCCATATAAATATCTGTGTGGCCCTAAAACTAAAGATACCGGTACCAAAAATACCCGCTGCAGTTTACTCTAAGAAATGTTACAGAGGGAGGGTCTTTTAATTCTAAGAAGAATTCAGGCAGAGATTGCCCAAGCCAAGGTGAAGGGCCATAGTTTTTGAAGAAAGTCGGTTTTGTAATGGCCGAGGTAGATCTACCGGTACCCAAAAACAAAGCTGTCCAGTCCTACAACAACAAAGAAGTTGGGTCCACCTTTCGCTTGAGAAATAGGTTTATCATTTATACTGTAAAGTATCTCACTAACAGTTGGAAACCTGAAGCCCTATTAATTCAACCAAAAGTGGAGTACCAGAAATATTTGTATTAAAAAGTGCAGAATACCCCGTACCATTGGTAATGGCCCAGTGTGGGTGGGTAACTTGGGTGTGCACATCCATATCCAGCCCAACCAGACACGATGTTACCGGTAGTACCAGTAGTACTAGTAGTATGGCGACAGGGCTGTATGTAGTCCGGGGCGGATCCAGGAATTCTGTAAAGGGAGGCGCAACTAATATTTCTGGTGTCACTTTCGGTTTCATTTCATTTTTTTCTTTTTATTTCCTTTGTTTTTAACGATAAATAAAGGGGGATGCGCCTCTTGCGCCCCCCTCTGGATCTACCACTGGTAGTTAGTCCATAGCCTATCTCATCCGTGCATTAGCATGCAAGAAAGGATGGGGTTAGCCCAACTGAAGTATGGAGTCCCTGTTAGCGCTAGTAACTGATCAGTGGGAATGCTGGGGAATTATTGTTCCTATAAATATCTACTGTTGTGTGAAAATTATTTGCTTCAGAATGGTCTCATTTTCGAGTAATGTGAGGTTTAATGTTTCCAGTTTAGCATGCCTGTACAGTGATGGGGTGATTGTTAATGGTAAACTGCACATTACATGAGACCATTCTGAAGCTTGTTTCACACAACAATAGATTTATATAATGTACTCTTAAATGAATCCCACAAGTATTGGAACAATCATCCCCCAGCATTCCCACTGATTCCCACTGATCAGTTACTAGCCATCCCCTTAAATTGTGTACAGAGACAGGGCTGTGTATAGTTGAGGTAGGGTAGGCTAGTGTGGAGTGATCACAAATGCCCTCAATATTGAAGGGTATTTACCAAAGTGTTTTGGGTACTGAACAGTAGAAAATGGAAATTCAGAAGGAATAATAAGAAAAAAAAAAAATGAGTGCCGGTACTGAATTCACTATTTAAACAAAGAATTTATTCATCGGTCAGATTGAGATCGCAGATGATTTGGGATCCTTGTTGGATCTTGGATCTTGGATGAGTACCGTAGACCTCCCAAGAGTTCATGAATAATTAATTTCCAGATGTTATGGTGGAGATGCACTTGTTTTTACCTTCTGGTTGACAATACATGTGATTCAAAGTGGATGGAGGGCTATGTCATTATAAACATTGCATCTAAAAACATTGATAACAAATGGATATGGTAATACATTATCTTTATTTTCTGACATTCTTAATTTTTCTCGCATTTTGCTTTTCTGATTTGCATGCTGGTACTAGACAATGTTTTCGACATCCATCAAATTACTTAGAATATCAATTATTTTTGCTCATGAGTTTCATATTGCCTTTGGGCTGACCATATTTTGGCAAATCCTGCTAAGTTTAGGTTCACTGAATTATGGCTAAAACTATCATTTTCCAGGCTACAACCTTAGAAGTCTAGGATGTCATATTAAAATACAGTACAATTATTTGTAATACAGTATTTAGAACAGAATAAAAGAAATGAGTGAACAGGGCCCCGTTGCAAGAAAGTTGCAATCAATTGCAAATACAGTCAACTTCGGATACCTCGACGTCGGATAAGCCGAATATCACTTACCTCGGGGGCAAAATGAAAGTCCCGATTGTTCCTATGGAGTTTCCGTGTGTTAAAATTCGCGTAGCTCGAAGAAAATAACTCTGAAGTTCGGTTAGGCCTTCCTCGATGTGAAATCTACTGTCCCGATCTTAATTAACTTATTGTTTTTCCCAGCATGTAGCTCGAATCGAAATTGCAAACATCACCCAGCATCTCCGATTAAGCGCGCATGGACAGCGAAGAAGACATGTCACAAATTTTTTCACACTCGACTGTAAATATTCCCGACCAGAACAATTGCGCGCCCAAAGAAATACCCGGTACACAGCTGACAAGAAAAATCCCCAACACCCAGAGCTACCAAGTCTCACGCATTCTGAGTGAGACTCAAGCATTCTGAGTGAGACTCAAGCATTTAGGGGTTGTCTCACGATCTCACGCACGACACCCATTTTTCTCACGCATCGGGCAAAGTCTGCAATTTGGGCCCATAATAAGGAGCATAGCTCAAAGGATTAAAGTGATAGTTACAAATGAAGGTATATTTTCCTTTTGTCTTTCAAAATAAGTAAAAGATAGTCACTTAAGTATGCACCTGATCGCACCATTAAGAGCTAAAAATTGAAAAAGGTCCCTACCGTGGGAGGCCACGGTGGTGGGGGGGGGGGGACCCCTCCCACACCCTCGCTTGCGCGCACATTCGCTCGCCGAGTTGCCGAGTCATGAAAATCTCACTCATAAAAGATTTTTGTCCCCGCCGAACGAGTTCGAGCAGGGGACTATGAAACGGGCTCCGTACGTGTGTGTGTCCGTGTGTCCGTCCGTCCGTCCGTCCGTCCGTCCGTCCGTGTGTCCGTGTGTGCGTCCGTGTGTGATCAAAATCTTCAATTTGCTACTTCTCTGTCATTTATGAGCCAATTTTGATTCTGTTTGCTTTATATGATAGCACTACATGGGAGCTTTGAAACTTCTACACAGAATTTCAGTCGTGACCTTTGACCTTGACCTTTGACCTATATTGTACATTTTGCTACAAAATGCTACTCCTTCGCTATTTCTAACCCGATTTCGATTCCGTTTGCTTTATGTGATGGCACTAGGTGAGGGCTTCAAAACTTCTACACAGAATTTTGACCTTTGACTTCTTTGACCTTTGACCTTGATTTTTTGACCTATATTGTACATTTTGCTACAAAATGCTACTCCTTCGCCATTTCTAACCCGATTTCGATTCCGTTTGCTTTATGTGATGGCACTAGGTGAGGGCTTCAAAACTTCTACACAGAATTTTGACCTTTGACTTCTTTGACCTTTGACCTTGATTTTTGACCTATATTGTACATTTTGCTACGAAATGCTACTCCTTCGCCATTTTTAACCCGATTTCAATTCCGTTTGCTTTATATGATGGCACTAGTTGAGGGCTTCAAAACTTCTACACAGAATTTTGACCTTTGACTTCTATGACCTTTGACCTTGATTTTTGACCTATATTGTGCATTTTGCTACAGAATGCTACTCCTTCGCCATTTCTAACCCGATTTCGATTCCGTTTGCTTTATGTGATAGCACTAGGTGAGGGCTTCAAAACTTCTACACAGAATTTTGACCTTTGTCTTCTTTGACCTTTGACCTTGATTTTTGACCTATATTGTACATTGGCTACAAAATGCTACTCCTTCGCCATTTCTAACCCAATTTCGATTCCATTTGCTTTATGTGATGGCACTAGGTGAGGGCTTCAAAACTTCTTCACAGAATTTTGACCTTTGACTTCTTTGACCTTTGACCTTGATTTTTTACCTATATTGCACATTTTGTTACAAAATGCTACTTCCGGCGGGGACATATGTTACGCACCGCGTAATTTCTACTTTTCCTTGTTGAACTTGGCATCCCCGAACACCTACCTACATACGTACACGGTATGCACATAGCACCCTTGCCAATGGAGTGTTTACGATAGCACTACGCTCTGCCCCATCACCTTCTTTTCTTTAACCGCTGTGTTTTAATTCTTAATCATGATACACATGTAGTCATACCGTGCGCGTAGATTTCTTAACCGTCGTGGGGCACCTGCGTAGCTGTTGACAGTATATTTGGCATTAATCACGGTCCACTGTCCAAACATCAATCTCCTGCGTAGTACCTTTTTTAACTTTTTGTTTTTTGCCTTTCACAAAGTATGTTTCATTTATTCTTCCCCGAGAACGCAAGCACTGATTTTTTTTTTTTTTTTCAGCAATGCGAATATGAAAATATTGTGGAATATGATGTGGAAGAATAGGCTGAGCATAATAAAGAATAGAATAGACAGGGCTCCACACTAACTTTTATCGGGCCACCAGTATCACTGATTTGTATTTCTTGGTGGTCAAATTTACTCGAAATTAAAATCTTGCGACACACACAAAAAAAAAAATGGAGAAAAACGTTAGAAATGAAATTAAATGCAAAATGTGGGTGCATTTGCCAACATTTGTTAGCATCCGACATTTGTTTTAGCATTGTAAAGAGCCGAAAGTTACCTTTATTCATTTCTTATCGTAAAAGCAATCATCCAACATTTACTAGTCTGTTAGCACCTTACGGAGCCGAATATTACCGTTAATCATTTTGAAATGTAAAAGCAAACAACCAACATTCATTTTAGCATCTTACGGAGCTGAATGCTATCCTTATCCATTTCCAAACGTGAAAGCAAACATCCGCTATTTGTTTCAGCATCTAACTGAGCGGATAGATACCTTTAATCAGTTCCAAATGTAAAAGCAACAACCTGTCATTTATTTTTGCATTGTACGAAGCAGAATATTACCGTTATTCATTTCAAACATGCGACATTTATTATATCATCGTACGGAGCTGAATGTTACTGCTGTCCACTTCCGAAAGTGAAATGAATCATTCTGACAATTTTTTTTTTTATCATCGTACGGAGCCGAATGTTACTGTTTTTCATTTTTGAACGTCGAAGCTGACATTAGACGTTTATTTTACCATCAAACGTAGCTGAATGTTACTGTTATTCATTTTGCAATGTAATAGCAAATATCCAATTTTTTAAAGCACCATATGGGGAGAATATTACTGCTATTCACTTCCAAACATGCCAAACGTAAGAGCAATCATTCGAGATGTATTTTAGCATCTTCCGGAGCTGAATGTTATTGCCATTTACTTTCGAACGTAAAAGCAAACATCCAGTATTTATTTTATCATCGTAAGGAGTTATTGTTACTCATTTCCGAACGTCAAAGCAAACATCAAACATTAATTTTACCATTGAACGCAGCTGAATGTTACTGTTATTCATTTCAAAATCTAAAAGCAAACATCAGACAGTTATTTTAGCATCGTATTGAGCAGAATATTACTGCAACTTCCGAACATAAAAGTGATCATCGGACATTTATTTTAGCATCTTCCAGAGCCAAATGTTATTGCTATTTTCTTTCGAAAGTATAAGGAAACATCCGACACTTATCTTACCATCGTACGGAGTTGAATATTGTTTTTCATTTCCGAACGTCAAAGCAAATATTTGACATATATTTCAGCGTCTTCCGGAGCCGAATGTTATCCTTATTCATTTCCGAACGCAAAATCAAATATCTGACATTAGTTTTAGCACCATACAGAGCTGGGTCGTATCGTTTTTCATTTCCAAAAGTATGAGCAAACATCTTACATTTATTTTAGTATCTTACGGAGCCGATTGTTACTGCTGTTTATTTTCAAAAGTAAAGGCAAACAATCGACTTTTTTTGGTGGCGCAATAGGACCACCAAAATCTTCATTTCTGATATTTTGATTTCAATTCCGATTTTCATTCAATTCATTCATATAAAAGTCGATTCAATTCCAATTGACAAGCATACTAACAATCGGTAGGCACTATAACAGATACCATGTTGAACATCGATAAACGTCGGATAAGTCGAAGAAAATTCGACGTACGTACGCGTACCTCGAATTTCGCGTACCTCGAACCATTTTCTTCAGTCCCGACAAATTCGAGGTATCCGAAGTTGACTGTAATTGCTAATTTTGAAACAAACATTCTGATTGGCTCAGGGTCTGCCCTATTAAGAAGACATGCATGCAATAATGATTTTGATTGGCCAGTGACAATCAGTTGCAAGTTGCGTCTAAACGCAAAGTTTCTAGCAACGGGGCCCTGATATAGCAATTGTACTGGGTATACACTGTACATGTATGTAAATGCCACGGCCAACAGTGAAGGATAAACCTTAATGGTTGAAAGTTTCTAGACCACCGTAACTTCAACTAGGAAGGTCTAGTATAGTGGCAGTGTGCATTGTAGGGATTGCATTTCCTCCAGGCAAGGAGAGCTGCAAGGTCCGCACTAAAGATCAGCGAACTTCGTCTATGTACATGGAATGAATGGAGGTGAAGGGTGCAGTCACCTTTTAGGAGTACCAGTATTGTTTATAAAAAAGTGCAGAGACATCCTTGTCAACTGCCACGTACAATCAAATTTCTTTAATAGGTACGGTACTAGTACATTGTATTTCAAAAGCCTACATCATATTTGCGTAGGCATGCCATCTTTTTTTTACCTCTGCCAATTAAGGAGGATAGTTTAAGTTCGAATTTATTCGTTTTCCACAATAAAGTAATATAAACATAAATCTCACTTTCTTGAATGACAGAAACAATGTATGTAAATTTGTACAAAGAAAACAATAATGGGAAAAACTTACAGTATCAATACATTGCAATTGTTACCGAGGTAACGAAAGTGAAAGAATTGTCAATATGCACTGTGTGAAAAAAAAACAGAGGGACCCACTAAAAAGACTATGCTTGTAGAGTGTGGGCCGCTCTTGTATTGAAAACTCAATGCAAAATTTGACTGAATATAGCAACAAAGCAGCACGAAAAGTTTGGCATAAAAAGTTTAGCAGCCCACTAAGAGACAGATGGACAAACAGTTACACACAAAACAATAAAAAACAAAATAATGAGCATAGTTTGTCTGTTTGCAAAATAACTCAAAAAGTTTGGAATGGATTTCTATGAAACTTGCAGGAAAAGTCAGTAATGACACAAGAAAGAGATCTCATTGAATTCTGGTAGCGATTCAGATATTTTGTGAATTTTTGAAGGATTTCTTAAATCTTATTGGGGATAGGGCCAATTAACTTACAAGGTCAAGCTGCGTGTATTTGAGGTTTTCATTTTATGCGCTTTAAGTGCATGTAGTGCTCTACTCGTGGGAGGCACCGCACAGTGGCAAGCTGATGACATAAACAAAGACTTCTATAAATCTAGTGGGAAATTGGATGATTTTCAACATGTGTGCACGATGGTTGGGAATTAGCTGCTTTGCGGAGGTCTTTGCTCAGAGTGTTTTTCTATTTTTTTTTTTTATATTATGAAATTCATGCAAGAATATCAATGCAGGAAATTTATAGTTTATATTTTCACATAAATATTGGTCTGATAATGGGAAGTGAAGAAAATTGTTATGATTAGAATGAACTTTCTATATGCTGTAATGTGGATGTATTTTTCTTATGGATACAAACAGTACAATTGTGTTAGAAGCAAAAGCATGAACCTGATCTCGGAAGTGTTTATGATTGAGGGATTTGTTATTGTGCCTTTGCTGTGTGTTCACTTGGTCTTTCTTGTGTTTCATGTTTGTCTTGGAATGGTGCAGCATCCTTGGAATTTTATGCTTCGAGTAACAGTTTGTGAAAAGCAGTTATATGGGATTGGAAATTTACCATCAAGCTAACAGCTGAACTTTATAGTTTTATTTATTTGGACTTTTAAAAATGCATGTTCAGAGGAGGAAACAGAATACATTTTAAGGAAAAATGGGACCTTAAGTTTGTTGAAAGACAGGATTATATCCCACATGAGTGTGTTTGACCAATGGGATTGCATCATTTTGGAACTTGTGACTTCGAGATGTTTTTCTCCCAATATCCATACACTTGTGATCTATTATCTAGTCTTTTTTTTGTTCACACTTTTGACATACCATCGATTAGAATTAATAAAGGTATCGTCGCATCTTGTAACTGCCATGCAAGCAGCTAGCAAGCTCCAGTGACACACATTCATTCAACTGCCGCTGCGCCGTGCTGCAGAACGTGATAGTATGGTGCATCCACAAAACTGATTGATGGAATACATTTTTTTTTAAAAATCAAATCTCAAGTTTGCAATCAATTCGGGATATGAAGCAAATAATAATTGGGCAATGGATACAATACAACATTGACTCCGTGATCCATGAGGTGTCTATCAGCCCTCACCTTCGGCTTGGTCCGATACACGCCTGGCGAATTGCCTCGGTGATGTTAGATTGTACCATCGCCCTCGCAGTCCATACTTATTTGCTTATCATCTACAGGTAATGTAGAGGTATGCCATGTTGCCTGTACAGTTATGCAGGTGTTTATCTTATAAAGTACATTATGTAATATTGATCTCCATTTGTATCATCAGAAAGTGGACACACTTCCTCTGAAACCAGAAACATTAAACAATTTGAGCTGATGGCCTTTAACTTTCACAAATTTTGACAGGGGCATTTAGCACATTGAGCAGACAAAAACTTTTGTGAATCTAGGTTCTTTGCCAAATTGAGGAATGTTTCATGTGCAGAAAAATGTCTGCTTTTACAGTAATAAGAGCATGAATGAGTTGTGGCCAATATCCCGCTTGATCTATACCTTGAATGTCAGTAATTTGTACAATCATTTCTCTTCCTCACTTCTCTTTTCATTGTCAGGACAAGGTGGCAAAATCATCTCCAACGTCCATGATGGCAAGCATATCCACAAGATGTAACCTTGAAGAGAGGGAACTCAGTGTCCGTCTGGTCTGTGAAGAAGAGGAGTTGTCAGCAAGCCAACTGGCCATTTACACTGAGTGGGAGAAAAAAGTGGAAGAATATGATGAACTGATCAAAAAGCACAAGGAAGAGGAGAACAAATATAACAAGGTAGTGAAAGATGCTGACACACGTGTGGGCGTGAAGGAGGCTGAGCGACTTCTGCTGGGACCAACTGAATATTCCAGAACTGCCCCCAGCTCCATTTCTGAGGGGGCTACTGCTCCTCCAAGTGCTACGAGGACCATCAGTTTAGTTCAACTGAACACTGGACAGATTGTAGCTGGAGTCAACAACCATAACTCTCAGCAGAATGCTGTGTTTTCCAACAATCAGGCTGGTATAAAGAATATGACAAGTGTAGATGTTACCAACTCACTGCAGTTTAGACAAATATTCTCCATTCAAAATCAGATTGCAAATGGAGGACTAATAAGACTAGCAGACAATTCCACATCTCAGGAAACTAGACGTCAGAAAGAGACAGAACTTGACGCAAAGGCATTATCCAATTACTTTGGGTACAAGAAAGGGGTGCGAATTCCAGGAGAAGGCATTCGCCGCTTTATGATCAAATGTTTTCACTGCAGTGAGACTATGCGTAGCAACATCCAGTATGCAGATCATGTCAAAAAGATTGTAGAGACTCAGTTACAACAGTCTTCAAACATGCGCGCCGGGTTGGTGTGCCCACATTGTTTCAAGCGTTTCAGGACACCCGCTATGATGACAAAGCATCTGGAATACTTCCATGTCAAAGGTTCATTCTTCCGGTGTTTCACATGTGACCTATCTTTCTGCAGCAATTGGATGCTGATAAAGCACATGAGTCAGTTTCATACCATCTTGCAGATGCCCTTTGTCTGCCAGATATGTCAGTACCGTACCTCCTCGTATACAGACATCATGACACACTTTGTCTGCAAACATGAGGGTTTCAGAGCTCTCATGTGTCCGTATTGTCTTCGGATACTGCGGTGCAGCAAGACCTTCCTTGACCACTGTAGGAAGCATGTACACTTGTTCACGCAATCTCAGATGGGAGGCTACGCATGCAAAAGGTGCAAGCTGTCATTCCTGACATCGGCTGAACGCAGTGAGCATGCCAAAAGAGACCACAAGAGGCTGAACATCAGAGATGGCGTACCACTGGATGTTCAAAATATGTTGAAATCTTTTCAAGCAATGAAGACTGCGGATGTCAGTTCTCAGCCAAGAGGGGAAAGGGATCCACCACAAGTTGTTGGAAAGCATAACGATTTCAAGAATGTGTACATTGCAATGCCTCTTCCCAAGAAGGAGATGTTGTGCATGGAATGTGGCCAAAAGTTCTCAGAGGTGGGAATGCACTTCAGTCGTATCCTTCATTGCGAGTTGTGTTCCTACACCACACAATGCTCCCAATCTTTCACAAACCACATGATTCTCTTCCACAAGGATGGCCGGAAGCCGCCGAAGGTTGGTGTGGTGTCCAAGAAAATGAACAGTGATGGGACTGTTCTACTGACCTGCAAGGCCTGCTTCTACCAGACGAGGAGCCCGATTCACATGGCGCATCATCGCGGCAAGAAGTGCAAACACCGAACCCAGCTGGAATGGATGGCCTATCTATTTGTACCTACTTTCAGAAGAAACTCAAGAGTGAATGAAGTGGTTGTTCTGGACTCTGATGATGACTGCTAAAATGCCTCTTGTGAACTTTTGTACATTAGTTGTACATGAGACTGTCATTACAAGTGTTTAAGTGTTGTAGCCATTTTGCACCACTGGATTGACTTCCTGATTACATGGTTACAAAGCATTGTCATGAGCAATACAGCTTGAAACTCTTGAAAATCCAACAGCAAGATATGTAAAAGATTAAATTGCTTCTGACAAGGATTTGAAAGCAAAGAAGCAAAACGAATCACAAAGTCAATGTAAGACAAAGAGTCTGAAATGAAAAGTAATGTTAAAATCAATGCTAGCGTTGAATTTATGTCATTTTGGATAATCATAGATGCTAAAGGGCATGGTTTTATGTTATGATAATTGAAAATTCTTGATCCCATGTTTAGGTATTGTGTATTTGATGGTAAAACATTGTTTTCATATGCCTGCAAAAACTGTCAATTTTTTGCTTGAGAGTACACAGACTTATATTATATTATTAGGTACATGATGTATATGATTTTTATTAGGTAACAGTGAAGATGTGAGATATTCAAAAAGCCAGAAAGATTTGGCGAATGTATTGCAGTCTCGGAGCCTATATTAGATAATGGCTGTGATGTGATATTTAATGGGTCAATCACAAATCAGGCCATAGCATTATCTTATCTTTGATCATGACATAGTTTTAGAATCGCATGCAGCTTCTTAGGAACTTTACTACTGTTAGGACACAATCAATGATTGATCATCACATAATGCTATACCTACCCACTATTATGAACCAGAAGGTGCTTTCAGGATAACAGTCGTATACATTGTACTATGACATTAACCCGTTCAGGATGAGTCCCGAGTATACTCAGGCAGGTGTCTATGGGAAATGCGTATTGTAGCAAAGTCAGTCCATCCTCAACGGGTTAATTACTGTATTTTATACTGTGACTACAAAATACCCCCAAATAATTTGTTATCATGGCAAATTCTGTCAGCCAGATAAGTTTCTCTGTAGACCCTTTCGACAGAGCACTTTGCAAAATGATGAGGAAATATTCATTTTAAGCCCTTTTGAGAACAGTGTTTGGCCTTGAAGCCTACAAATATGTTATATGAAGCAGCACACCATTAAGATCATGTTCCTTTTGCAAATTCAGATGAATTGATTTCAACTTGATAAATGCATGGAAGTACAATGTATCCACTCTAAAAACATAATTTTTCGTTGAGATATCCACCGTACATGTTACTGTACATATGGTTTGTGAACAAATTCGTGGAATTTCCTGTTTTTTCCTAATGTAACTGTGCTGAAGTCTCAAATTTTACTATCTCTGTTCTTTATTTTTTAGCTCACCTGAGCCAAAGGCTCAAGTGAGCTATTGCGATCGCCCTTCGTCGGGCGTCCGTCGTGCGTCGTCCGTCGTGCGTAAACTTTTTACATTTTCATCTTCTTCTTGAAAACCCCATGACCGATTTTCATCAAACTTGGCAGGTAGCATCCCTAGGGGGTTAGGAACTCAATTTGTTAAAATGGGCACCATGCCCCACCCAGGGGGCCCCCAGGGGGCCCAAACCCCCCAAAATTAAGGAATTTGTAAAAATCTTCTTTTCTAGAACCAGAAGTGATAGAGCTAAGTTAATACTATGAGTTAGTACATTGATGACTGTAGTTTCAAGTTTGTTCATGGCAGAATCAGGGGTGCCCCCCTTGGGTCCCAGGGGAGGGGGGTGGGGAGGGGTCCTAATGGGGCCTAAATTGTACATTTTCATCTTCTTCTTGAGAACCCCATGACCCATTTTCACCAAACTTGGCAGGTAGTATCCCTAGGGGGTTAGGATCTCAATTTGTTAAAATGGGCACCATGCCCCACCCAGGGGGCCCCCAGGGGGCCCAAACCCCCCCCCCCCCCAAATGAAGGAATCTTCAAAAATCTTCTCTAGAATCAGAAGTTATAGAGCTAAGATAATACTATGAGTGAGTACATTAATGACTGTAGTTTCAAGTTTGTTCATAGCAGATCCAGGGGTGCCCCTCTTGGGGGTGGGGGGGGGGGGGGTTGGGAAGGTCCAAATGGGGGCCTGAATTGTACATTTTCATCTTCTTCCTGAAAATCTCATGATGGATTTTTGTCAAACTTGGCAGGTAGCATCCCTAGGGGGTCAGGATCTCAATTTATCAAAATGGGCACCATGCCCCACCCAGAGGGCCCCAGGGGGCCCTAATCCCCCCAAATTAAGGAATCTTAAAAAATTTGGGCCCTTATTGTACATTTTCATCTTCTACTTGAGAATGCCTGGTCAAATTTTAGTAGAGCTGTGAATAGTTCAGATTAGTGACTGTGTGAAAGGTGAACATGCGATACTCAGGTGAGCGCTAGACCTGCGGGTCTCTTGTTATTTATTCAGCCAGGAATAACATTAGGGTTTTTTCAGCTTTTTATACACAATCAATGGGAAATTGTGAAAGGATGATATCATGACCTTACTCATCTGTTCATTTAAATCAATTTTTTTTTTTTGGGAGGAATGTTGTGCAAAATTATGGAAATTTAAAATTTCATGACTTCCCTTATTTTTAACTGGTTTTGCGGATACATACAAGTTTTTCCTTGTCTTGTCAGACAAGCTTCTGAGTGATTAGATTATTACTACATGTACTGTACCTATATCTCATACATCTGTATCTATATAGAACAAATCCATGTTGAGCAGGTGAACTTGCATTTGAAAATCAAGTCTTCACACGATTACACTATAGTACTGTGGTAGAATTGCAGCATACATAGCAAAAGTTGACTGTGTAATTGCAAAGTTGATGATGTGTTCACACTCCACAATGACCTATTTACACTCACAGTAATACAAATGTACATTGTACATGTAGCTATGATTAGTTTGCAGCCTGTGTGAAAGACTCCTTTGCACACTGATACAGTAGTAGTCTTGGTCAAATCTCACAGATTAAAATCTTGCCACAGAATTGATTATGGAAGCTGTTTTTGCCTGTGCCAAATGTCAAATGTTTGTGCAATGTTATTGCAATTTATCCAGACTTCTCATGTTGCTGCTGTAGTCAGTGGATTTTTATTCACATGTATTTTTTTTTTTTTCGGTTGGGGGGGGGGGGGGGAGGGGGAGTGGCGGTGCAGAGGAAGATTTCATTTCATTTCGAACGTGGTATTTTTTTTTTTTTTTACGTGGGAGATTTCAGAATGCATAATATCCTGTTTGATCTTTATTCTGAAAAATGTGTTTCTATACAATGCACACTCAGTATGATTCCATGTTGTGTTCAAGGTGACTTTGATAATAAGTGGCATCCAGTCTTGCGAGCAGAATGGAAGGAGTTTTAAAATGAACAACTCATTAAAGTCTTTCCTCTCAAAGCAGTTATCTGCTGTATACTGTCATCAAGATGAAAAATCAGGAAGCTTTCCCCTAAAGATGGATAGATCATATACAATTGTATTTATTTCACTTTTAAGACAGTACGATTTCCAGCCATAAAGTTACATGACATTTTATGACATTTTTGTCTGTAAAACAATCCTGAATTAGGATCTGAATAGATGTACAGGTATACTGTACTGCAGTGTCAGCTGCACCCCCCCCCCCCAAAAAAAAAAAAAATGACTTCTTGGTTTATGCCCAAATTTTCATGATTTTGCTTACTGTGCATGTTTTGCTGCAAAGCATACCAGGCTGGCCTTCTTTACAGAGGACATTGTGCCAGATGCCCTGCACATATATTTACATTTGTTAGGGGGTGATAGACACTGGCTAGTATGTTCCGGCTTGCAGGCATTACATACACACTTCTCTTCCAAAACATATATGATAGGGGGTGATTTTGCTGGCTTCCCTTCCAAAAGCCTGTTACAGGGGGTGATTTTGATGGTTTCCCATCCCAAACCTTGAGATACGGGGTCAAAATTTTATCCCATTTCCATCCATAAAGGGAGTATCTCTAAGAATCTCGAACAAGCATGTGTACATTATGGTTCACCGCCAAGGATGGGGAAGGGTGGGGGGATCTTGGTTTATATCATGCCTTAAAGGACAAGTTCACCTTCATAGACATGTGGGTGTAGTGAATGCAGCAATATTTAGAACACATCAGTGAGAGTTTGAGGAAAATCGGACAATCTGTTCAAAAGCTATGAATTTTTGAAGTTTCTGTTCAGTCACAACTGGATGAGAAGACTACTATAGCCTGTGATGTCACATGCGTACGATATAAAGAAAGAATAAAGAAAATTCTGCATATTTCCATTTTTCTCACATAATGAATGAACACTCTACTTCTTTCTTTCAGAAGGCAGGGGGAATAATATTACCCTTAACATATGTCAGAAGCAAGTCAAAGAAATGTGCACTTTATTCAAAAAGTAAAGTTTTGTGAAATTCTCTGCTTTTATCGTTGTACGCATGTGACATCATACACTGTAGTAGTCTTCTCATTCAGCAGTGACTGCGCAGATACTTCAACAAATTCATAACTTTTGAACGGATTGTGTGATTTTCCTCAAACTTTCACTGATGTGTCCTACTAATATTGCTGCATTTTCTCAATCCTTGTGTAAATGAAGGTGGACTTGTCCTTTAAATAATCCTTGTATGAATTACTGTACATTGAATACATAGTACAGTAGTAATTAAAATATACAAGAGATGTGATCAAAAGAGCATTTTTCAGTGTGAGTTGATTTCATTTGTGTTGTTCATATCTAATTTGACTTGAACCAACAGTACCATGTACGTGTAATACATGTACATGTATATATATCCCTGGAGTAACACTGATGGTAGTACAAATGTATCTGCATGGCAAGTGTAATAAAACAGGTATGATAAAGTGGTGTACTGAGAATAGTGTTACATGTACAAATTACATTGTACTAATAGCTGCAGGACAACCACAAAAAGAATAAGCCAGTTGGTAGTTCCACTTTACGCATGAGCAGAAAGAGGTCAATCATACCAAAACGCATGATGGTTTTTAAATACACTGAGAAAAGCATCTGTTATATAATGATTATTCATGCAATGCTTGTAAATGATATATGTACATTCACCTGACAGCAAACCTGGTATTTGGCAATACGAATAAAAACATGTCTTAATGCATTCAATATGTTGTACAAAACAACAAAATGGATGCTTCCCTTGAGGGTTGATTGAAGAACCATTTTGGTCACCTTGTCTTGCTATGCAAGATTCTTTTTTTTTTAACACGAATTCCATAAATTGTTACGCCGGGCAAGCTTACCGATACGCATTATGTTGCCCTGAAAACGAGTGAAGTGCCTAACCAACTGAGAAAAAAAAGAAGAAAGGTGATTTGTACCAACGTGCACATGGGCTAATTACGAACTGGCTTATAACAAACAGAATTCATTATATTTTCACTTAACTAACCTCTTTCAGAATATATACTATATACATATATATATATATATATATATATATATATATATATATATATATATATATATATATATATATATATATATAGTTATTTATTTATTTAATTATTTATTTATTCATTTATAACAAGAGTGCACTATATCTGTATTTCATGGCTCTGTGCAGATATCTAAGACATCAGTGCAGGGCAACACTGCCAATGCTTGCCTTGGTAGGTTGAAGATGATGTTTTGTTGGTGTTTGTGACGGTGGAGTACGGTATGAAACAAATGTGCTACATGTAAGGATGTACCAAGTGGAGAGTTTCGTGTCAGTTATGATACAGTGGACTATTGTTACAATAAACTCTTTTAGACATCAGGGTTTGAAAAACGGCAAAAAAAAAAAAAAAACTGGCCAAGAAATACTGTTACAATGAGTTTGCTAAATACTGTAGCAGTTACTGTACGACTTCTCATGACTGTATCTCTGAAGATCATTTCCTGGAGACACCTGCATAAAAACCTAAACAGCATACATGTGCACCTGTAAAAGTACAGCTGAACCCTATTTGTTGGCAACATTGATACATGTACAATGAGTTTTCATATAGTAAGAAGAGTTTTCCAGTACAGATATTTTTACATTCAGGTCTCCGTCAATACACTCAATGAAGCAAACCACAAGGTTTCACTAGCATGAAAGGAATACAATTGCAAGAAAATGGTCATTATATGTATTTCCCTTACTTGCTTTGTTGCTTGCAAGACTGAAAATGCAGGAAATAAAAGGATAATTCTCATCACAGGTTTGTAATCATGTACACAATTTCCATGATGAATGAATGAACGAATGAACGGAACAAATGGCCAGTAGGTAATAAGTCTGTAGTCCCACATCTATTTGTTTATGTAGCAACCTATGTGCATCCATTATAAACAAGAATTGCTACGAGAAAAATACTGTGATCCCTAGCATGTCATAATAAAGGTGCGCCTGTAATACAATACAGTAGTAATGCTATTTGTTACACTTGGTGCTATCTGTTACACTTCCTTAGGGCAAAACATACATTCTACTGCACCCCTACAGTACACATGCTATACCTTCTCTCTCTCTCTCTCTCTCTCTCTGTAACACATAGGCCTACTGTACTGGCAGATGGTACACCATAGAGACAGACAAGACATCAAGGTTGAAGAGCTGTTCGCAAGTCTTATTTACAAATACAATATGCATATACATGTTCAATAATAATACACATCCTTACCACCCAACAGACAAATAAGCAATAAACGCCTCGAAGAACTTTGTTTGACAATCGCATAACAATTGCAACTTGGAATACAGTAATTGCAGTTACCATGAACAATTTTACTACAAGCAAAATGTCTTTAGCAAACACAAAAACCAGAAATGTTCGCGTGCTGTTTAATTTTGTGAGTGTCAAGATTCGTGAAATTAAAATGCATGCAAAAGTTCTTGTCTACACTACATGCATTGAATGCCAGTGGCAATTTATGAAAATTTCATGCCACAAAAAAAAAAAAAAAAAAAAAAAAAGTTGTCTGCTCCAATTTGCGAGAAATGTTTTAATACGCATTTCGGTTGTTGCTCAATTTGCGAGAAATGTTTTAATACGCATTTCGGTTGTTGCTCTGGTAACAGTAATGGTTGTAGCTAGCAAAACTTTTCCATGAAACGGAGCCTGGAGGTTCTGATACATAAGCCCTCCATTTCAAATCTTGGAGACTTGTTAACAAATGGCCCAATTGTAACTCGATATGATCATTGACTGAAATTACAAGTACAATCACAATTTGTATATAATGCATAAAATCTGTAGTCTCAATGTGACATATGTACTCCTGCAAATATTATTAACTGTTTTCACATTTACATCTTTAAGTCCTTTAAAATTTCTTCTTTATTTCAGCATCAGTTCCAGCTGTTTTAGACATCTCAACTGTGTGAAATTTGAGCCATCTAATGATATGGCAATCACAGAGGAAGTATGTATTTCTGAGTTTCCTCTGTCATCGGCAAAAGCAGTACTGGTAATCAAAAGAGTTTGTTTGACTTTGAAGTGAGTGTAACTGAACATTAATTCTGAAAAGCCGTCATTTAGGCACACAGCAATCACACCTTCCAACTGAATCATTCACATAGGGCTTGAAAAAAAAAAAAAAACTTGAGTTAAGGCTGACTTGAGTGACAGTAATAACCTAAACTGAGGGCAAGTTAGGACTCGGGACACTAACATGAGTGAACACTCGATATGTGCGGATGACCATCTCTCAACAGGTCACCCATGACATATTGCTTACACAGTCTGCATTGTATTGGCTACTGTATGTCACATTAATAGCCCTAACTTTCATGTCAGATGACCTCTCGTAAGGTAAATATTTTGACTTAAGGGTGCTTGACCAAGTTCACAAAACCTACAAACATTATATTTGCCTTTCTGCCAAACAGTGAAGACTATGCAACAAAACTGGTCAAAAAAAAATATTTCCCTCACCAACCCAAGTGCAATAGTAAACATCAAAGAGTAATTGGTATCTTGGATACTCATCTCACTCAAAGGAGAATACGTTTTTTCTAGCTTATGCTTGGAAGATTTGCAGTTGTGTAAACAGCATGAAAAAAGATGCATGAAAATAGCCAAAACATCACAATACACTTGAACAGGTAGGAAGAGAAGCAGATCCGCCCCACTTGCAATCACAAGACATTGGTCCCTCCTTTAAGCAGCAAATGTCACAAAATATTGTTCATGTAATCCTGGGATAGTCCATGAGTCACAGTTCTCTCTGCTGGAATGATTCCCGTCACGTGTCACCGGTCATGATGGCAAGAAACTCCTCTTGGTTTACTAGAAATGAAAAGAAGATGAACACACACACACAAAAGTGACAATTTTACAAATTACAGAATCATGTTGCTCATGCAATAAATCAGCAAACTGAACAAACAAATACAGAGATTCAGTTTGATGGCAGTATTTTCCATTAACACATAATACTACATTTGTGACAGTTTTCTCTGACTCTCATCATTACGTGTAAAATTATCAAATGCTGTAGCAAGAAGGCACCATTCTACAGGGGAATCCTAACATATTGAGGTCTAATACAGCGAGAATCTCTTTACCGGTGTAATGAGGTACCGGTAGGTCGTTGGGAGTTAAGCTGTGTTATATGCGAACCTTTGGCAATGTGTGTTTCTCTTACTACAAGGTAATTCTTGAGACTAAAAATAAAGAAAAACATAATGTGCAGTTTGGTGCTGGCCAACCAGATGAAACTAATGCCACTGTAGATCATGAGGTTTCTGAATACACAATTAATTTGCATTACAAAGTAGGGTGTGACCTTGCACTCGACTATCAAAGTGCATACTTCTGTTGATAATGTGCACATATCCATTCACGTCTAATCGTGTCTGTATTGTGAGTGAGATACAGTGTTCATTATAACTGGAGTGCACTGTGTTCAATGTGCATCATATCTAATTCTAAACCTTGCAATAAAAGTACAGTGCACTCCCATTATAACGAACATGATTATAACAAAATTCCGGTTACAACGAAGTAAAATTTAGGGCCGCAACCTTATCAACTCTATGTATTCTTATTGTTTATTCATTCGATTATAACAAAATTTCGATATAAGGAAAGAAAATTTGTGTTATAACAGGAGTCCACTGTATTCTTTGCCCACAAATTTCACGATATAAACTCACTCTCTCCGTCGCCATCCTGGTCAAACTCGTCAATCATGGCCCTCAGCTCTTCGTCCGTCATGTTTTCCCCCAGTTCTCTGGCAACACGCCTTAGGTTCCTCAAGCTGATCTTGCCGGATTCATCATCGTCGAAGAGCTTGAAGGCTTTGACGATCTCCTCCTGGGGGTCACGATCCAGCATCCAGTCTGTGACTGTCATAGATGGTATAGGATGAAGGGGATTTCACAACATTTACCAGTGGAGTTGGAAAATTCATAAATACAGTGGACTCCCGTTATAACGAAGTCCTTGTGACCAGCAGTTATCTTTTGTTATATTGAAATTTCATTATAACCGAACAGACAAACAATAAAAAAACATAGTGCGGATAATGTCGCAGCCTGAAATATTACTTTGTTGTAACCGGAATATCATTGTAAGCATGTTCATTATAACAGGAGTGTACTGTACCAGCTATATGCCATGTGGAATAAAAGGAGAACATGGTAACCTTTACCTGTCACAGTGCACATAAACAAAACTTCTGACTCAACTTACTCCATTCGGCTCAGGTGAGCTAAAAAAAAAAGTGTCCATCTCTTTCCCATCTCATTCTCTCTCGTATAAGCAGGGACAGTGTTTTTCATGATAAGTAGCTTAACTTGAGCATTAAAAACATGTACGTAATACTTACTGACTTCATTAAAATCTTCAAATGTAATCTTCCCAGTCCCTTCTCTGTCGTAATCTTTGAGAACCTTCAGGACATCTGCTTTCTTCACGTCAAAGCCGAGAGCTTTCATAGCCACCTGAATCATATACAGTACAAACGATAACAATTTGTGTATATGGACTGTGTAATGAAGGGAATTCTCACTGCAAGTCTGAACAGAAATACTGTATTTCAAATATAGTAGATCTACCTGGCTAACATTTCCTCTTAAATTGTTTAACAACAAATTTGAGATATTATCAGATAGGCTACATGCAGCAAGGTTTATTTTAGGAACACAACCATTAACATACACATCTAAGGCAATTTGCCTTTGTCACAGCTACTAATAATTCAATTAAATTGATTTGCCCTATGAATTTAGCAACTCTGCAATATTATACAAGTAATGAATGTTTATGAGTGCAATGCGCCTCGTTGAATGGATCAAACATTAATTATTTGTTTTATATAATGCCTAAAATAGATCCTTAAATTGTCATTTGATGTAACAGAGAGTCTGAGATCGCGAGAGTGCTCACTGAGCGCTTTACGCTAGCATGCTGTCACATAAACACACTGCAAACGCAAGCGTTTAACATGCGTAGTGTGCCGGGCTCTCAGTGAGCGTGCAATGGAGCAATCGGATGGACCAATGTCAAACAACCAATCAAATGACAAGGATCTCTTCAGGCGTTATATAAATAATGATAATTAAGTCATAGTAATGAATATATTGATCATGGACATCACCAGCAAGACAAAAATACACCCAAATTATGACAACGTGAACAAAAATGTGGTGAAACATGAACCATATCATATTAATGTCACTGGAAATTTAAAAATTTTGTTGAACTCAACACGCATTCATTCCAGACCATTTCGGTGCCAAGCACGCAGGGTTATTACTTTTCAAGAAACGTACAGTGCGGTGCCACAATAAAAAGCTATTCTGCATGACAAGAACTAGAAATGTCGCTATGGCGACTGATGCCTCCGCCATAAAGCATGATTCTCCCAATAGGCGTATAGTACAATGTCGTCACAATGTGTGATCCATGACAGTTTCACATAACTGGCAAAATACTGAAATGACAGGTTTGTCAGAAATGTCTTGAACTGGGTTTGCTATAATTTTCTAAGAGTGCAGGTACACATATTTGGGGAATTGAGAATTTTTACTTGAATTCTGACAGACCTTTTTATAAGTTTATGCATTGATTAATTTCCAAGGTATGAAGAAAGAGTGTAATGACGGTACAAAATAGATTTTTAATTTTTTAATTTTTTAAATTTTTTATTTTTTATTTATTTATTTTTTATTTTTTTTTAAATCTTTTTTTTGTTTTTGTTTTTGTTTTTTGTTTTTGTTTTTGTTTTTTGTTTTTTTTTTTTTTGGGGGGGGGGCATTGAAACCTGGCCTTTGACCCTTAACCTTTGACCTTTGACCTTCTGGCTGGAAATTTCCCAGAGAATCTCCATTAGGTAATGCACGTATTAAGTTTTGAAACTAATAATGCAAGCATTGCATATACTAGTATATGAGGGAAATAGTAAAATTTTGAGAGTTGACCTTGACCTTTGACCCTTCACTATTGACCCATGACCCCTAAATTCCCTAGATAATCCCTGCCAGTCAGTACATGCGTGTGTACCAAGTTCCACGAAGATACATTGAACCATTTGCGAGAAAAGTGATATTGCAACATTTTCACCTAACCTTTGACCTTTTGAACTTTGACCTTATGACATGAAACTCTCTCTGGAGAATCTTTACGCAGTAGTACATGTTCACACCAAGTTTCAAGAAAATACCTTCGGGCATTGCATAGATATGGCGGAAATTGCAACATTTGTAGCATTTGACCTTGACCTTTTGACCTTTGACCTCTTGCCAATGTCACTAAAATCTACTCAACTAATTGTCCCATCATACATCATCCTTGGACCAAGTTTGGTGTAAGCTGCTTCATCCAGTTTTGAGTTATCACGTAAACAGATAAATTTTAGGATTTGACCTTGATCTTTGACCTTTGACCTCTGTCCGATTTCACTGAAAAACTAATCAAGTAATTGTCCCATCATACATCATCCTCCTACAAAGTTTGGTGAAATTTGCTCCATCCTGTCTTGAGTTATCGCGTAAACGGATACAATTTCATGATTTGACCTTGACCTTTGACCTTTGACCTTCAGCCGATTTCACCCAAAATCTAATCAAATAATTGCCCCATCATACTTTATACTTGGTTCAAGTTTGGTAAAATTCCAATAAATATTACTCAAGTTATCGCGTAAACGAAAGCGGACGGACGGACGGACGTACGGACGGACGGACGTACGGACGTACGGACGGACAGACAACCCGAAAACATAATGCCTCCGGCACCACTTCGTGGCGGAGGCATAAAAATGCATTTATAAGCATCATACAGTTTGCATCCATCCTACCTTTAACTCATGGTAGTCTATAGCTCTGTCTTTGTCTGTGTCGAAGAGGTCAAACGCTTCTTTGATTTCCTGCTTCTGCTCTTCTGTCAATTCTCTCCGCTTCTTCCTCTTGGGCCTCTCAACCGCAAAATCAGATCTGTATTAAAGAAGACCACATGGGTAATACATTCAGGGACGATGTGAACGGTAAAGTTTTGGAACCTGTCACTTTTTGATCCATGTGGGCGTGTCTTAAAGGGACTGTACAATTCTGGTTGAGGTGAGAATTTAGCTTTTAACGTTTTGTGAGATATTCAGAAACCACTCTATGAGATGTCAAAGAGCATGCAATTCTAAGGGGAATCAAAAGTTTATTTGATGAAAATCGGTTTTGAAATGGCCGAGATATCCAAAAACAAGGTGAAACAAAGAGATCCTAATAAAAGGTGTGGCCTGTCGCCTTTTGTTATTATTACTTTTTGGATATCTCAGCCATTTGAATACCAATTTTCATCAAATAAATGTTGAATCCTTCTTGAAATTACAATTGGAGCAATTTATTGTTTTTTATCAAATTTTGGATTAAATTTCAAGGTCATTATTATGCAATAAAAGTGTTTTGTGGTATATATTACTAAAATATGTATAACAGACTATCCCTAGTGCTTTCCCTAGTGCTTTTCATTTTGAAAGCGTGGACATTTGAAATGTCCTCTAAACCCAATATGTGATATTACGTGGGAATTTGGCCGTCTACGACCATTTTCGGTGGGGTAAATTTGCCATTGAACATTTCGGGAGCAAAATTTCTTTGGTAACCCAAGATAATATAGGTAAATGTCTATCAATATACAAAAATTGATGCTATTCCTAGGTGGGACGAAGGGTGATCCGTGACCTTGAATTTGGCACATTTTTCATTTTTATCAACTTTGAGGGCGCTCTCCGTAAAAACGGTGATCATGAATGCGCCGATTTTTTTTTCAAAATTACTGAGCAAGTCAAAGCCTTCAACAGCATAATATTTTAGAACCTAAGGTGATGAAATGTGGAAGATATTAGCTTCTAAATATGCATTCAAATTTTCAAAATTAACATTTAACACCATTTTCGGTGACCTCGTGCACGTTAACCCTATATCTGTCACATACGCCGTAGTCAGACTGCTCAGACATTTTGCAGTGCACAGACACAAGATTGTTGATGGCCATTTCTGATTATTATTATTGATATTAATGTGTCATGTTATACATCATTTGAAAGCTTATAGTCTAAACTTTCATTTTCCATAATAATCTGAGTGAGGGCGCACTTCAGTTTTAAGTAGGACGCCCTCTTATGTCACATAATTATAAATGCAGACTTATTTCCACATGTTACCACCTCATTTTTCCACACAACATGAGCTTGCATCACAAAAAGGTCTCTCAGATGTTGTAGAGAATTTATTCAGCTTTCAGATGGTATGATTTTTTCATCAATAGCATCAGTACTTTTCATTTTATGAACAAAAGTCTGTGGCAATTACAACCTAGATTTCACACATTTTGTGTACCGTGGTAATTTCTGATTTTGTAAGTGATGTTGGCCTGAAAGTAGACAAAGCGTTTTTGTATCTTGTCAAGCTGAAAATATAAATTGAATTGTGCTTTTTTCTTTCAAATTTATATTAATCTTGTCCTATGATAATGCCATAATGATAAGATAATCTAAGGATAAAAAATGTTATTGAAAATATTGACGTTGGAGTATCCATGCATTCCAGTTGATCATCATATGCTAGTCTACGACTTTCTGCACTTTCCTTATTGAAACAGAATTAACTATCACAGCAGTCATTTTCTTTATGATAAACCTGCATTGAACTGAAGTTTCGCATAGTGACGGTTTCATCATGTAATAATAATAAACAGTCAAACATACCCCAACATCAAGACTGTACAGCTTCAGGCCGCCAGCAGGAAGCTACTGTAACCCTATTGCTCCTTACACCTGCCCCGCTGGCCCCGGCTAACTAGAGACCCATTGCACTGCTGGTAGTGCTGAGTAAACAGTTGCAACTGCTGCACCGAATGTGCAGTGTTCAACTATTCTTCAGATCATTTATGAGGCCGATATTACTGAAACTATACTCCTTCACAGAATTCAGAGATGTTGAAATCCCTAATCTGAATGTTTTCACTTCATGTTTTACTATTTTGACTTAGATAAAATAGATGAAAATTGACCCACGTGTACGATCTTTTCATCGCTCGCGGCGATCTGTATTACAGTCCCACATATACAGATTCGTGTAAGTTCTCCACACATGGCAAAACTGTACACAATACATTGCAGTCTGAATGCAAATGAACATGGGCGGGGCCACCACAATTTCTTGGACTTTGAGAAAGCTTTCCTGATTGGTTAAAGGTGGGGAAGCTTTTTTCAGGCTGGAAATAGTTTCCTTACACTGTCAGCCAATCACAAATGAGTTTATAGAGTGGTAGTGTCATAGCCTTTGAAGTAATCTGTCAATCAAAATAGGGCCGATAATATCGGCCGAAGCATTTCTATTGCAGTTTTTGGGCCGATTTAATCGGCCCGTGACAGAGATAGGGTTAACGAAAAGTCAATTTCGCGTTACAGTCAGTTTTTCTTGCAAAGACTATAAAGTTCTCTCAATTTCCAGATAATGAAGACTTTTGCATAAATATCCAAGCTAAAACAGTCCATCAAAAATGCCTAATTTTCTACTAACTAATTTTTTGGAATGCGCACCGGTTGCTATGTGAGGCTGTATCTTAGCAACCAATTGACCTTGGGGCAAAATATTTTGGGATTTTCCATCAGACACTTTGGGGAACATTTGGTGCGATTTTTAAGAAAATCGGAGGGGGTCGGGTGACGACTTTTCTGAAAATTGGATGATCTGACGTGGATTGACCCTCATATTTTATAAGAGGTTCTCATTATCTCACTTAGGAATGTTATAAACCTGAATCCTCACCTCAACCAGTACTGTATAGTCCCTTAAAGGCATAATTTACCATTTGCAGATGAAACAAAAACCCAGCATTAGTGCTTTAAAATAGTTCTAAAATGTGAATTAGGGATAGAAACAACCACTGTAAAAATTTGAATTGGTAAAATCATACTATCGTTGTTAAATATACAAAATGTGAACAATAGTTATAATAAAAATGTTTCCAGACTAAACCGTCTACAGTTACAGAATATTGAAAAAAAAAATATAGATACATCTCCTTATATTCTAGGCTTTATTGCAAAAATTTTATATCATTGGATGTTTTGTGGTACAACAGACCTACACATATATGCATTAAATGTCATATCTTGAAAACTTTTTAAATAACTGTTCCCAGTGGTAAATAGGACCTTTAACAGTGTTCAAAAGTTATGGAGGCGGTTCGGAGGGGGAGGGGGATGTCCTCCTTCTACACAACAGAGCTGTTACATATTTGGAATTAAAATTCAATGATCTGGTGCACACTTTTGGTAGAATAATGGGGAGATGTTCAATAAAAAAAAAAGAAAAAAAGAAAAAAAGAATGAATATTCAGGGTCAGTATGAATGCCTACATCATGGTATTTGTCACCTCTTGTTCCATGTCTGTGTATATCATTTTACTATGTAATAAAGTTTATCCAGATAGACCAAGCTGAAGAAAGTAATGGGTGGGATGGGCTGTCCCTCCCACACAAGGGAGCTTTGCATTTTTATAATTGAAATTCAATGAACTGTTGAGCCCCTTACCAGTACACTTATAATTATTATTATTATTTTTTTTTTTTTTTTTAGGGTGGAATTTTTGGAGAATATTCGGTCAAAAAATGTTTACCTCACTACTAGTCTTTGATTTAATTAATGCTGATTGTTACACATTGTGAGACAGAAATCTAGTACAATTTAAAGGATAAGTTCACCTTCATAAACATAAGGATTGAGAGAATGCAGCAATATTAGTAGAACACATAAGTGGAAGTTTGAGGAAAATTAGACAATCGATGCAAAAGTTATGAATTTTTAAAATGTTTGTGTTGGAACCACTGGATGAGGAGACTACTAAGGCTCGCGATGTCATATGAGTACAACAATATAAAGAAAATGTAAAGAAAATTCAACATATTTTCACTTTTTTCGCATATTAAAAGATCACTTCACTTGCCTCTTTCTAAAGGCAATGGGAATAACATTACCCGTCAGTTAACAAGTCAAGGGAATGTGTACTTTTTTCAAAAGATGAAATTTTGTGAAATTCTCTTTATATCTATATATATAATACGCGAAGTTGTTGTTGTTGTCGCGGCCTTATGTATTTCCTGTTTTATTCCGGCGTTGCTGGATTGTCTATCTCCTCCCGAGCCGTCGGCTCCGGGCAGCTGCGACCGGTGCCGTCGGCCGCGGGAGAGTATCCTGCATCGAATGGCGCGGGTTTCGTCTCCGTTCCTCCTCCGTGTCGACGTCGAGGACGAAAAAGAAAAATTAATTAGATAGATGCATAATGCATTTTTGTGCATGACGTCAGAGCCGAGCGTTTAAATATTCACCGATCCTGCGCTGGACTCCTGCTTTCTCGATCGTCCATCTTTTAGCTTGCAGAGACAATGGGGATACTAAAGTCAAAAAGATGATGGCGTGCAGCGAAATCTCTGTCATATTCCGGCGGACACGCACGCACACACACAATGCACTCTCGGGTACGGTATGCCAGTGTGTGGCCTGCGCCTGTGTATGTATTGACGATGGTTACACGAAACACTATCTGCGTGGGCGTGATATGGACACTCATTATGGTATACTTGGCGCGGTCATTGTTAGTACAAGGGCATTTACGTACAGCGACGTTCGCCATTGGCGTGCCCAAATGAAAACAACGAATGCTGTTATTTTATTGTATTTTGCACAACTGCAGGATACTGCAGCTCAGGTACGTCATTTAATGTACTCTCAAGTCGGGTATCATTGTACTCAGACTGTTCAGGACGGCTAAATATCCACTTAAATTTTGTCCTTGCCGATCGCACCCTTCCATATCAGAGTACACGCGCCGCTGTTCATTCGTTTACTATGGCTGCTGTAAACATGAATATTCATTAGACGAGCGGACGCGGGGGAAACCCTCGCTTTGCTGACCGCCAATTTTTGAAGTTACAAGTGGACATCAAATGTGTGGTTCTATGGTGCATCAAACCAAGTTTTGGTGATAAAAATAAAAAAGAGGGAGCAAATGACGACAAAAATATTCTTCTTTCTCCCATTACGTGGGAAAAGGAATATCAAAGAAAAAAATACGAGGCCCTGAGACCCATGGATTCCCACGGGTGCCTACTTATTAAACCTATTGACTATGATCTCCCCCTCCCCAAATATAACAATGATGATTATAATGATAATATAATAATAATAATAATAATAATAATAATAATAATAATAATAATAATAACAATAATAGTGATAGTTATAATACTAATAATAACAATAATGATGATAATAATGATGAAAATGTACAGTCTGAAGCAGAAGGACATTAATGATTATGATAATAAATGTACAGTCTGAAGCAGATAAATGGGTGGTTCTATGATCCATCAAACCAAGGTTTGGTGATAAAAACAAAAAGAAGAGAGCAAACGAAGACGAAAATATTTAATTTCTCTCAGCACAATAGTAACAAAAACACTAGGGGTCTACATATGAAGTAGTCCTACCCAGTACAAGATTACGTAAGTTAGTGCAGTGAAGCAGTTTTTGACAGTTTGCACAGGGCTGTCTTCAGAAATGCTTTTTATCAAGAGCAGAAAAATGGGGGGGGGGGGGGGGGGGGAAACAGATTTTTACAATTCTTAACATTTCCGCCTCCCTTGGTTGATCATCCCTATATTATGACTCTATTCTCTCCTCTCCCCTAAATAATAATAATAATGTTAGTAATAATAATAATGATAACAATAACAATAATACACTGAAATAATGATAATAATACAATAGGCCAATGCAAATGAATGGGGAGGGGGTTCTATGATCCATAACTTAAGAGTGGGCGGAAGAGACACGTAAAAAAACAGGTACTGGATTGTTTTGATGTTTAAATTTAAATAGCAATGATAATGAAGCTATTTGAAACGTCTATCAGTTGTAGAGAAACCTTGACATGACGGAAAAAAGTTTTTCACTATCCTTGACCAATTAACTTTTTTCCTTAATTCCCTTGATTCATCCCCATGTCAATGAATAATATAAAATAATAATAAAACCGAATGACAATGATCTCCCCTCCCACAAAATAACAATAACAATAATAATGATAATAATAATAATAATGATAATGTTATTTATTATGATAATAAAAACAATGACCAGTATCAATGAGATAAACGGGTGGTTCTAGATCCATCAAACCAAGTTTTGATTATGAAAACAGAAAAGAGGGAGCAAATGAAGACGAAAATATTCTTTGTGTATTTCTTCTCTCATGTCGTGGTTGAAGAAATATTAAAGGAAAAATACGAAGCCCTGAGACCCGTGGATTCCCAGGGGTGCCTAATACTTATAAAACCTAATGACTATGATCCCCCTCCCCAAATAACAATAATAATTAGCAATATAACAATAGGGGCCTAATGAGAATAATAACATGATAATAATGATGATATATAGTCTGAAGCAGATAAACGGATGGTTCTATGATCTATCAAACCAAGTTTTGGTGATTAAAAACAAAAAGGAGGGAGCAATTGAAGACGATCAAAAATATTACATTTTTCTCTCATAACGTGGGAAAAGAAATAGGAATGAAAAAAAAATGATAGGCCCTGAGACCAGCCTTGGATTCCCTCGGGTGCCTGCATGGATGCAAGAGCAGGGGGCATAATTAATATCAAAGTCATCTCCCCATTCCGACGGGAAGAATCTGTTGGCAGAACTTCCGGAGAATCTCATAAGCGTTTTTGATAATCTTTCCCCTGAATGTTTGTTTTGGGGTTTTGTTTTGTTTTGTTTGTTTGTTTTTGTTTTGTTTGTTTGTTTGTTTGTTTTTTTTTATTCTGCGGTGGTGGAAATGTGTGTGTGTGTGGTGGGGTGATGGTCATGGGTAGAAGAGATCGAGCACAAGTAACGAAAGAATGAGAAAAAAAATTATTTCATCAATAAAAATGTGCAAAATCGTATCTATGAGAAAAAAAAAATAAAACCCCTCAGACCCGTGGATTTCCACGGGTACTGCTAGTTTTCCTTATAATTGTTGTACGCATGTGACATCATACACTGCAGTAGTCTTCTCATCCAGCGGTGACTGCACAAAAACTTCAGAAATTCATAACTTTTGAACGGATTGTCCAATTTTCCTCAAACTTTCAATGATGTGTTCTACAAATATTGCTATATATTCTCTCAATCCTTATGTTAATGAAGGTAATCTTGTCCTTTAAAGGGCCAGTGGAAGAATTACCGTAGGCTAAATTGTAGTTTAAGTCACCACTCACATGTGGACACATCTTCATCCGCAGTGACGAAATGCACGGCGAAGAATTAAGTATGAAATTGGTGGTAAAAGAAACCATGTTAATGCCAAGAATAATCAGCGTCGGACATTGGCTGCTGAACATATAGGATTTGGGCTTGGCTGGGGATTTAGTTGTGTAACATGTGCTATTACATGCACTGTATAGGGGAGTTAACTAGCAACCTCAGCACATGTAAAGGTAGGAAAAGGAATGTGCATCTACATGTACATCACCCACAAAGCTCTCACTCTCTCTGCAAGAAAAAGAGATTGGGGAGAAGATACATGTATTTAATTAAAATCCAACAGTGTTCTGGATCATGCTATTGTACCTACGCTCCTGTATGTAACTCCTTGCGGGACATGATTACATGACCTGTGATCTGTACTCAGTGATCTTGAATTGCAGCTAGCATCACATGTATTAAAAGCTGAATCCCAAATCATTCTGGATATTACATGTATGTGAATAGTAAATGAAGAGAGGAAGCAAAATAGGCAATCCATCCACAATCGATGGAATAACAGCCACTGTTAGTCAAGAAAAAGCTGAGGTTTTGAATGTATAATCAAATTCAGTAGTATCTTCACCACTGAGGATCTTTCCAGTATCCCAGAACAAGAATGCCGAATGAATGGATAATCTCACGACACTTGATGGACTATCTTGCTTTCACATTTAGACTCTTTGAGTCTTAGCTGTAGTCATTATTGATATATTAGACCTCTAGAGTAAAATTGGAATACTTAAAGCTTTTTTGCAATATTTGTTCAACTCAAATAATACTCTACAAAATTATATCTATAATGATGTATGTAAAATATATCAACCTACTTTTTCCCAATATTGATTTTGTTAAATAGATCATAAAATTTCACATAATCCCCAAATATCATCACCTCGTCAATTCCCCCAAATTCGGACAGCCTCTCCAAAATTCGGACGCGCGCAATGTCAATACGCATACTTTACAAGGGTGCTGAAAAATCCGCGCGCGCCATACCTTGTTGGCGCAAGGTTGCATACTTGCATCGGGGACATTGCGGCGCCCGTTCGTGTCCGAATTTTGGGGTCTCTGCACTTGCATTCAGCCCCTGTACATTTATTCACTGCATCAGCACGTACGGAGATTTTTTTTTTTCTTTTGTGTTTTTGAGGATACTATCACACTCTGAGCTTGCGATAGCGAAAAATCTCGCGACAGAACGGCATAATTTTGCAATTTTTAGCGTTTTTTCGGGACCCCGATTCTTTACACGGGACCTAATTTGTGCACGCTTTGGAAAAGTTGTGGTGATTCTGCATTTTTGACGGCAAAATTTGGGATTTTAGATGGATTTTTGGAGGTGACTCAGTCTCGGGCACTTTTCCTGTGGTGAACGAGTGTGCCAGTAGGTATGTGAAATGATGTGATATGCGTGTGTTGTGACAGTAGAATTTGCTGGCTTGTGATAAGTGGTAAGTGTCCGGATTTTGGAGGCCGACCGAATATTGGGGTTCTTACTCTAGCTAAACGTTAGGCCTAAATAAGACTCAGAGTAAACTTAAATTTATATCATATGGTCTTAATAGTAGATGCTGTTAAAAAATAAGAAGAAACTGCCTTTATTGAAGAATGGTCAATCTGCTGGGCCATCCACATGTTCTATGTAAAGGAACTAGCTGATCAAGTCAGTGAACCTCTTTAATAATGATGACATTGTTATTGCATGAAGTCATGCATAACATTAAGGTAACATGTTTTACAAATAATGTAAATTAACACCAAAAACTATGAATGGGACTGCACACAGTGGATCTGCTGTGCATTTGATTGCTACTAAACTAGAATCTAGTGCGTGCATGCAGCAGCGCAGCGGCGCGGCAGTTTCCATCACCTTCCATTTCAGTTAATTTCAGTATCAGCCTACGTTACGAATGCACACTGAGTCTGCACACCTACCTTAAAGATAAACTCATCTTGTAAACCTTGGATGACACGCCACAGGAATGTTGCTGTTCAAGGAGGATGTTTACTTATTCGAACTGGAAATGGCGCTCGTCGTTCGTGTTTGGTTTGGTTTGGTTTGGTTTTTTTGAACATTTACATGTAAGCAAACAAGCAGTAGAGGGCGGCAGGACCAACTTACCGATTTGAAGTCCCGATTTGAAGGACAATGTTGTTGTTTTTTTATGTTTGTTGTTCTTGTTTTTGGTTTGTTTTGTTTATGGGGGATGTACTTGATTTTGTTTGTTTTTGCCCTCAGGGTTGTCATTACGCAATTTTATTTTATTTTACTTTATTTTCATTTTTGTTAGCCTAATTTAAACAAAGGATTTTTTTCAAAGTGAAATACATAGTTTTCATTGTGATATCATCCACTTGCTTACGTTTTCAATAGACCATTTATGTTAAAAATGTAGGTAACCCAGGTAACCTATTATTATTATTCTTTAGCGTATGGATACTTTGTTGTTGCTTCTCCTACAGCCCAGAAACCTGCTCCCTCCCTTCGAGCTCTTTGGGAAGGAATTCACTTAGTTGTACAGTTGCTATAAGCATTGCAATTGTTTAAAAGTGGAAATCCATACCAAAAACAAATAATCTTTAAAAGAAAGCAAAAAAAAAAAAATCCCTACAGAACGTTGCAAAAATGAAAAATAAAAAAAAATCAGATAAGTAATAAGGAAGATATGACTTTTTTATTTTTTTAAAAACATTTCTTGACCAGTCCTTATGGATATTCAAATGAGCAAGTTGATAATGTCATGCATTCACAATTGTTCAATTATGTTTTACAGGAAATTCAGAAAATTTGTTATTTTTTAGATAACACAGATAAATGCATAATCCCATACCAATTGAGTGTCTTCAAGGCAAGTTCTATATTTATACAGCTGAATTATGAGATGTTTGTCATTTCTGTTGAATTTTTTTTTTTTTTTTAACAAGATTGTGATGGCATGACATTATCAACTTGTGGAGTTGAATGTTCATAATGACTGGTTAAGAAGCATTTTCCGAAAAATTTCACAATGTCATAATTTCCTTATTTCTCATCTGATTTTAATCATTTTTGCACTGTTGTGTTGGTAATTCTTTCATCTTTCTTATGAAATTCACAAAATTCTATAGTTGCAACTTTTGTGAACAAAGAATGCATAAAATCTTAATACATTTATACAAAATCAGTGTGTTGAAATGTTTGTTAAATATGAGACACAGGAAGTAGGCCCAACTGTTTTTCAGAATTTCTCCTAAACACCATGTGAAAGGTAATAAGTATAATCCCTCGGATCAGTGTTTGGACAGTTTTAGACTCTTACTATTGTCTGAATTTCATGAGTTCATCTTACACAAATCATTGGAACAAGAACAAGAAAATAATGTGAATGATCATGTCTTCTAGTTTACACTTCACTTCTCATACTAAAGAAATAATGAATCCTTGTCACAAACTTATATATATATATATATATATACATATATATATATATATGTATATATGTATATATGTATATATATGTGTGTGTGTGTTGTCAAACATTCTTTATTGTGTTAATAAGTAATGTGATGTCACATGGAAAGCCTAGGTTGCATTCTTGGTTAAGCAGGCCCGGGCACAAGGCACAGACAAAATATATGTACTAGTATACAATGCATATGTGTATGTATGTATGTATATATATATATGCATAATTATACAGAACAAAACTCAAGCTCATGCTGTCAATATCAAGAGTTTATTCTGACACACAAATTTTCCGGCCTCCTCGATAAAGATTTTGGATTTTGAAAATTTGTGTGTCAGAATAAACTGTCTATATTGACAGCACATGAGTTTGAGTTCTGTTCTATTTCTGATTTTAATTCTATCAACATTGACTACGATTTACTCTCTCTCTGTCTATGTGTGTAAATATAATATATATTATACTGTATATACATGTACACATTACATGAAATTCCATGTATTTACATATATATATACACACAAGTACTATATATAGTACTTGCGTGTATACTATATATAATATATACATGTACTTATTGTCCTACAGCAGTCCAATAGCAATAGTCAAGAATGGCATCACACACACTCACACACACACACACATACATACATACACACTCAAAGTCAACAGCAAAGCATGTCTCCTGTTAACATCAACTTGAAGGTATGCTAATTCTCTCAAACATTGCCCATTGCAAGTATACAATGACAGAAGCTTGTACAAACTGATTAAGATGGTTCCAGAAGTGAAAATGTTTAATAATATTTTTTTTTCTTCATACAATGGTGATACCTTTAAGGTATCAGATTTCTCATTATGTACAGGCTTGCTTTTAAGAACCATCAAACAATTGTTTTGTTTGTTTTTTTTTCATTTAAACAATGTTTTCTTATACATGTATTTACAGAATGTTCTGCATTTTTTTCTTTCTTCTTTCTTTTTTTCTCTTTTTTTTTTTCAAGTCATCATCTGAGCACTGGAAGGGAAAGTGTACAAGGCATGAATCTCAGTATCAATCACAAGTTCACCTGCACTGCTTTACATGTGAAGTTTTATATGCCCCTGCATATTTACAATGAACACACGTCCATGTACCACATTTTCAAAGGGGTACATGTGTAATGAAAAAAAAAAAATAAATAAATACTTTCTATATACAAACAGTATGTACAAAAGTACTGAATACATCATCTTGCTTGAGTTGGCTTCAGTAAAGCAGTACAGGTAAAAATGTGTTACATTTGTCAGATAGTCATGACAACATGGCAGACAATTTCTTCCTCATTGAAAATTCAGCAAGTGGGGATTTCAAGGAAAAATTCATTCAAATCATGACTATTGGGTGAGTAGCAATGGTGGTAGCTTACAATGCTGCAATGTTGCATCATGGAAATAACACTTTTTTTTTTTTTTTTGCTTTGATCATCATAAAAGAAATTTACAATTATATAGATTTCTTCTTTTTCTTTTTTTTTTCTTTTTTTTTGGGTGGGGGGGGGGGGATGTTTGATTAACCATTCTTGGAGCCATGTTGTCACTTCACATATGAAATATTATATGCATGGCACAGTTTTGGCAGGATGAGGTGCATTCAAGTCGACTTCCAAATTCACAATTGAAACACAATGGACCATTTCTCTCATGTCAAGATGTGTTGGCTCATCGCAATTTCAAGAACTTGTTTTGAAACTTGTGCCTAGTCAACCACGAGTGGACAGTCTCTCTTCAGTTAATAAATTTTGATACCAATGTGTTTATCAATGAAGCAATTTTAGGAATTCATAAATGAACTTGCCATGTCACTAATTTTGGATATTTCATATGCACAGCACAGCATTGACTTGAACAAAAATTGTCCAAGGATGAATGGCTTATAATATATTTATATCTAAAAACTTGGACTAAAACTGGCCCCAACCCTATTTGAATTGTCATGTAGCAGGTTTCAGTAGCTAAAGCAAAAACAGTACGATGTGCACGTATCAGAGAGTACTGTCCATCCACCCTTTTTGCACTGTGCCATGCATACATTGTGGTATGCACACTGGTCAGTGAAGGTATCTGCTCTCTTTCTCTTGGCTGCTAGCAAAGTATCTGTCCATCCTTCATTATTTATGAACTGTAGAGGAATTCATTCATCTGTAAAATCAAACAGACTGCTAAGCATGTGCCCTTTTGTTTAGAAACCAACCTACATAAACATGAAGCTCTCACATTTTCTCACAATAGATTGTATAGTAAACGGCAAGGGCAAATGATGGTAATCTGTTTCATCACAAAGTATAATAAAAATTTAGAAACTATCTGTAGCATCATGCACAAACTCTGTGTTGCATGCTTTGACCATTACTCCCATGGCTTTTGCAGGAGTCCACTCACTAAATTTTCTGTAACACTACTCACGTCCCCTCATTAAAGCAAATTTTGTTCCAAGAATGGACTTCAGAGTGGAAAAAAATTGTTTTCTATTTATCTAAGGTCGAATTGCTTGGGACGAAAGCAGCCAAGGCCGAGAGCAGATACCTCACCTTTGCCTGGATACAGAGACACGAACAACTTTCTGGCGACACCCATTGCTTGATAACCCGACTGATGGCAGGTTGATGGTTGATCTGTTCTCTCTGGATGATGACGCAGTAGCAGCAGCACATGACACGGCAGCGTTACACCAATGAGACGAGGATTGGGGTGTCGGGATCAAAGTTGGTCCAGGCACAATGCAGAGGAATTAAATACAAAAGAAGAAAGGACTCTGGTAAGTTACAGGAGCCAATTACAGCGAAGTCATCTCATATCAGGAGGCAAAGATTTCTTTTTTTTCTTTCCAAAACAATTTGCAAGCTTTGGCCTTCTTACATTATTTCTTTTTTTTTTAAAGTAGAAAGCCAAAAGACAAAGTGGGTAATTAATTTTATTATCTTAAAATAAAATGAATAAGGGAAGTATATGGAGGGACAGCACAGTAACATATTTGTGTTCATTTTTTTTTTTTTTTTTTGGGGGGGGGGGGGGGGGGAGGGTATATTTTTTGACATGTTCCTGTATCTGCAATTGATGAAACAAAACAGGTTTTTACAGTGAGTGTCTAATCCAGTTTGAAGGAAAATGACCATGGTCTATTCATTCTAGGATAAAGGCATGACTACTGCGAGTTTAAAGATATAAGCCATGTGCACATGAATATGACAAACACTGACAATGAAATAGGAGGTGCGTATGATTCTCGAAAACATCAGATCAAGTTGTACCTCCTTTTTCATGTTCACTAGTTGCTTACCAACATATCAACTCAAGATGAACAGGAAACAGCCGTTCTGTACTGCCATAGTGAAAAATCTGGAAAACACAAAGCAATGCAAAAGTGTCAGTCTCTGTTTTAACCAGGAGCATTGCAGTGGCTGAAATCTGTAATCATATTTTCAAGTACAAGAGGGTAATTATGTTCATGCTGATCAAAATGCATAAAAAGTCAAACATCATAACATATACATTACAATTCGTACATACTTTCCCAGCCACTGCAATGCAGTATATGCATACCAACACAAAATATTTTCCTTCCAGTGCTTTAACATACTAAGATAGCATGTATTCCAACTGCATTTGCCTTCACTGACTGTTTCTGGCACAAATATCAAGGCTAACATCCCTCCTAATAAAATCAAAACCTATGCCACTTTGAGAGAATGTAAAATACCAAAAATATAACATCAGTATCACTGTAATCTTGCTAAAAAACAAAAAAACAAATCAAAGTTCTCAAGTGTTGGGGTTGATTTGCTTATCTTTGTTTGTTTGTTTGTGTTTTTCAAAGGGATGCCAGATATGAATTTAGAAGCAATTGGATTACATGATTACTTACATACTTCAGAGTTCATCTGTGAAGTTGCCATAGCAGTAGACCTCCAATTACATGTTGGTACAACAAGACCTTACAGCATATTGGGTTGCCTCATAACAAACACTGTGGTTTAGTACAAGTATTATGTTCATTGTCAATGGTCTTCACATAGTTTTGAAGTTGACTTGTATAAGACTGCACTCTTAACATTCACAATAGGACAAGGCTGAACTGAGTAGATCACTACAAAATTATGTCATGAGATTCAAATGATTTTGAGATCGATCACATATCATGCCAGTGGTTGTTTTCACATGAAGTAGTGCACAAATAATGAGTGATTATGTACACAGATTCTGTATCTGTCCTAGATCAGCAGCAAGCTTTGATGCTCATGAATCGAACGAACATTTTGCATTGCGTGAACATCTTGAACAAAACTCCAGTGAGGCTTGTGGGCCATTGACATGAAGACAAACACCCCCTGTCATTCCCTGAGATTCGGCTGCCTGCAGCCGGGTGGGATGCTTTGTTTTGGGAGTAGATGAACTGAGGCTAAGATTTGGGATGGGATTCATTGATTGCAGCAAGTTGGACAAGGCACTTTGGTTAACTAGCACCGACTTGTAGTACCTCAACTGCTCCTCCAACTCCGCTATTGTCTCTACATGTTCCTGATTGTCCTTACGAAGTGCTCGATTTTCCTTTTCAAGAGATGAATTTTGAATTTTCAGATCTTCCCACTCCTTTTTCTTTTTCAGTCTATTTTCTCTAGCAGCCAGAGCATTTTTCAGATTCCTAGACAAGGTAGGATCTGGGACATTCTCTTCAATTTTCTCCTCTTCAACCTGCAGAGCTTTCCTCTTTACACCACGCTTGTTAACTTTGTTTGACACAGCCTTTTGTCCATTACATGGATTAGAACCCATTTCTGGAGCCGGTGTGGTTGCTGTTGCTGCTTGGTGGGCTCCCCTGGAGAGTGGTGAAAGTGGCGCTTCTGGTCTGGGTTTATCTGGGACGGCTGATAGGAACTGTTCCCCATGGCTTGTGTCCCCCAGGTGCTCATCTCTGTCAGGGGACTCTGCAGCTGCTTCGTCTCCCTCTACCTGCCTTAGCAGGCTGCCGTACATTTCCTCTGGGTTGGTCAGTGGTGGACTTCGCTGCATCTGCATGTCTTCCATTCCTTCAGAAAGGGGCGATGTCGGAATGTCGTCAGATGACAGAGAGCTTGGGCTGGCCTGGAGATGACTGGAATACATTGCATCCTTCTCTCCACTGTTACTGACACTGTACAGATCAAGATCTTCGTCAAAGACTGACAAGGATGGAGTCATAGCTTTGAACATTCCATCCCCATCACTTGTCATCAGGGACGACAGATCTAGATCAACCTGTGACCAGTCGGAGAATGCTGAATCGGCAAAATATGCCATTTCCAAGTTTTTCAGTTCTCAGTGCAGCTCCGGATATGTTGACCACTTTTCGAGCAGGCAGCACAAACTGACGATGAGGGGAAATCTATATGTTGAATGTCCAAGGATGAAACAATATCCAATGCGTTATGACAATGCAAGTTTTCTTTTAATTTGTTTGTTTGTTTTTAAATCGGAATTATCAATACATCAGACCTAGAGAAGAACTTAAATCGTAAGTATTCAGGGACCTGGCACCAGCTGGAAGGACAGTCAAGATGTGTTCTAGAAACAAGACAAGCAAAGTGATGAGAAGTCTTGTGTAATAGCTCAATTGAATTTCATTCAGACTGAAATTGGATTTTGAACTACTGATTTTGATAGAAAGAACTACAATAGTAGAGAAAGCTAGAGTAGAGTCTGGAAGCAGCCCGTCATAGATGGCATTAGCACGGTTACAGGGCAGTGAGTGGTCATGGTCTGGAAATCTAGAGAGTAAGAAACAAAAGTAAATGACTAGCTAGATAGATCATGGCGTTAATAAGAGGAATATAGGCAGACACAGCCCAGTTTCCAATGACAATTACAATACAAAGAAAGTCAGTACACAGAGGTAAACAATGATCATCTGACAAGCTGAAATTTTTGACCATTTTTTCACCATTTCTCGATGAAGTGACCCCTAACAATAGTATAACCATTGATAACTAGCCACACAATACAGCCACGATGACCACATTCAGATACATTACAGGCCCTCGCTAGAAATTCTAGAGCCCATCTAGATTTCTAGTTCATATTGGAGTCGGCAGGCTTGCTGATAATGCTCTGACATCATGGATCAGAGTGACCAGTCATCAGAGAGTTTCGAGTGCACGCACAGTAACCTACAGTCTACAGTAGTACAGGCACATATGGTAAGGGTACCACGTATTGGCAGGGTACCTCGACATCGGCACCTTGCATATCATAGCTGTTAGCGTATAGAACGTTAAAGCGCCATAAAGCTATGAAAATAATAATAATGAAGACGAAAAAACAAAATCATTAAGACTAACAAACTAAACTAAACACGGTTCAGTTACACATCCACTTAGCCATGCTTAGTATGGTTGGCCCTACTACTCATCGACCACCTAATTTTTATCTGCCTGATTAAGAATATTTAAGACTGTAATTCACGTTAAAACTTGACCTACATGATTGAGAAAATCCGGCACTATCAAATGCTGTTGTCCCCTTTTCAGTTCGAAGTTTCAGTACAAAATTATCGCCGTCGAACTTGAGTGCCCTCTTTTCAGCTCCTCGCGGTGCCGCTGCTTTTTTTAATTGACCCCTGTTTTTGTATTGACAAAGCACACAAACCGAGCTGTATTGAACACCGTGCTGTATGAAGCTTTTAAGAAAATGCATTGACATTACATTACGTTTCGGTCAAAATATTCATTTGGTCAAAGCCAATACATTTTACTGTGCTCTGCGTGCAGTGCGTACTACTACTGTAGTACTAAGCGTGCTGTGTGCCAAAAAATACGCGGTTGGTTTCAAAAAGGGTGGTCGAAGTGTAGTAGAGCTATCAATATATAGTATCATAAATAGCAAACATGACCATGATGACACATGACTGTGAAATTCATGTGTTGTATTACCTAGTAGTATGCTCAGTGCTACTATTGTTGAGGGAGGTGGTGTTGATGTTGAGCTCACCCTTATGTTAAGCCGATCCGATAGCCGCTCAAAGAAAATGCATTGCACGCACTAAAGTAAAATGGCATTAATAAGCCTTATTTCACTAGCCTACGGAGATTCAGAATCAACAGGAGACGCGGTCACGATATTCGAAACTGCATTATTTATGCCCTTGGCCCACGGCATATTTGAGGCAAAACTTAGGCGAATTTGTTCTATGTGCCTTGTTCTATACTTGTATACCTTTGGAATGAATAAGCTGCAGATGCCTAGGCCTATGGTGATAATAGGCATATGATAGGTGCTATAAATTACAATAGGTGGTAAACTTTTACCCTCAATCATACACAGCTACTGGCACTGTACTACCAGACTACTGACGTCCATTGTTAACTTTTGTGTAAATTTATAGCTATGCCTTAGCCCGACCAGACGCTGTTAATACGCTACGCAGCTACGTATGTACAGCGGCGACTGGGCTGTGTATAGTTAGCTATGCCTATGACCTACGTTACGTTGTCTTCCAAACTGAACGGTGAATACCAAATACGCTTGCTTTTGTGCATTAATCATTAAAATTAGTCTGTTAGCACACTGGTTAGTAGGCCCTAAAAACGTCTACAAAATTGTCTGGACTGGTAGTGGATAGCCGAACTATTCTATCCTATCTCTGAATGCTGAAGCTATTACTCTCAATCATCAGTCGGGAACAGTGTAAAACAGTGTTTCCGACTGTTTGTCGTGACCATGACGTGAGCTTCGTCTACAATAACAATAACATTATCAGATTACGGTGGAAATCGTGCCGTCTTAAAAAAAAGGCAAACGCCTCCCGTACGGGTCGTAGACTCTAACACTCAGTAGATACTAACACTGTACAGTTACTGTTAGAAAGAATGAATGACAAAGAGTGAGATGACAGCTCAAAAATTGGGATATTACAAATCTTACCGCGTCAAGAGGCCCTGCTTGGTTGGCAATTTCCGAGATTTACACCGTAGGTTGACAAACAAGGCAGTGGTCCGCAGAAAAATGTTCCACAAACGCTTTACCTTCCCTCGGCTCGGCCAGGTACAGAGTAAGTAAATTGGTATCAAACAACGGCAGCAGGGATGTTGCAACACATCCCAAAACATAGCAGACTACTTGTGTCCGCAAGTCACGAGACACAATTTTTCGTCAGCTCGTGCTTTCATTGGCCGAATGTTATCAGGTGACAATAAGTCCACGCAATTCATTGGCTGCTATTATTAAAACTATGACATCACTAAAGGCAACCAGCGCGAACCGGCTGCATTTCACCAACGTGAATGCAACGTTGCAACTGAGGAGGTATTATTTTGTTCAGTGCTGTTTCATTTATTCATCTGCCGCTCCCCTCTTTTTTTTTTTCTCTCTCTCTCCCTCTCTCTCTCTCATTCCCTAGCTTTTTCTTCATAGAATATTATTTTCCAGGTCCATACAAATACCGGTATAGGCACCTACATGCATTTTACCTCTGCACTTGTCAACTTTGATATTCAATATATGCAGTACTTATTCCCCAAAAATAAACATTTCCGCGTATACTGCTAATAATGATTTTATTGCAAAATATAACTACATATGTATATGTCTTATAAGCCATGAAGAATATACAGGAGTTTCATATGTTTCTAGGTTGAAAACATTATATGTATTTGACCTGCTGTTTGTATCCTATTTATATAAACTCGATTTGTAGGCCTATATAGTAAAAAAAAAATACATATATGTACAGCTGTGGAATGATTTAAAAATAATAGTAAAACAAGTACATAAAATCTAAAGATCATTGTATGTATATATAAACCGTATCAGGGCAATTACCCCCCCCCCCCTCCAGTGCAATTACCCCCAGTTAAATACTGGTAAGTGATAAGGTTAGAGTATAAAGATCACAGTTAGGATTAGGATTAGGATTAGGCCGGGTCATAGGGGAAGGGTCCGGGCCGGGTAATTGCCCAGGGGGTAAGTGCCCAAGACCCATATAAACATATGCATGTACATATAAAGTAGGGTTCCTACCCCATATGGGGTCGCAAATGCGCCATCCACAGGACCCTAGATGGCTTTTACATCAGGTACATACATGTATTTAGATCATACCAAAAAATTGATTATTTTGTCATGGTATCAAGCACAGCTAGTACACTAAATTACTTTCTGACGTTAATGTTTATACATATTTTTATTGGCAAATAAAAAACCATAATTTTCCTGGAAACCAATGAGGAATTCAGTTAAACCATGGAGCTATGTAGGTTGTATCTCATGGTTAAAAAGATGTCATATCTGATTGTATTTAATCCATAATATTTACATGTAAGTACATGCAGTAATAAATATCGAGAATCTATTTTGTGTAATAGGAACCTTATCGAATATATATTCATGTATGTTCATATTGAGAAACATACGTGCATATAGAGAATAGATACACATATAGTTGGAAATATGCCCTATCAGGAGGGTACCTCCCTTACTTTGAATATATATATATATATATATATATATATATATATATATATATATATGAAGAGTTTGTTCGCAAAAACCGATAAGTCCATTTTTGAAGATTTTGAAGTATGGTCTCTGTCATAAAGTACAAAATAATACCTTTTAAATGATATATTGGTCACTACTTAAAGGTGCATTTTTGAAGTTATGGTGAAATCGCAAAGGCTTTAATCGCAAATATCTCCATTTGACAAATATGGACTTATCGGTTTTTGCAAACAAACTCTAAATACATACATATATATATATATATATGTATATATATATATATTTATTTATTTATTTATTTACAAAACTGAACAGGCCAACCTTGCAGTATGAAATAAATAAAATGCGATGAATAAAATATACAATGTATATTATGCCTGTGTAATGTTAACAAAATATGGTGCCATTTACCCGGGTATAAATTACCACAGTACATCATGGGCAAAGCATGTAATATGTATGCTTGTATCTGAATATACCTAAAAGTAATCATCTTCATTTCATTCAAGTGCCCTTTCCAGTTTGTTTGTTGTTGTTTTTTTTTTTGATAAAAAAAGTCAACAAAATCTTACCTACCACAAACATGTCCTGCGGAAGCCTACACACCCCACTGTAGATAGAGCCAGTCTATTTTGCTAAAATGGAACGATTAGCTGCACTGTGCATGCCCTGTGCCCCCACACTTCCCACAGCACATTGTCATTAGGGGTGATATTCGTAACAGTATTTCATCCATTATCATAAAAAGGTTAATGACTGATCAGACTTACCCCTACCCTCCTACACATTTTTTTTTTCCATTGGAAGGCACAATGTCTGAAACCATACAAAAATTTTATGCTAGTGATTTGCACTCACAATCTTGTAAGACATTTGATTGAATACCAGGGTACCATCATGTTGCTGAAAAAAGATTGTTAACTAGTACCATATTCACAATAGAGGTGATACACGACTTGTCCGATATTTGTGCAACTGTATTACATGTACATGTACACTAAAAATGATGGCATAATTATTTTCCGATTTTTGTCTTGAGTGCATGTATCAATCTACAATTATGCAGGGAAAGGCAGCCAGTAAACTCTCTGCAAAATCAACTGAATGGGGAGACCCACGCAATACTGTTGATGTTTGCACCTGACGAAGAACAGTGTATGTATTAGATGGTTATGATATTGTGTGGTAAATAAACTTGTACATATAATTCATGTAGACATTAATAAAAGAGAACACAAATATGAAATCATGTAATTCGTATAGCTTCTGAAGCAAAGAACATTTATTGAAATTCCAGCACATTGTGAAAATAATCATGATCTCCATATAAAATGTTGAAACACCCTTTAGAAACATCACAGTTAACTACAATCACATCCTTCTTTGCTCTATCAGCTCACATCAGTGAAAAATACTCCCTAGATCCATCACTTAAACACCCTACTGTTACTGTTCGACAATGACACTGTATTATCAATTTATCCCAGAGGAAACATTTGGATGAATCAAATACCCTTTCCTTTTATGGGTAGTATAATGTTTTTGCTCCTTCAGTAAACAAACACATAACAAATAATTACCATATGCAATACAACACTAGTTTCCTCTTTCTGTACTTTCTTGTTGGTGGATCAACATTTACAAGCTATGATTACGTCTTACAGCACTTGCCAAATCAACTATGTTCATTTGGAGGCGTACATCAACTCTCGAACAAATACAGATGGTGAGTCATTGAGAATTTACATTCTACTCGTCGAGTTACTACCAGTACTCCCTGAAATTCACTAATAAAGTTTGTTCCTGTACAGATTTCAGACATAAGTCCCAACCCAAGTCTTTATCAAGCAGGTAAATATGTCATACAAATACCTGAGGATGGCAAGTGTGTAAAATAAAACAAAAGAAAATGAACACAAGGCAAAACAGTCGAGAACATTAATCCCTATAACTTTTTTATTGTTTTCAGAAAATCACCTCGGCTATACGTACAAAGTCATGTGGTATCATGTTTACCTTGTGTATCTACTGATACGGTCTATACACAAACAGCCCACAGTGGTACAATGGGCACATCTTGACCTCAGGGTTTATGTTTACTTTGGTAGAATGTCTATTAAAAAGATGGCTGTCGTATGATTCACACCATCTCTACTGTTCACATTTACACTACAAATGTATCTGAACGTGAAACCTTTCTGGAAGGAATTCCAGTCTTTTTCAACTTATTTCCACATTTATCAGTCATTACCGTATCAATGTGCTCAAAATCTGTGATAGGTTTGACATGTTTGCATCAGGGCCAACTTCAATTCTGGTGTTGAAAACTTATTCCACAACAACCATTACATTATTTTAGGCATTGTTAATTGTTAATTTGTATACATTTAAACACAGAATATGTGGGCTGCATGATTAGCAAAAAAGGTTTTAATATCACATACACTGATATGAATATGGGAATGTAGCAACCCAAGATGATCATAGGGAGTTTACAAACACATGTTTTATCAAAGACTGTAAAGATATTCTATAAACATCGTAAAAACGTCTTCTAATCGAGCTTGGCTGAAAATGTATTTCATTGGATAATGTCTTCTTTCAAGAGACTACAAATCTCTAAGAATAACACTTTAGCACTTTTTTCGTTGTTCTTTTCCTTAATGTTTGCACTTGAGCCCCAAGACTGTTAAGTATTCTGCTCCTTTTTAGAAACAGAAAAATCTCTGGTATGTATAAACAAAACAAATGATGCATAATCACCACGCCTGACCCTTGACAGCAAGAGATACTTGACAGTTGCACAATGTGTGATAAAAAATCCCCAAAACGTTTCTCATGTTGCAATAAACATGCTTACACATAATGATGACCAGATTATCTCTTCTTAATTTGCAATATCTGCTCCATGAGCTTTTTGATTGTACTGATATTCATTTCCTGGACTTATTTGTTTTGGTCTTTTTTTGTCTCACAGATGAAATGAACAGGCCATCTTTCATCCCATCACATGTGTCACAAGACATATTTCTTCTTCTTCTTCTTATTTTTTTTTTATGTCGGGGAACTGACCTGCTTGGGGGGGGGGGGGGGCTCGCTGCATCAGCTCGTAGGTTCAAGGGGCAACAGTAAATTGTAAAAAGCTTACTCACTCCTTCGCATTATGGGTTTGCAGCTTTTTCTTTTTTTTTCTCATTCCTGTAGAGATTTTTTCCTTCTTTCATTGAGGGGGGGGGGGGGGCATGGTTGTTCGGGGTTGCTAAATGACAGACAGGCAAACTTGGTAAGATTGGATTTGCTTACAACTTGTGGTATCTATCTCCATGATATTGTTGGTACATGTACAGGTGAATCCTGTTACTGTATAAGCTGTTACTTTTGCAAATTTCATGAATCACAGCTGAACCGCGAATTTAACAACATGCGAAAATGTTACCATGCCCTAAGGTAATAGTGCGCTTATGAAGGTCTCTGTGTCAATTTGCGAAAACAACACCTCGCAAAAATGTCTGTGACCTCCTTATTCGCAAATTTTCGCAAATTTCACAAATCACAGCTGAACAGCAAATTTAACAACACGCGAATATGTCACCATGCGCTAAGGTAATACAGCGCTTATGAAGGCCTCTGTGTCAATTCGCGAAAACAACACCTCGCAAAAATGTCTGCTGTACGCAAAAATAACAGCATTATACAGTATAATGAGATGGTCAGGATCACAAGAATTTTTTTCATTATTACCAAATCTCATTAAAATGGACAAAGTAAATACAGCTAAAATTACTATTTTCATAGGTAAAATCCTTTTGTACTAACAAAATCTAGTTGTATCCCTGTTTGTTATAACAGGGTTTGCCTGTATTTCATGATATCCACATGTTTGAAGAACTGCAGGTGCTATAACTTTACTAACTGGTGATGTAATCCCATACATAGTGGACATAGTTTCACACAGATTTTCCACCATCACTTAGAAATTCTTGTGATTTATTTTTAACTTGAAATAAATGTTAAAGCTCATACAGCCTATCTTCAATGAACTGTGTCCAAAATTGCTTCTGCTAATATTCACACAAAGCAGCCCGACGCTTTATGTCAGTAGTACCATGCAAAATAAAAGGAATACAAGTATAATGCCAGTGAGAGGGCACTTGGAAAATAAACTCATGGCAGCAACACACTGTAAATCAATATAAACCTAACAAATACAACACACTGTTAAAGTTTGGTCGAGCAAGGACTGAAATTTTCTTCACTTTCCTGATTCTGTGCATGCCTTGAAGCCAATTCAATGTAAACACTTGATTTCCTCAGGTGAATGTTACACTGAATTATGACTCAGATTATGAATCGATTATTAATTTTACAGAGATTTTGCCACGCAAGTCATTATTTCAAGCTGTACTGGGTGTATTTTACCTAGATCTCAACCCCTTGAAAGGTTTTGCTGATGAGAAGAAATGACTTTTGATCCTCGATGAATGGTTGTGAGCATTATGAACAGTTACAATGAGACAATTTCAGAATTAAGAAAAAAAAATCAGGATATTGAAAAACATGCTCAGCTGATAATGCTAAGAGCAATCAATTAACAAATTATCACTCAAAAACTAGAAGCATATCCATGTATAAATGCGATCTACTGCATGTCAAGTTTAGAATTTAAGCCCTGGTGGCGATGCGGAGTAAAAGATAAAGAAAAATAAAGTTAAATGTATTTTTGTGTTTGTACGTGTGTGTTTGTTGCACTGTCAAACAAATACTGTACATGTTATGTCTAAACAACCTATGTAGGAACAAACACAAAAATATTCTTTGCAATACCTTGCTCATTCAAAAATGAAATGGTTTAAAACAAGCGTTGCATAAATTGTGGCATACTCAGCATTTCTTGCACAATGGTGCTAGGAAGGATGAGTTTGACAAGGTGATAACAACAAATGGAATATCCCTCAAACACTGAAATCAAGTCCGTATCGTGAGTATACAACATGCACATTTTCGGACAGTGTATAATCAGATGATATTTTGCATTGAAACCAGCTGAATCAACTCCAAGTGAGCAAATCGGACACAAGGTTTCAAGTGGTCAATTTTCTTTCCTCTTCCACACCAGGGCCGAGCAAACATTGCACTCATTTAAATGCTGACAGGAAAGAACAAATCCTTCCTCAAATCTTGGTTTAATCCACATCCTTTCTTTTTTTTTTGTCCTTGAGAATTAAACAGAAATATCATTCAATCATCCAACACAACATATACATATATTCTTCTTACCAATATATGAGGAAATGCTTTCAATCTTTTGAAAGCATCCTACTCTTCAATTGCTTTTTATGCTAGCATTTAAAAAAAAAAAAATCAATACTGTTCAGTGTAATTTACTGACCAATTCAAAAAACTCCAAACACCTGGTTCATTTGCCCCCCTCCCCCTCCCAAAAAAAAGAGCAAAACTTGAGAATGAACAAAGTAGAGAGAATTCTTCACTTTTTTTTTTGTTTTTTTGATCAACACATTTCGTCTGCTTCTGTCAAAGAAACACTTCCATTTGATCCCCTCTACAAATTATGTCTTTGCGTACTGCATTGTCATCACTACTACAAAAGCACGCTTTCTTTTTATGCACATAAAGAAGTATCATGATTAAACTGAAGATTTCCGTTATCTCAGCACTGAAGGAAAACATGGTCTTTGTTACTTTATGTGACTTCACAGGTCAATTCATAATGCAATATCTCTCCAAGCTTTTCTCACGAATAAATGCAAATCCCAACAGTGCCGTTTTACACTGGGTCACTTCCCAATTACACATCCCATCTATACAGATCCAATTAGGTTATCTACAGAGATTCTGACCACTGTGAAAGTGGAACACAGGAAAAAAAAACCACAAGAAATTTCACTGGAACTTCTAAACTAAATGCCTGATGTCATCTACGTCCTCTTGCCGCTATTCTTGCCTCTAGTCCGTTTACCCCTCTTGACAACTGGCTTGTTCTTGATGAAACCACGCCTCTTCTTGCTTGTCTAAGGAGGAAGAACAGGAAAAAAATTCAAAAAGTAAATGAATAATAATGAAATAAATTTTTAAAAAGTTTAAAATGTATGGTTATGGCAAGTTGATAAAGGGTGACATGTGTGTAACAGCTAAGTGTGAACAACAGATATTGGTATGATAACTGTGCAGCAAAGAAGTCACATGCATGAAACACATTCTGCTCAGTCATCAGACATTCACCACAGATAGGGTTCTTCTTTTAAAAACATTTTTTCTTTCTTCCTCTCCATTGAGAGAGAGGCATCACTTTGCTTTGAGATAACAGTGCTCTCTATACATCAAAGTATTTCCATGGGATTTCCTACCAAATACATCCACACCTTCTATAGGCCAGAACTGTATGAAGCAAATCTAAAAAAAACTTCCCACAATGATGTGAAATAAAATGATATTAAGCGGCTGAAGAGTGCAGTCTGCTTATATTCACCAAATATCATGCTAATTGGGTATCAAACCCAAACCTGCCTGGTATAGCAGAGCACTGTACAAAGGTATGAGCATTGTGCACCTTCAATAGCAAAACGACACTGTCCTGTCAACTTTGCGATCGTGATGAATGAAAATGAAGCAAAAATTTGCCAGAGTTTAACAACTATTGATACAGTCCGGATAGGTCTCGGGGTCTGCTAAGAGGTAGATAGACTATGCCATGGGAGACCAGTGATGTGTTTTTATTGTGGCGTAGCCATGGAGACAGGACAGCACAGCTGGTAGAACATCATCAGAACAGTGCGAGATAAAGGGTGGTGTACTACATGTTGCACGCATCTCTCACCTTCTTGGAGACGTATTTCTTCTTTCCAGCTTTACGCTTGAGCGGCTTGCCAAGGGTCACCCTGTTGCGGAGAGGCTTGACCTTGTAAATGCGTACCAACCAGTGCTCCGTGGTGTACGCCTCCTCTAGGTGCTCAAACGAGATGTCCTTCTTGCCGATTTCAACTCCTCGCGTCCGATCAAATCCTGGCGGCGATCTGGGGTCCAGCTAAGGCAATTAAGGAGAAATAAATACTTTGCAACTCACTGACTAATAATAACAACAACAACAGCGACAACTGCAACAACGACAATGATAACGATGATCAAGAGGATATAGATGATAAGGTCTTCTTTATCCAGGGTAGCTTCTTCACTGTTGCCACTTCTCTACCAGAGGCCCCGTTATCATTACCCTCACGTTGCAAGCTACCCATTCATACACCTAGATCGAGAGGGACGTGGTGGGTAAGACCATCTTATCCAAGGAAGTAGGCACGTGACAGGATTCAAACTCAGGACCTTCAATGAACACCACAAGCCTCATCCACTATGCCACTATGCTCCCACTATTAAACTCACTCGACTATTACAAGCCATTTTGGGATGACTCTTACCATGATGAAGTCTATATCAATACCAAGTTTAAACACTGGCAGCAATAAAATGATACAAATAGTACTTAAAGTGCATGCTGCGAAAAGTTACAGCATTGTTTTTATCTTCTAAGAAATCAAGTTCTGATGACAAAATCATCTACAAAATGAAAATACTAATCTAAATGGTAGCACTTTCACAAAATTCTATTGAAAATATTTGTCTTGGGTGAACCCAACACTCGAGATAAACAGTGGTAATCAATTTCACTCAATTTCTATTTTTTTTCTTTTTTGCTTAAACTCCTTATTTGTAGATATTCAAAATCCTACATGCAAAGCATACACAATTTTCTTTACAAATGCTATTGCAACATTACTGTATACGCCGAATATTTCGCAAGGTTTTTATTTTCGCGAGTCAGCTGCTATTCACAAAATTAAAAACACGCGAAAATATTGACTCTGATCCCGATTTGAATGCGATGTACGCGTACACATTTCTCTATTCAGTACACGACTCCACGATCGCGAATTTAAGCACTCGCAAAATTGTCGGGAAGTCTCGATTCTCGAAAATTTAGGCTCGTGAAATATATGGCGTATACAGTAAATGATGGAAAAATTTAATGTATTTTCTCTTCTTTGATTCATCACTTTTCATCCTTTAGTTTGGTAACACTCCGATAAGACTAATCTTGACTGATTCACAGAATCTGGATCAAAGTTTCTTTATATTTTGCTTATTTGTTCACTTACTTGTTTGTTTGTTGTGTGTGTGTGTTCTTTTTTTCCTTTTCTTTTCTTTTGTTGTTGTTGTTTTGGGTAGAATATACAAATCAGAAGCAACTTTGCATACTCTACATTGTGATAGAGCATGAAATATCATACCTGTAATTGTCCGAAGCGATAATAACACATCTTGTACATGAGACAGTTGTGAAGTATCGGGGATCCTGCCCTGTCTACACGGAACTCCCCATTAGCTGTGAAGTAATTGCTTTCCTGGTAAAGAGAAATTAAGCAAAAGAAAAAAACAAAAACTCTGCATTTTCTATTGGCATTTTTTTGGCAATGTATGTTTACTCAAGTTTTTCTCCGCTTTTAGCTTGTCAGTCAGACATTATGCGCAAAATGCTCATTTCCAGTAGAGCAACATTACTTGCATAAACTTACATCTTACAACTTTGTAAGAATTTATAGCATTCATATCAATACACTCTGTTAAATACATTGATAAGATTACAGTGATCAAGGAAGAATTTCTCATCAGAATAAAATTAGAAAATGGGAGAATTAATGACAAATACAAGAGCAATCAATCAAATTTAACATTGCTGAGTTTTATACTAATCTCTTTATTCCTACAGATAATGTAGCTTTAAACTAGTTGTTGATACCAGCCTTTCTGTTATCATTTCATTAAAAAAAAATCCTGTACTTGGAAACATCCAAGTAATACAAGCACAAACACTACAGGGGAATTTGTTGGCACTGGAAGGGAAATAATAGAGAAACAATGGTTACTAGTTGCTAATAAAATGTGGTGTCACCAGATTCTATCACACAATTCTTCAAGAAAATATACACCGAAACTTTGCACTTGACAACAGGGATATTGAAATAAAGCCACAAACAAGATAAACACACTATATTAGAAACAGAAAGTGCACCAGAAATATGAGGAAGAAACACCTCTCCTGAAGCAAAATGAAATGTCCTGTGTTCTTTTTCTTTGCCAAATAACTTGCCTATAAATATTTATGTGGAAGAATGGACAAACTGTTGCTAGCGCTAAAATAATCATCCCAGTACATTCACTTTCTTTGTTTACATCCAACAAAGTGGTTGCAAGAAGAGAAGAGAGGAGAGATAACTTACTTTAATATCTCGAGGATGCTCCCCTTCAGCTATTCTAACCATCCACAAAAATTTGTTGATGTCGTCTCCGGAATAGCCGATCATGCCGCCGAATATCACCAGCACGTAGTCGACACTCAGCGACTGCATAATCTTGTACGCCTCCGTCTCATTGGAGGACATGGCTTTACCGACCTGTGTGAATAATACCACTGTCCAATCAGCTTTCGTCATAAATCCCTTTGTGTGTGTTGATAAGTGCCACTGGCACAAAAAACCCATAGCACTGTTCTCACTGTCCAAAGTCCCTTGCACAAAAGGGTTAATATTTCAGTGGATTCACAACACATATGTGCATGCGCAGAGAAGCCGACAGTCAACACTGATGCAAAATGTTTGTGGTAGATGAATAGTATAAGAAGTCAGATGATTTTCGAGTGAACATCCTTTCTGCCAGATCAGCAGACTGTATCTGTCAGGATATTTGCTTTTGACTTACCAATGCTACTTGGCTACGGTACCACAAAACTCAGAAAGCGTCAGATCTTGACTCCCCAGTGTTCTACAACTGTACTGTTCCACAAATTGTTAAAAACTTGAAAGCATGCTGTATCATCCCTGGGGTGATGGGAACTTCTATCTCATTTGGCATATGCTGAAGAATCTCCTATCTCAACTCTGAACAAAGTACTGCTTTGATTTTAAAAAGGGAATAATTATCAATGTAATTCATAAACAATATTTCTACATTATTTGATGTCAAAACTGATGTTATTGGGCAAAAATATTGCAAAACTGAAATAATTTTTTTCACTCTCCTGAAAATTCATGATTTTGAGAAATAAGATTTTTGTCACCCAAGGGATGATAAGACTGTTATCCCATGTATTGCTGGAAAAACTGAAGGCGTCAAAAGTAACTACCAATGCTATTGGCTACTGGTCCGCATATTGCTGGACACTTGTGTCAAAACTTGACTTACCAATGCTATAGACTATTGTTCCACCTATTGGTGTAAATTCAAAACTTGACTTACCAATGCTATATGACTATTGTTCCATGTATTGTTGTCCACTAGCGTCGTCTTGTTGCCCATGCCTGCTATTTGATAGCCATAGTCCCACCACGACATGACACGCACATGGTCATCAGTATTCTTACGCAGCCAGTAGTAGGCCTCTCGAAAGTCATCTAGAATCACGCGAGACCTAAACAAAACAATGTCAATTTACAATTGAGAGAGCACTGCACTAAGTTACAAGGGAATTAGGATCTACTAAACTTCATGTTGACACTGAACACTGTTGCAAGAGTGCTTGACTTTTCACTTACAAGTCAATTCGATATTCCTTGTTTCTAGGTCTGACCCAGACAATGGTCTCACCTGGAATGTATGAAAACATCCCCCTCCCCCCCCCCAAAAAAAAAAAAAAGAAAAAGAAAAAAAAAATCACTATTATTTCCTAATGATTTTTTGTTTACCATATCTGCCCAACATATCTGGAGTCGCAGAGGTGTAATTGGTAGTGTCATGACTGAGTGGATAAGAGCACTCGTCTCTGAATCACATGAACGTATTATGGGTTTGTGGGTTAAAGTCCATGCAATGCCTGACACCTTTGCCCTTCAGCAAAGGTATTTTGTCCACATTGCTGCTCTTCCACCCTGCAGTAGGCCTAAAAAAAGAGTACCCAGTAGGATGAGAATATTTCTGTTGGTTGACCAGCACGTGCGTGCCTGTAAAATGCCGACTGGCTGGAATGATCCCAAGGGAGTGGAGAGTGAGCACAGTCAGTGCTGGTTGGAAATAATGCATCCAGTGACCACAGTAATAAAAGTATCTAAAGTGCAGTGAAATCATATTCTTAACAAGTCTGAAATGTGCTACATAAAAACTAGCTATTATAATTATAATCATGATAATATATGTGTGGTCATGCTGAAAAGTACTGGCCTTTCCTTGACGGTTGATGCTCTCGTAACCAACACAGACTATCTGATATTCCACTGCTATTTCAAGCAGGCACTACTTCACTCAAATACAACAGAAGCCTTTGCATCAAGCGGTGTACCCCTGATTGGGTTGAGGCCACCTACCCGTCCTGGTTGTGAGAGGCAAGAACGATACTGGGTGAGGAGTAGGCGTTGCTGGTGACCCAGGTACAGTGCACAGAGAAGAGCATCAGTGTCATGATGATTGCCACCACCACGAAGCCCTTGAGGTTTCCCCCCATCCCCTCCTCCTCCTTCCCCTTGTCCGTCTTGATGCGACGAATCTTCCCAGCCTGCGGAAGGGTACAAGCAGTAGATTGTAGATATTCAATACCAATACTATCACACAGACTTGACTTGTTGTGCACACATGAGAAAAATAAAACACCACCACAACAAATTATGACGCATGTCTACAATAGAAAAAAAAACAAAAAACAAAAAAAAACTAGATATATCGCTACGGCGACTGATATGCCTCCGCCATCATGCATGGTTCTCCTAATAGGTCTATAGTACAATGTCTTGACAATGTGTGATGACAGTTTCACACAATTGGCAAAATATTAAAATGACAGGTTTGCCACAAATGTGCTGAATGTTCACTTTCCTAGAACTAGGTTCAATTGGATGAATTATTCAAATGTCAGAGTGCAGGTATTTAGGGAAGTAATGATTTCTACTTGACTTTTGACCCTTTTATAAGTTTATGCTTTGAGTAATTTTCAAGGTATTGAGAAAGAGTATAATTTCAGTATCAAATGGGAAAATAGCATTATCTAAACCTGGTCTTTGACCGTTGACCTCACAGTTCCACAGAGAATCACTGTTAGGTAGAACATGCATAAATATGTAAGTTTCATGATGATACCTTGAGTTACTTTCGAGATATGGAGGAAAAAGTGCAATTTAGCACTTTCACTTGACCTTTGACCTTTGACCTTTTGGCAAGAAACTTCCCCAAAAATATATATTGGGTAATACATGCCATACATCCAGTTTAAAAAAAAAAAAAAAAAAAACCTTCAGGCATATTGCATTTTAAGGAAAGTAGTGATATTTTGAGGAGTTGACCTTGACCTTTGACCCCCCTGACCTTTGACCCATGACCCCCAACTTCCCTAGATAATCACTGCCCATCGGTACAAGCATATATACTAAGTTCTATGAAGATACCTTGAACCATCTGCGAGATATGGAGAAATATGTGGAATTTCAATTTTTTTTCACAAAATAACCTGTGACCTTTGACCTTTGACCCTGTGACCCTAAAATCCACACAAAGTATTATCCCCCAAGGATATACCCTCATACCAAGTTTGATGTAAAACCACCACACGGTTCTTGAGATATCGACAAAAACAAAACGGGACGGACGGACGTACGGACGGACGTACGGACGGACGGACGGACGGACGGACGGACGGACGGACGTACGGACGGACGGACGGACGGACGGACGACCCGAAAACATAATGCCTCCGGCCACTTCGTTGCGGAGGCATAAAAACATTGAGAGGAGGGTGCAAAAAAAAAAAATCTACAGGTGAAAATGTTGGCTACAGCTCAACAAGAAAATTGGGACACACAAAACTAGAGCAATAAGCTTCTAAACTTTCAACATTTGATCTCAGAAAGTTGATTGCACTTCACATCTACACAAGTAAGAACTCAACTACACAGAACCGAACATAGAACACCTAAAACCTAGCAAGTGGCATCTTGGGTATCTAGTTAATTCACAAAATGCATATGAGGGCAAACTCATATCATCACACCTTTACTTCTTCTCCTTTTTCATATGGCAGTTTGCCTAGTTGATACCATTTGCTGACCGTTTGTTGCTAAAAATAACGTCACAAGACAGCTGAATTAGCATTGGGATCAATATCACCAACTGCTGAAATTTGGCAGCATTGATAGCAATGTGTAACTGTACATCTTACAAGCATGGGATGGCACTACACAATGCTATAGCCCGTGGTATGACAGTACCCCAGGGTGTGGCATAATGTATCATATCCCTATGGTTCAAGGAGTCGCTCACCTTGTCGTAGTACTTTCTGTTCTTGCGGTCATTGTCCTCCTCATCCTCGTCGTCCTCGTCCTCGGCCGACTGCGACTTCTTGGGCAGCTCGTCGACCAGGTACTCGTTGAGGGTCTTGCTGATGGCGATGGCAGCCAGGATGCAGACCACTGGGGTGAGGGTCAGCATCAGACGCACCATGACCCCGGCAAAGTACACGGCACTCAAGGCATACAAGGTGACTGTACGGAGACAGACCAAAGAGGGCGATATACTGAATACATGTGATCAGCAATTTACACCTGCGGTGTTTCTTGTCCATCAGCATATCTTTTTTCATGTATGCATATGAAGTACGACTGATTTAGATTTCCTATCCTGACTTCCTACAGACAGAATCAGAATCAAACACGCAAACAAATTACACTCGACATCAGGCCTATGTAAACCTAATCATACATATTCATGGTTAAATTTACTCTTCTCACCTTCCTTGCAACAGCCTATAAAGATTGCTTGCACTACAGCCTCAGTCTGTTTCTCTCCAAATCAAATTGTACCTCGGAGGATTATTTGGATTATGGGCATCCTTATATTGCAAGTGATTGTGGCATAACACATAATCAAATACTGCATTAGTACTCGTCTTTTCAAAGGCTGTCCAACGCAAATCTGTATTGACCGTCATTGGCATCCTTTTCTGAAAGGAAATTTTGGCTGCAACGTTTACAAGAAATGCTCGAGAGCTACGTGCTAACAATGAAAACCTACAGGCACTCTTCTTTTTTTTTTTTACCCACTACACTATGTCTTCTTCTTCCCGTCAAAGACCAGGGACCCATTTCATAAAAAGTTGATATGATAACAACTCTTGCTGGAATGTCAATTGTCATGGTAACAACAAAAATCCAGCTTCCTGATTGGCTGTTGCTATTGGAAGTTGCCATTCCAGCAAGAGTTGCTATCCTAACATCTTTCATGAAATGGGGCCCAGATGTGCCAAGCTGATGATGTTAACGGCTACCAGCTGTGCATGGCAAGTCACGAGGGAATATTATCATTTTCCAATTTTCCAAATAGTTTGGCACTTTCTCTTGTAGCTTTCAAATAAAATGAAGGCTAACTCACTGAAGACACGTTCATCATTGATCTCCTTGATGACAAACCAGAGTCCGGCCGGAAAGGTGCAGACCAGGATGTGAAGGTCAAAGAAGAAGGACACCCAGGTCGTCGGCTGGTGCTCCGACACCGACGCTATGATTGGAATGTGGATCTTGGCGTAGCTGAATGGACAGAGACATACAACTGGTTATAAAGCTTATGAATAGTTGAAAGGAAACTTTCCTCAAAGATCTGGTAGGGTGGGGATACCATGGAGGAGGAAGGCTGGCACAGCTCGGATATATTTGAGAATTCCTGTAATAAACTGCACATAGTTTTACCACTGATCACTGTGTAAGTGCACACACATCTAAATAATCTCAATTGGAGTCAACGTTACTGATGAGCATACACTTTGATGCACATATTTGCTGATCGATGCTTTTGGCCGTTTTTGAAAGTACCTCGGTGAGCAGCAAATTACTGTATACACCATATTATATTTCGTGAGTCTAAATTTTCGCGAATCGGGATTCCCGACGATTTCGCGAGTGGTTAAATTCGCGATCGTGGTGTCCTGCACTGAATGGAGAAATGTACATGAGTACACATTTTTTTTTGTATGTGTTGAAATGATATCCAGGGAAAGGCATGCATCATTTGCATCAGATTTTTGTTGTGTTGCAATACCTTTGTAATTATGATTTTAAGGAGACAGGGTAGAAGCTTCTTTATTATTAACCCAAAGCATGATTTTTTGCTGTGAGGTAATGACATCATCAGCACATTTGACTTGCCTCTGTGGTTGCGAATAATACCACTGTTTAAGGAAAACTTACCCTGTGTCGTAGAGAGAGTAGAATCTTCCACTCCATGGCGCCACATAACCTGCAGAGAAAACATCCCGGCAATTTTAGAAATCTGCATAAAATATGGGCTCTACCAATAACAGGTCCTAACACAGTCAAGTCTACACAGAAGAGCACCCAAGAAAACAACAACAACAACAACAACAACAGAGCATTGACTTACAATAGCACAATGACCTTTCTGTCAGCAATTCCGAATAGCGACAAACCCCTTTGTCTCACCGCTACACTGTTACGCAATGGCTGCAAACTGCACTGCGAACAGTGTGTTGGATTTATGCATGGGTATTGTTTCTATAATAAAAATCTACAATGGGTCACTAAGAATGGAAAATATTGTTGATTTCTTTTGTATAATATGTTGTTTTTTAGTGTACCTTGCTGTGTGTTCATTCATAGCATCTTATTTATCTATGCCCAACCGAGGCTGAATTTATACATTATCAACAACTCGTTGATTTGCTGTTATTTTGGGATGATGGGTATTCTACACAGGTGGCTCCAACATCAGATTTGACCACACATCAACTTTGAATCCATTAGACAAAGGAAGCTTGCAGCGGACAATCAATGTGATATGAACCAATACATACTTGAATGCACTGCTACATGTTGCCATTTGGCTGTACAACTTTATGCAAATACAAAGATCTGAAACTTTTCCTTTAATGAGTGAATGATATCATTCTGCCAGAACAGCCAAGTGGAATTTCAGCACTCTTACATAATGCCAAAGCACTTTACTTATCAACATTCTCATTATTCTTACAAGTCTTGTAATTACCCCCATCGTCAAGACACTGGCTATCCTACTTACCAGTGATAATTTCTTTGTGGCACACTTACCAGCATATGTTAGGAACACGACAGCACAAAAAGTGATTCCCGCTGTTCCGATCACGCCAAAGAAGAAGAGTGAGCGGAACTCTTGCTTGGTCAAGAAGTCTTGGATATATCTCAAGAAGGCAAAAGCTTGTAGAAGCACAAATGTCCCTGAATATGAAGAGAAAAATAGTCAGTTTAAGACAAGGTTGCTCCATAGATGTGTACAAAACAATAAACAAAACAAATGAACCAAATAATCACAGAAAACAATGGAATCAAATAACTTCATATCAATAAGGCTTCGGGAACAGGAGACAAGGTTATGTAAATACGATATCGCTCTGAAACACTGCAACCCATTTCTCTATGTGGAGGGAGCAAATACATATTTCTCATACACACAAAAATAAAAATTTGGGGGCTTCAAAATGGACAACTGATCCACATAAGATATTGCATCATATTTCAAGAGGAATCTATAATATTTGTCTCATAAACCACTGGAAGACAACTTATGCACTCACAGAAAACAAACAATTTACAAACAAACAAGACAGATAATTTAAATTTTTCTTTGCTGACAGTAAGGCCTATACATACAATTTGCCTAAAGACGAAATTTCATGGAATTTGAAAGGCTTACAAAAAAGGGTCACAGGTTAAGGTGGGAAAAAAAAAAGGTTATAGAAAGCACTTTGTCTTGATGTTCTCTAATACTTTACTCACCAGCAGCGGCCATGTGTTCACTGGTTCGGACAGGCTGAAATCCAACAAACGGCACTTGCATGGACAATAACGTCCCCAGCACATAGTATGTGCAGAATGCTGAAACATTGGGATGACAATGATATTTTATAATAATAAATTTAATGATGACGATGAGCAGGGCTCAACATTAGTGGTGACCTGGGGCCAATAAAAGTTGATGTTTGGCCACTAAATTTCCAAAAAGGCCATGTTTTGGTAGCCCGATCGGGCACTTCAGATTCAAAATGGATTGCTGTGTTTCTGATTACTTCGGGTCACTACATTTGTTGTTTTGGCCACCACAATTGGCCTGAATGGGCCACCAGAAAAAAAAAAAGTTAGTGCTGAGCCCCAATGATGACGATAATGATACATCAGTATATATTTTGCAGGATAAGGATCTCAAAGATGTGTACCATACACACAGACCAGCTAAAGGGAAACAGACACTGCCTTTAATGACAAGATGGTATCATATAACAGTCTCTTTCTTGTATACATACCAGAGACATAATTGCCGAGCATTCTGTGATGAATAGGATGTTACATTGTGCTGGTCACATTAAATTCCTGATTTCAGCACAAATGCCATACTCTTCATTATGGAATGCAATGAATAGAGACTGAAAAATACATTGCATTTGCAGTGCATGTCTCTTCACTGAAGTTACATCATTACATTGCATCCTCATTCAGAAACTTGGCAGAATAATGTGGAAAATTCTTGAAAAGAAAATCTTTGAAAAATTGTTTACAGTTAACCAAAATGAGAAAAAAGTTCTTCCTAAACACATAAATTGTCTTACATCGCAACTATTCCTTGCAGAGTTCAATAATCAGAGCATAAGAACTAAACCTGCTTAAATAATAAACATCAAAACTTACTACATGAAAGTGTTGTATGGATGTGAGGACTCAACATTACTTTCTAAATAAACTCCTCACACATTAACCTGTTGAGGACGCACTGATTTTGCTACAACATGCATTTCCCATAGACCCCTGTCTGTCCATTCAATCGCTACTTTGTGATGGTGCACCCTTCTAATAATTCCTGCTTTGGAATGTAGCATGCATACTGTTCACACTTACCCACGTATATACGATTGGAGTACCTCCCCATGAGTAGAAGCACACATACATGTAGAGGAATAAGGTTGATTATGAACACGTAGCCACCCCATGCCGAGACCTGAAAGTAATATGACCAGGTAACAACATTTTTATTGCAGCCGGTGAGAAACGTCCAAGAATAATTGAAGCCAAGAAATAAACCTGCATTATTTGCCTCTCTTGACCTGGAGAGTACTGTAAAATAAGAAATGTTCGCGTGCATTTTAATTTCGCGAATTTCACGAGCCAAAATTCGTGAAAATAAAATGCATGCTAATGTTCTTGTCTACACTACATGCACTGAATGTTAGAGGCAACTCGCAAAAATTTCATGCTGCATAAAAGGCCGTCGGCTCCAATTCGCGAAAATTTGATGCCGCGAAAATATTGTGTTTTACAGATAGTTCCATCACTTTGAACACAGTGTTGAAAAACATGCAATAGAAGCTGTCCTCCATAATTTTGAGGATAATTTGAGAAATATCTAACACGAACAAATCCCATCCAGGCTAACAGGATTGTAAATTCACTAAGGTATTTGTAGGACAAATGACAATTGAACGTTGGGTCATAGACTGATTCTTAGTTAAGTGTGATAATCATGATTTATGTAAGTCGTGATATATTATACAAGAGTAGCAAATCAAATTTGCCATGGCAATCACACATGTACATTTGTAATGAAGCAATTAAATGCTGAAGCCTAATACATGACATGATATCTCCTGTGTGTCTTCTAATCATGACAGAAAAGCCATTCCCCCTCCCCCCCACAACAAAAAAACAATGTTAACAATTGACATTCACATATGTGTCTGCCCAGCTAAATAAACCGACTTGTACCCGAGCTCTGTCCCAGGATTTGTCAATTGATACCAAGCAAAGGTCATATATTGTAAACAGTAACAGTGGAAATTTTCATGCATTTTCTACTGCATAAAACTACCCTCAGAAGATAAAAATGGACAATTTTTTTTTTTTTTTGGATTGATGTATGTAACACTATTCTATATTTTGATTCAGCAGAATAAAAAGCACCAGCTCACTCACCATGTAGAAGTAGGACAAAGCTGTAGCAGACGCCCATGAAACCGACCCAGTTTTCACTGCCTTCAGCTGTGAAAAGAAACAATGAAAAAATAAAAAATAAAAATAAAAATAAAAATGATAAGACATCTCCACATATTGGTAGTGACAAAATACACCCACACACCATATGAATTTATTTGATCTTGAAGACGAAAAGGGTCCAATTGGCTAGACTGAAGAAATTAATCATATACACTGCGCTTACATGTCAATCATAATTCATTTTTACTATCACACATGGGCATCATTATGAAACTTCAAAACAGGGCATAATGTAACCCCCAGATACATCAATCATTGCACATCTCTTCCACATCTTGTGCAAAGGGGTAAATAATGACACTTCTAATTGCTGAAGTATGTTGAATATCAAATCATACTTCCCAAATCCTAGATATATCATGTATAGGCAACATAATGAAGCCTAAAAATGTTGAAGGACATTCACAGACAGTACCTAATTACCCTGGAAAAATATATCTTTCCTATATCCTAAGTCTAATGAGCTCAAATCATGAAACATTATAGTCCCTACACCCACACATGAATTGTGATAACATCTTCTTACTACTAGTATTCTACAAATCAATCTCCCATTATGAAGCTTAAATTGGCTACATACACTCACTTATTGATTTTAACACATCACCATTGTATCCATACACACAGACCCCAAGCTTGCTATACCAACGTAACTTTCCTTCATCTTCCCTGCTGCTTACATAGCCTTATACACATTTGTACAGCTTGAGATGCTTGGCAAACGGTGGAGTGGTCCGGTGCCCTGTTTACATTGTACATGAATAATTGACATCTGACCAACACCCACTGTGTTAATATGATCAATATGTTAATTTCTCAATTCAATTTTCTATGACATTACAATCAATGGATGTGTTGCCTGTATGAACAAAAACTGTGATATCAGCAAGATGTCCCATTGTTGTGACCGAGTGTCAGTTTCCGAGTAAAGTCAGCACAATCCATTTATGCCATGACAATACTTTCACTGTTAGACCAAATCTTGCTGCTCATGGATTTGCATACGGACACTGCTTTTGCTCCTGAGTAGAAGTGATAGGAATGTATAGCTGTCTGCTATAACATTCTTGTCTATTTCTCTGACAGCTTAGCATTATCATGATGAAGTTCAATCACACAGTATGTACAGAAACTGTGCCTTGGTACTTTGGCACATACTAAGAAATAATTATACTTTATAACTGCATAAACTGTAAGGGGCCAGACTTGACTAGCATTCATGCTATTTTCTGGTTCCTATTATCCTTGCTTTTTTATGTAACTGATACGACTATAAACATGTACAATGATTGTTATTGCATTGGATAATAAATTCATTCATTCATTCATTCATTCATTCATTCATTCATTCATTCATTCATTCATTCATTCATTCATTCATATTGTTTAATAGACAAACACAGTTCTAAGAAGATGCCATGATATTCATTTAAACTCAAACGAACATATGATCAAAATCTTCTGAGGCAATCGACATCCTAGTCCATAATGTTCATATGGGTGACGAATTTGGCCTACTGAAACCAACAGAAACAATTAAAATGTCACAATGTGCTATGGCCATGAACATGGGTGGGAAAAAAAATTGCAGCATATTGGAACCAGGGTAGCATTATGTTCAGCGTAAAGACTGTCTATGCCAAACCACAGATGAGAGGGTATTTGACTGTAAGGGTTATATTGAGGGAACTTCCCTCACAGTATACTTACTTTGTAGGTTTGGATTTTTTTCAAAATAATACTGACTGCAGATTTTTCTACACTACATGATGTGCAAAGAGTTCAATAAAGTCTGCATTCCCAATGCAATGTATGTATCAAAGAGCCAAAATTATATTTGGGGTGGTGCAGATTGCTACCAAAGTTTGACAGCAGCTCTTAAATGAATCACACGTAAAATATTGAAGGCTTAAAAGCCTCACATTCTTTAATCGACTTAATCAAATTTTGGAATCTAACGTGGCCTCCATGGATACCCCAACCTATCACAAATCCTCTGTATGATTTTATGACAACAGAACAGTGATCCCATATGCTCTGTATCTTTGCCAATGCACTGCATGCAAATCACATACATGAGCAAATGGTTTCTGCATATTTGATGCAGCATTTTGGTATCCCAGGATACCAACTACAAATTTGCCATTTTGTTGAATTATTCATCTATTTTTCAGCACTGTTTCCTGGGTTACCAAAAAATATTAGTGAAGTAATTTTTTGCACTCTATGCAAGTTTATGATGTCAGTACTCTTAATGCAAAACTGAATGAATGCTACATACATCCAATATGAATCTCGTAATATATCTTTTTTTCTCGCTCTTTCTCTTGTTTATGGTGCCAAACAGTATGACATTAATGCCCTGCTACTACAGGTACATGTACACTCTGTATGCACAGCAGATGCAGCAGCATTGTTGCTACTGCATTACACATTATCAGATGACAGTAAGCATAGGCCATGAGCTGATTTTTTGTGAATTCAAATTGTCTCTTTCCAAATTACTATGCAAAATTATAATAATAACAATTTTTGAAAAAATATAAAAAATGTATTTTCATTATTATGAAATAGTTATAAAATTACTATTAAACAAGTCTTCACAGGGATGAATTGGCATTGGGATTGTTGTTTGCTGATCGCTTAAATTTTGCAACCATGACAGCAGTATGTAGCTGTACATCTTAAAAAAACAAGAATGTGTTAAACAATGCCATAACCAGGGGTACGGTACGGTCATACCACTGGTTACGATGTTGCATAGCACTTTATTGCCTCCTCCTTAGCCCACTGAGGACGAGTCCCAAGTATACTCGCGCAGGTGTCTATGGACAATGCATGTTGTAGCAAGCGATCAGCCTGTCCTCAACAAGAGCTAAGGACATGAGTGCAGAATTAGCCCATTAGAAGGACTGTGATACTCGAAATTCCACATTCTCCCCCTATAAAGCATATTTCATTTTCCTTAGCTCTTCATATTAATTTGCTCATGTAATGCAGTGAAACTACAGCTCAACAACATACTACGATAAGGAAATACCCCATTTTGTCTGCAAATCATCCATTTGTTTGACAATCACACAGTGTTTCAGTCACAATCATCCTGACAAATACTCCTCAAAACTTTTGTTCATGTCAACTGCTTCTCCTCCTCCCCCCCCCCCCCCCCCGCTTCATTTTGATTCCAGAACATTGTCATCATTTCTCAGTTCATCATCTCCCAATAAAGTTCACACTTTGCATATGATGCACACGTTCTTTTTTTAACCAATCAGCAATGACATTTTGGTTAATTATGAATTATTTTTTTATCTCCTCACACTGCAAAAACTGAGTGACCTTGAGAAAGATCTTTTGTTTTGGGAAAATATTAAATTTGTAAGGTGTGGCAGGCTTCAAAACTACAATGTCATTGAAACCTGGCATTTCCGAAACCAATTCCCTAAGTCAACTATTCTAAAATCAACTTGCATCCTCAGTTTAGCTCTACAATCGGCACAGCGAATTCATTTTAATTTGAAATTTCTGGCCTCTCTCATATCTCTAAAACAACTGTGAATTAAAGCAGCAGAAAAATGTCATGTATACTCAGTTTTAACCCTGGAACCTGCCGAGTGAAGCTCACTTGAATAAATAAAAAAGGGCCAAGTGCAGCTGGCTGGCTACAGAAAGTATATGCTCAATAATCAAACCACAGCTTAAAATGAAACTGAAACTTCAAATGATGTACAGCATCCTCATCACTTTTGGGCACTCAATCAAATAGCACCACATTTCCTATATCAGTCAATAATGGAAAAAAATGATATATGATATGTGAAATGATTATTTATTGCCTGCTAAAACATTAAAACAGACATTTGTCTTCTACTGGTACACAATGAAAAATACATTATACAAATACAATCATATATAAGCTTACAAACGTACAATGTACTTACAGTTGTACATTTAACAACCACTGCCATCATTATCATAATTAATAGTGTTATGGGACATATTCTAGTCACCATGGCTGCGGATAGTATCTCTACTGGGATTGCCTCTGTATCCCCACATGATCTACAGACAAAAGTCTTACTTACCCACAAGTAGTATGTGAAGAGCAGAGCAAAGATGGCGATTCCTTCATTGTCATAGGAACCAGCCACTGAACGCGAAATATATCCTGGAACTGGATACAAGAAGAGAGAAAAAGGAAGAGACAATTTAAAAAAAAAAGAACAAGGACAGAGACAAGTTAGCAGATGCAGTTGCACTGTTATTTGAAATTTTGTGAAAAACTTTTTTCTGTACACAATCCCTTCATTGTCGCAACCTCTAATGAATAGATGGCATCCAATCTGCACTGACCAAGGCTCAATTACCAATTAGCAGCAATCCTGATGCAATCTGAGATAATCCCTTTTCTTCTTTCCCTTTCTGTCTGAACACTATAGATGATTTTAAGGCCACAGTCTTAAATGAGTTTTGTCTCAGAATACCTCACATCAAGGCATCAACAAAGAGAGGTTGGTGGTAACACCAAGTGTATGCAGTCCTTGACAGGACTGTCGTTTTGACGAATGAAGAACCTTGAGAGTGGTGTTACCACAAACCTCTCTTCCTCATTTAGATAACAATGCAATCTTTCAGACAACTTATAAGTCTCTCATTGTGTGTCATATCTGAAGACAATGACATCTGTGCACCACCAATAGTCAAGAGGGCTAACAAAACTCAGTACAGTCTATTCTGTTCTGAGCATGCCAGTCTGTACTGTAATTAAATCATATCAGTCCAGTCCCAGTATCCAGTAGGGCACACACAATCAACAGAATGCAAGTACCCACAGCACAAAATTAAGCACAAAGTTAAGTTTGATAGTCACTGTCACAGTAACCCTTTGTATTGTAAGGTCTCGGCCTCCTAGACTCAATGTACGGTAAAGGGCAATGAGCAACAGTAACAGGACGTTATTTGGCTTGTCTTATTTAGACAATTATATACAGACATCCTTCCTATCACTGCCTCAACGTAGTTAAAAATATGTGGCAAGTCATAGATAGTACATACCGTATTCGCCGGCGTATAGGCCGCAGTATTTTTCAGAAAAATAAAAGTGAAAAGTCGGGGTGCGGCCTTTCTGGCGGCAAAACCAAAATTGGTCTCTGCAACCCGGCAAATCAGGAGTAAAAACTAGCACATTTATACATGTATGGGACTACACAATAGGCAACCAAGGAGGCAACCATCCCCCGATGATATGAATACCGGTATACAAATCTTACAAGCAAAGCTGCATTCCGTGTTTGTTTCACAACTTGACTGACTTTCCTCATCAGTATGTCCTCTTTGTCTTTCCTATGAAATTTTAATGAGGCAAAAATAAAACCGTAGCGCTGTGCTAACGAATATGGTGTTTGTCAGAACCTGTCTATTACACGATTACCTGTCTATTACAATAATGTACCTGTCTATGGCAATGTACCGTAGTACCTGTCTATAACATGAATACCTGTCTACTATATTACGATGTACCTGTCTATAGACTGCACAGACAACCACCTGTCTATTACATGAATACCTGTCTACTATATTACGATGTACCTGTCTATAGACTGTCTGTATTGTACAAGACAACCATGCACCACACGTACCTGTATTACAATGTGACTTGATCAACTAGCGATCGACTGGTGTATGTTCTCTAGATTTCCTGTCCCTTTCTCTCATTTTCTCTCTTTTGCTTTTGTATCATTATACCTTATTTTCAGAGTACAATCGTACTTCTGAGCGTGTTTTGTTAATTTTTGTTAAGTTATTACCTCACTGGCAAAAATTTGGAGGTGAGTTTTTGTTCGAGTGTTTGTTCAACTTTTTCGATTGAACGATGTATCTAACCACAAGTTGAACACAACGTACTTACTTGTGTGCGAGAACATCATATTTTGTATGGTACCCACTCGTTTATTTCCGTGTAAATTTAAGTATTTTTTACCGTAAAGTGTCTTCATCATTCATCTTCAAGCATCAGGTTTTCACGCTACATTTTAGTACCGGTATTTTTTTTTTGTTTTTTTTTTGTTTTTTTTTTTGTTTTTTTGTTTTTTTTTTGGCGTTGCACAAATCGGGGGTGCGGCTTATACGGCGCTGCGGCCTTTGCGCCGGTGAATACGGTAAACATTGAGTGATAAACATAACAATATGCTACATGAAGGGGTGTAATCAACATGTCAAAACTACATTGTACCCCAATAACAATGAAGTTGACCATTTTGTTTGTTTGTTTAATGCAGGAAATAGTAAGGGTGACAAGACAAACTGTATTCACACAAACGAGGCACACAACTTGTTGCCACATGCATCACAAAGACCTGCAAATCAAAACGAGCATCTCAGACCCCGTTTACAGTGCGAGCCCGGCCTCAATTGCGCGGCCGAACCTCGCAATTTTGTCCGTTTACACTGCTGGGCTCGGCCGCGCTTTTAATTCAGACCTTTCAATATTTTGTCGTAGTGGCGCTCTGCTTGTAAACAAATGCAATTTGATATAGTCTGGTTTTCAGACCCTTTGCCAACTGGATTCCGTGGCGACGAAGTCGCCGTTCAGGCAAAGGCCTTTGCCGAAGGAAAAATCCTTTGCAGGACAAAACCACCTTAAACTATACTAGTTTTCGACGTTGAGGGGGTTAATATCCTGAATAGCGAAAGATACAGGCAGAGGGTTTGGAAGCCAGACTAAAATTGGCCGCGCATTTGGCCCAGTTTGCGTCAAATGCGAGGCCAATTTTGGCCTCGCATTTGGCCTTTTGCGCATTTACACTGAAATGAAGGTGGGCTCGGCCACGGCCGAGCCTCGCTCTGTAAACGGGGTCATATAGTAATTGAATCATGCTTCCAGTGAATCAGAAATCTGTACCTACCGATAGCAATGAAGCACGCTGCAAGGAGACCCGCGCTAGAGTCCCACAGCTCTGTTGTTAAACCATAGGCAGCCAGTGCCGTGAGGCCACTATCGGGGCAAAGAACAGAGGGGCAATAAGACTGTGATGATGGTAATACAACTGTACAGTAGTCTCCGCATAAGCGGGTACCGCTTAATTGGGTATACTCTCTCTGACACTATCAAATTAAGCGGAGAGCACTGTACTGAAATGAAGGAGAGCAACAGAGGAGAACTACGTCGTTGTTTTTGTCCTCCAAACCAAAATTATTTGGGAATTATCTAAACCCCAGGCTAATCATATGCTCCAACTTTGACATTGACTTACAACCTCAAATATGATAATGAATTACTTTCTCCCAGTCACATAACATTCTATGCTTGATTAGATTTTCAAATTACTGTTTCAATTAATATGACAAAATATCGCTTTACAAAAATGACCATGACCTTTGACTGTTCATAGTTAAACAGGTTTCCAAAATACTGTACAAGTGAATATCTCTGTCAAATTATCCAATTGGACCAGCAAAATTGGACCATGTCTGGCTAGCTGCATTTTGTCATATATTTCTAAAAATCACAGTCTTGTACAATCTGTAAACAAGCTTTGGTCATTGACCTTCATAAATTCAAACAATCCATATATAATGCCTTTAAAATGCCTTCATTCCATTTTCACTGTAGACTAAATTTCATCCCATACTTTCTTTAGTTTTGTTCGACTATATTTTTTTTTTCCAGCATTGGACTTAGACCCCCATAGTCTTTTGCTTTCTAGTTTTACTACCACAAATGCAATCAGCCCATCTTTGGCATACACACATATACCAAGTGTGAATCAGATATCTCCAATTGTCATGGAAACAAATGTCATCCAATGTAGACAAACATGCATACAGGTATCCTGACTACACAAAGCCTTCTTAACTCAACTAGACTTGATCCTATACATGTATGTAATTCAAGTTTACTGCTTGTTGTGTCCCAGGTTCTGGGGTAGGTAACAATTGGAGGCGAGAATATTTAACACCCGCCCGCCATGTGACTCTGTTTAGTGGGTCAATGCGGCTCAGGTTGCATATCTTCATGTCGGCCTGGATACATTCAGACCAAGTCTTCCTTGATCTCCCACATTCTATGGAGCTGGATATTGGCTTACTCAAGACTGTGTTAAAGGTCATATATCCCTTATTTGCAAACATCAAGAAATTCGACATGGTTGAACAATTATGCCTCCTAACAGTGTATATGAAATCTTACGGTAATACACCTTACAATTAATCAGCTCATGAAGGGAATCTTATTTTCAGGGTTGCAAAAGAGACACATGACATGATGTGATGCAATCTACATGCCTGTATCATCTAGTCGCCTGGTGCGTGGAACCGCTGTCAGCTCCTGAATTCCCAATTCAGTGTCGAATAGAAACAAAGAGAAGAGACTGAGATAGGGAAGGTAAGACCTTCAGATAACATCAATCATGCATGTTTGGGGTTACAACTTTCAAGTCTCCCATACCTGAAGAGCGGGGCGAGAAACACGCAGACGTCTCTGATGTGGACTGGTATGTTGAGGCTGTGCAGAATGTTGTGAATGGTTCCAGACGTCACCATAAGTCCAGGATACACCTGAATTTTGCACGACAAATATATAGAGAAGAAGTCATACTGGTTCTTAACTTGTTTAAGCATGGTAAACCTCCATGACTGCAACTGTATACATTTAAAACTAGCATGCCAATTATTGTCATCTCTACAGTCAAACCAATTGTTATCTCTAGACCGATGAACACAACACATCATGTATTTTTCTAGAAGATAACTTTTTTGAACGACCACGGAAATCATTTGACATGTTTACAACTGTATGCAATTGTGTTTTGCCAGAACGTGTGAAGTAGTTGGAAGTCTTTTGCAAGCTCATTTAATAAGAAAACTATGCACATGCCATCGACAAAGCTGTTTGATATAGACAATGACCAACAAAAAAAAAAACCAACATGATAGTGCATATCATATACCATAATCTGGCACATGCCCATGGGAACAATGTGTAGCTGGCTTTCATATTAAAGAACATTTCCACACTGTGACTACCCTTCAAAAACGGTACAGGAAAGATGAATGAGAGAATTCCTCCTTCCATACACTAAATTATCATATATTTATAAAAAATGAAAAGAACATTGTGTTGCCGGGTTCTATCTTGTTAATGTATTTCAGCAGAGATACCTTCCTTAGCATGTAGCTTTTGTGTGGACACAATTTCTGTCAGGCTTCTCAATTCTTTCCCCCGTCAAATATAAATTCATCAGCCTTAATCAACACACAGACAACAGACATGAAATTGTATCATTTCCTTGGTGCATTCATTAAACTGCAAAAGACAAAAATTCAAGCATACTTCTACAGCAAGTGGTCAAAATAACATCACATCTTCCAGAGAACATCATCAAATCCTATGCAGTAACTGACCCTCTATACCACTATTTACTCAAGATAGGTTGTCCTACCACTCATCAGCTGCATGCAAAAAGGTCACTGTTGTCACACCTTAGTAACCACAACAAACTTCTGGTATAAAGTTACAATTAAAGATACAGACAAATTCACAGAAATCTCTGGGCATCACAGACTGATATCTTCATGAACCCCAAATTGCTGGAAAAGATACTTACAGTCCCACCAACAATCCTTCCAAGTGGGAACCAGGCCCGCTCGTCAAACCAGTTCAAAAAGTTGTAAAACCCATGGGTGACAAGGTAGTGTGTTGACCGGTAGTTGAACCTGTGAGCAATATTATATACAATGTGCATGAAGAAGCTGGTTACATGAGACCGACACTCAGTCGGTGCTAAACACACCTCTGCACACTTCCCTGTACCATACTTTTCCTGGTACTTCCATGCAGTTAGCATGATTGAGTTTGACTGATCTTAAACACAAACTCACATGTACACAAACATTTTTTTTTTCTTAAAAATGTTTTTTTTTTTCATCTCTCTCTCTCTCTCTCTCTCTCTCTCTCTCTCTCTCTCTCTCTTTCTGCAAACAACTGAACTGTCACTTAACTAGTTTCATACTACATGCATAATTACTAGAAACATGATACTTGATCTGCTCTTACTGCAGTAAACTTCATTTGTTGTATTGCATTGATGAGAGTACATTTGTACAAAATTTACTTGCTTACAATTTTTGGTTGTTAATGGGATAGTTCAATACAGTGTGAAATTAAAAAAAAAAAAAAAATCCTTGGACCTTGGTTATCTGCCCTACAGTACTTTGGCATGGGTGTAAATAAAAGAAGCTGTCATGTTGGAGTACACTGTTATACTTCAAATTCCTTTAGAATTTAGTGCATCTTGTCCTATCTTTGCATTATTCATTGTGGCCAAACACATTTAGCAATTATCCTCCCTCCCCCTCCCCCCCCCCCCCCAAAAAAAGAATGAAAATAATGACGAAAACAATCACAATAATCAATGATTTCACTGCATATAAACTTCTTGTTCATTCCACAAAAGACAATATTTAGTACTGAAATACAAGATTTCAAAATATTAAAGGCTACTTCTTGAAAACTCTACATCACAGATCCAGTGTACTTTACATACACTATTGTACATGGATTGATCTCGTCTGGCATGGATATGACCATACAAGTGATCTGATTTCCTGGTATCACATCACAGTTTTTCCAAGTAGTTTGTCAAATTGCAACACAACAGTTGTTCAGCAGTTTCATGTACACAATGTACTGTGTGTGTGTGTGTGTGTGTGTGTGTGTTATGTGTGTGTGCATGTGTTGCAAGTTCTCATTGGAGCGATTAATGATTGAAAGCGCCAATCAATTTGAAATAACACTTTTTCGTTGCTGATGTTTCTACCATTTTGACTAGATATGACAAACATTTGAGAGCAAAAGTTTCTTCTCCCCTGGGGTGAAAGAATAAATGTTGAATTCAAAACATTAATAAATATTGCAAAAACATGAAAGAAATTTGTCATCTCTCCTATGATTTGCATGATCAACCATTTCTGTGCTGTATTCGCCAATCTGCCTTTTAATAACCTTGCTTTGTTCACTAACTGGCACGCTAACTGCCAACTTATTGCGTTAAATGTATTGTAAATTCATGGTGGCTCAGCAAGTTTTTATAATGCAAAGACAATGGAAATACACAAATCTCTATTAGTAAACAATCAAAGGGTGGATTGGAGCTGAATGTTTAAATCCCTTTATAAGTGGAGGAGTTGAGCATGCAATGGCGGGAGTGGAGTCAGACCAAAGAAGAAAGCAAAAAGAACAAGATTTTGATGTATCTGTGATGTTATCCCTAAGCACATACAGAGTTAGATTGCTGGAAAAGTCCACTTGAAATGGCTTGTTCATTTCATACCACTTTGAAGATTGGGATAGCATAGGTGTACAGTGCGTATACATGTACAACATGTAGACTGTGCATGTCCTGTGGAGCAAATTACAGTTTGGGGGAATGAAATCTGCAGGATCATTTTAAAGACTAAGAAGCCATCAACATTGATATAACAGATCCCCCCCCCCCTCAAAAAAAAAAATGAAATAAATAATAATAATGATAACAATGATAACAAAATTAAATATTAAAGAAAATTTGAAATTCAATTCAAGAGTGTGTAGCAAGATCTTATCAAAGATGTCAAGGAAACTAATGAAAAGGGTACAAGTCACAAGTTTACAATGTCTGCTTTTTCTTGATGGCTTTGGGACTTCTCCAATGAATACTTGGACAAGATTTTTCATTCAGTGAATTAGCTATTACACGCAACCACACAGCACTTTATCATCCATGATGGTTGGGTTGCAAGTGCGTATGTTATTATCAGAGGTCAAAATTGTCAGTGGTTTGAGTGTACTTCGTTTGGACAGGTGTATATCACCTTCATTTTCAACCATCAAAAGTGTGCAGACGTTTGAAATATCTTTGTGTCTGTTGCTGCGATTCATTAAAAGTAGCCACGAAACCAAATTCACCATTTACACAGAGAAAATAATCCCGTAAGATCTTGAAAATAGATCAAACTGATGTCACATAAACGCTGACCCTGTATCAGTGTGTATAGATACGTGTACTTAGCAGAGCTACCAAGTCTCACGCATTCTGAGTGAGACTCAACCATTTAGGGGTCGTCTCACGATCTCACGCATGGCACCCACTTTTCTCACGCATCGGGCAAAGTCTGGGATTTGGGCCCATAATAAGGAGCATAACTCAAAGGATTAAAGTGATAGTTACAATTGAAGGTATATTTTCCTTTTATCTTTCAAAACAAGTAAAAAATAGTCACTTAAGTATGCACCTGATCGCACCATTAAGAGCTAAAAATTGAAAAAGCTCCCGGCCTACCGTGGGAGGCCACGGGGAGGGGGGGGGGGGAACCCCTCCCACACCCTCGCTTGCGCGCACATTCGCTCACCGAGATGCCGAGTCATGAAAATCTCACTCATAAGAACTTTTTGAACTTGACATCCCTGACTTAGTGGCGCTAGCAACACATCGCTTGCCCTCAGGCTCAGGTTGGAGGGCGAGGGTGCCCTTCAGTTTCTAGCTCGGTGACATCATATGCATGAGGTCTATAGACCTCTACAGTAGATCATTCAGAATATCAGACACTCTTTGTCAATACACTCACTGTCCAGTTACTGTAAAAATTATTGTTGACGTTACTTTTTAGTCTAAAAATTTTAGTCCAGGCAGAATACTGGATGGGGCACAGATACGGTAATAATCCACCAGCTATAAACTTTATAGCTGGTGGATTATTACCGTATCTGTGCCCCATCATGTGATCATGTCAGCATTCTTTGGAATGGAATCTTTACCATTGTTTACACTACGGTTAGATATTTACTTCACACAGTTTGGGCAATAGAATGAATACATCAATCAATACATCATGATTCACAGGTTTGCTCAACATTTCGTACCAAGGGTCAAACTCGTGGATGATACTCTCGAAACGAATGACGGCAAACAGGCGAGACGAGAACCCCGCCAAGCAGGCCAAGAACAGAATGACTACTGCCAGCAATCCCTTCACCGCGTCAACATGGATTGGCGGCTTGGGTTTCGATGGTGGGGCAGATTGACCGAGGTGTTGCCCCCTAGCACTCACAGCATACATGGCTGCAGCGTTTTTCGATCTTCCAGACGATCCTGGATACAGAGACAAGGCATGTTCGGCTACATTCTCGTCCCCAGCAGTGGCATCGTACTGATCGTGATGCTGTGAACTTGACGCCATGTCCGGTCACAAATTCGCTGATATCTTCTCCACAAATATCTCACTAACGGAAATGTTCAGCTCGGCTAACCCAAAGTAGTCGATGCGAAACGTGCAAATTGGACAACATGTGGGAAATATTGACAGGTAACCGAGCGTACTGTGATGTACAAATCAACCTGGTGAACATACGCCTCCTCTGTACCCCATAGGTAGTCCCAAGTTCATACACCGCCGGTGCGGTAAAGGCCCTGTGAATCTCGCTTAGGTTACCTGGATGGCGGGGGACGACGTGCTTTATGCACGGAAGGTTCGCCTCGATCCCTAGTGTGTGGACGCGGACCGTGCCGAAATCAGATGCATGCCGTGTACGTCGTCCAAAACTTGCACGTAAAGCATGAATACCAACCACACGCATACACGTTTCGACTCACATGGTGACGGATTTTCGATGTACACCATGTCTTGTGCATGCAGTCTACCCATCTTCCGAACGGCATTTAGTAGGTGCGAGCAGCCACCTCCCTGGTGCGAGGAAATCAATCAATGTCTTCAGATACAAAGGAAAAAAATTGAAGAAAAAAAAAATGTTCAGAAGTAAAATTGCGTTTACGGTCAGTGAAAATCATATGTACTCCAACTTCTCCAAGTGTATGAAACTTTAGCAGTTCACTGTGAAGAAACACATTGCTTATTAAACTGTATAGGGGCAATCATACTGTTACTGAATTCAATTTCGAGAAAATCAGTTCATTTACAACATGATATAGAGCCTGTGTATGCATATCATGTATTGTACTCTTCAATTTTTTTTTTCAATACGCAAGACAACTGCTTGCTTTATTAAACACACGAAAAATATAATATAATACATGTAGTTTTGAAAGGAGTAGCTGAGAGCCTGTAGGAGCATGAAAAGTTAGTGAAAAAAATGACACGGTTGTTTGTTGTTTTTTTTGGGGGGTTGTTGTTGTTGTTGTTGGAGTTGTTGTTGTTGGGGTTGTTGTTGTTGTTGTTGTTGTTGTTGTTGTTGTTGTTGTTGTTGTTGTTGTTGTTGTTGTTGTTGTTGTTGTTGTTTTGTAAGCTTACGTATACCCTCCCTGACAGAATATGAAGGAAAGAAGCAAGACTTTGATCGTTTTACAGGTCTGGTCCTGTACAACATTGTTGGGTGCAATAAGTAGACTTATTAACCATTTATGCAAATGACATGCACAAATCCAAATTGTAAAGGATTCTTCACCCTTCATTCTACTCAGAATAGTGTCTTCCTTTTACCTTCTTCACAACTTAAAAAAATGGCGACGTCCTAACATCAATAGCGTCCTTCAAATCCAAAATCCATCAAATCACACTGCTATGATACAACGAGGGGTAGAACTATCAAATTTGAAATTTGAAGTGATCGAATAAATGAAGGAATTTTAGGAAAGTAAAAATGTTTTGCAGGCGATGAGTGCGACAAGTCTTCTTTATTTAGGGCCTAATGGTTGATTGCACTGAATAATTCATCACCAAAACAATGATGAGACTGATAATGAAATTGACTTAATTTTTGATGGAATGGAAGAAACATGTGAAATGATAATGTTGCGTTGTTTAATCATTATTAATTATTATCATGAAGAGAATCAGAAAAGTGAAATGACAGTGACGGTATGGGCGATCCAATTAATCACAAAAGCGCCAATCCTGTTGAACACACCTTGTTAAATCGGCTGTGATAAAAAAACAAACAAACATGCAATTAAATGACTTTACAATATTTTTTACTTTGCTCTCGATGGCACAAGTACATGAATAGAATATACTGAGAAATACCACTGAGACCAGATTTTTTTTAAAAATAGATGTGATGTGAATTTCATTCTTTGTTTTCATGATTATCAACATAAAGAACAAAACAATTATGTAAACATCCAATGGCGTAAGGGCTATTGTAGTTTAATAAGTGGAAATCCCATTATAAGCTCAAAGTATGTAGAGATTGAATAACATTTTGAAATCTCATAACAATGGTTTCTGTTCTGCAGCCCTTATAATTATAGAACAGGAGGACCTATACTCATCATGCGCAAGAAAAAAGCCGAGTTGCTGCCTCGTATCATACGGTTGTAAACGCAGGCAAGTTTTGGAATGAATGTCGCCCTCTTTTGCTGAATGCAGATCAATAGCATCGACCTAAAATACTGAGTAGATCACTAATTCACTGCGTTAATTATAATTTACATCTCCTTTTATTACAACTTCAATTAGTGACTACTTCTGCTACTACTGCTTACTTGTAATTCTGATGATCCATAATGAAACAATTGTACTGATGGCAATAATGATTGCAATAATCGTAACAATCATAATGATAATGACAATAATGGTATACAGATATACTATGACTTGACAGTTTCTGGTTAAAACTTCGGACAGAGGTGACTACAAAATCATATTTTTGGAGGCATCGAGGCCCATAGTTTTAAACAGAAACTCGAAATTAGGCAGTGTATTTGATCTATATTTGGGATTTTAAAAAAGATAAACAAAAGAAAGGGAAATTTGAGGGGAGAAGTCGTGTGGTAGATGGGATGTTATGGTGGGCTCCTCAGTGACCACACGAAGCGGGGCGCGATGTCAGATTTGATGTCATAATTGGTGTGATGTCATAATTGTTTTGTTACATTTCAAGAGTGGTGGTCGTTGGAGGCAGTGGACGATAGCAAAATGGCTTTATGATGTCACAATTGTTGTTCTCCTACATTTTACAGAGTGGCCGTACGAAGCAGTGCGCGATGTCAGAATTGCTTTGTGAGGTCACAATTGTTTTGTTTCAAAATTGCTTTGTGATGTCACAATTGTCATGTTACTTTTCACAGAGTGACCGTACGAAGTAGTGTGCAATGTCAGAATTGCTTTGTGATGTCACAATTGCTTTTCTTCATTTCACAGAGTGGTCGTACGAAACAATACGCGATATCAAAATTGCTATGTGATGTCACAATTGCTTTATTACATTTCACAGAGTGACCGTACGAAGCACGAAGCAGTGCGCCATGTCAGAATTGCTTTGTGAGGTCACATTATTGCTCTGTAACATTTCACAGAGTGGCCGTACTAAGCAGTGCGCGATGTCAAAAATGCTTTGCGACGTCACAATATTGATTTGTAATACATGTATGTCACAGAGTGACGTTACGAAGTAGCAGCGCGCGATGTAAAAATTGATTTTACCATTTCACAAACAGCGCACTATAAACGGAAAATGTCAAAAACAGTGATGTCATTTTCCAAATACCAGTACAGCGTGAAATGGCATCAGGTCAAACAGGCCAACATTCTTTAAAAGTTGAAAATACATGTGATAACGTGAAGCTCTTTCAACCAATCACTACTACTACTACTACTACTACCACTACTACGGCACTACTACTCCTACTACTACTACTACTACTTCTACTACTACTACTACTACTACTACTACCGAGGTACTACCACTACTACTACTAGAACTCGAAACTCGGTGTTGATCAACGCACATCCCGCGGTATACAGACAAAATTACACAACAATTTTGTACTCATTGTAATGAAGTTACACATGACCCTATGCAGCCTGCATACGAGTGACGCCACATTAGTGATGAAAATAACTCATACCGCGGTTTTCGGGGACAATAATATAACAAAATACGGTGGCTTGTACGGGAGAGTCGTTCACGCGTATCACCCTGTTTGTTTCAGATGAACTGTGTCAGGCATTAGAATAACCTCTACAACCCGCTTGTAGATCAACGCCTGTGCAAGAAAAGACAGTGCACGAAGGTGCTGACCTCAACCTATTCACCAACCATCTAAAATCAGCGAGGACCATTTTTTTCTTCTTCTTTGGGTTCATACAACGGGCAATCTTTTGAAAGAAAACCCATCGAGGCAATGTTTTCGTCAAAAGCATTTCATCATTACAGTAACAATTTGGGTCAATGCTTTACTACTTTTTGTTTTTGACGGAAGAATGTTATTTTCCGCCGATTCCACATTGGCTCAATGAAACGTAATTTGCTACAGATTATAACATAAAAGTATAATCAAAGGTAGTATATGAATATTGTACATTATCTTCGTTCTCACACTATAGTGTATAAATATATGATCACAGTTAAAATAAGCTTTCACACTCGATGAGCGTAATGCGTGATAATAGGCTCGGGATGTAGTGTAAATTTAGGCACATCATCATGATCATGCAACGTAAAAGTAAGTAAAAGAGCAGCGCGTGACAATTTCCAACAATTTAAGCGTATGGTGGATTCCGCGACCCTAGATATGTATACATTCTTTCAGTTTAAAAGAGAATATGTATTCGGGGTTCCCTCCCCCCAGACCTCCGGGCAAGGGCGAGGCGAAAATCGAACCCATGATCTTCCCATTGTAGATTCCATAAGCAGAGCCCTGTCCACAGTATTGTGTTCAGAGCTCTTACAGAAGATGTCAATGATGTTATTTTCTTTTAACTCTTGCTCCATATTCCACATCTCATACAAGTTTTATATTCGCTTGATTTCAGGAAAAAAAAAGTTTAACACGACAGTCAATTTGAAACAAAATTGCGCAAATGTACAAGGACATATAAGTGATGTGTAATATTATGAGGAACCTACTTAAAAGCAAAGCATGTAGGATGTATAGGTTCCAAATATATAAAATAAGCGTTTAATACAATATGTCAGTGACGAAAAATGCTGAAACATGCAAGAATACAATATGTCGAGAATATACGACAAAGTTTACGAAATGTACAAAGTATTACATAATTTTCATGTTTAAACTTAAAATATCAATGCAAAGTAATGAATTATTCAAACAAATGAAGTTTGATTGTTTGAATCAACCCTGCATGTTGCCCATGTATTCACAGTTATATCTTACAAAGATTTGCAAACAACATTATTTGCCTAATAATGACGACTTCTTATAGGATTAAAAACAAATCCTCGTAGGATCATGGACCTGATATATATTGACTGTTCACTGCAGTATTTCTTTGATGTAATGATCGTCGCCGACACCTGATTATGTGCATCTTAATGAGTACATTCATGTGTCTGGAGAATAACGATTGTGTGATCATGCATCGTCACTAACAATAGAATCTTTTCCCTCATTTCAGTCTTGTTTTGCTGATGTGCCTTTTTTTTCAGACTGAAATGTCTTTGAATAAATACAGATTATGACAAATTTTGTGTTAAAAGATGGGTAATTGCTGATTCGCACAATTTCGCACACACTTAGTTATGATGACAGTGATAATGGGCCTAATATCGCGACGATGATAATGATAACTATAATAATCTTCATCATCATCACGATTATAGTGATGATGATCATAATAATAATGAGAATGGTGATGAAAAAGATGATTCTGGTAAATCAACAAAAATAGTGTCTTATTGGTGACAAACGTTGAGAAATTTGTGTCCCATATATTCATTCAATAACTATTGAACAAATACATGTAGATTGAACACAAAATTGCCAAACACACGTAAACACAAACATTATGTGCGCGCACACACACTGACACACAACACAACACACACACAAACACGGAGATTTCTCAACGTTTGTCACCAATTAAACATTACTATGGCAAAGTGAATCAAGAATAAATTCCTCATTCACTTTCCCTTTACAGTATATTTACATCAAATCCAAATGGGTTGCTTTGTGAATATCCCAGAGTAAAGAGAGGTCAGCGTACAGGAAAATTGTTCTCGATATGATCACTTTCTTCTATTTTGTTTAGTGTGGCCAAAACTTACGTAGTGCGACCACACGCTAGTATAATCACTGCAACGTTGTTACTGTCCCTACTCCATGAACTCAATACTTTTTGTTTGTTTTCATTTTGCTAAATGACGAAAATAAATGAATGTTTGAAATGCAAAGTGATTGAAATATCCTTCTTGCTTACTTGAAAAATGAAATAGAAGGGATTATGATGTGATTTCCCAAAGTGACGAAAATAAAGGAATATTTTGAAATTTAAATTGATTCAAATATCCTTCTTGCTTACTTGGAACTAGTGAATACGAAAGGATCGTGATGTGTCATTTCCAAAAGCGAGCAGTATCACTCTGGCTTACCAAACGCTCTGCTGATAAACTAGAAACTGGGTATGATTATAGGTAAGTCCTTCATTTTATACGGAGTTTATCCAAGCTTACCCCATTTTCTGATTGACGTGTTGGTGATTATCTTTTTCTACGTCATACCGTTGATATAAACAAAGAGAAAATAATGTGAAGTAGATCAATGCATGGTCCAGACACGTCCCGTGAATTAGAACACAGATACAGTGAGCCACACAGTCGATCCAGTATCGCTCAATCCCATGCAGGCGAAAATGCGAAGAGTAGCATGAGTCTATATAATATTATACTAATGTGACCGTGCAGACTCTGGGCTGTGACTTCAAAAAGTATTGTAATAATGCAATAACAACAACAACAGCAGCAACAACAACAGCAACAACAACAACAACAACAACAACAACAACAACAACAACAATAACAACAACAATAACAACAATAACAACAACAACAACAACTACAACTACAATTACAACTATACAACAACAACAACAACAACGAAGCACCAGACCGGAATAAATTGTGCAATAGTATTTATGTTAGAATTTATAGTTATGTCTGTTCAGGATACCCACGGAAGTATCACACACCTCCATGGGGTACTTCAGCAGCTCTCTAAAAAAAAAAAAAAAAAAAAAAAAGTTCAACTGATTAATGCGATTTGTGATATGGCTTCATAGCGTGGAGAGGTCAATGACTGAATCGGGTTGTGGGGACCTATATCACTGTCCCTCTTATTCACACACAGGGATCTATCATACGCATCTGCACGCATCATCGCAGGATATGCGCAGCGTGAGTGGGGATGAGTTTCCCTCGTATTGTGTTCGGATTCCGATTTATCACCACTATTGTCAAGTTACACAAAGGAAGCAGCCAGGAACTATACACCACGTGTTCGAGACGTCTCGGCGAAAGACAAAACGCAAACAAGATCGTGACGGAAAGCGTTACTTGTTTTGGAATCAGTAATGAGTTTGAGTTGTCTCTCCGCCCCTGAAACAGCCCCAGATTACTTCTCTCCAATCTGTTTTGGACATATGTCTGGCACATAGCAAATCAACTGCAACCACGTAACATTTTCTAAAGAGAGGACGATCTCTGGGGCAATGGATGATGACCGTGACGACGACTTTGCAGTCAGGATGAAAAATGGGCTATTCGATCATGAAGAATAAACGGATGTAAATGGTGACGACAGCGATTGTATATGATACTGTGGATTGTGATAATAATCATTATTTTGTACACTTAAAAATTTTTGTTGAAAATAAAAATGAATAAATGAAAATGAAATGAAATGACATAATGATGACAATTACTACAATGTGGGTGATGATGATGATGACCTCAAACATGGCAACACATGACAATGAAGACAATCAGTGGAACTCGTCTTTAGCGGGGCCTGTTAATTTCATTTCATTTCATTTATTTCCACATTAAAAAACAACAATCATTACATTTCAAGTCATAGTATAAACATATTCATTGTGGGGGACCAATTAAAGCCTTTCAGGCTTGTTGGGAATATTGTCTTCTCAAAATTCTGCTTACCAGTATACCTTTATTCTTCCAGACGGGGATGATGATGACGCGGTTCCAAAAGCAGACTCACTTTCGCTTTGACTGTGAAAGGGATGGTACAGTATTGGTGGAGATGAGAATTGGGCTTTTAACTTTTTGCGAGATACCAAGAAGACACTTATGAAATAGTACACAGCATACCATTCTAAGAGGAATTCAAAGTTTATTTGATGAAAATCGGGTTTGGAATGACTGAAACATCAAAAAACAAAGTAAAACAAAGCGATCGTAAAAGTGTGCGTCCCACACATAGAATCGCTCTGTTTTGGATATCTCGGCCATTTCAAAACCAATTTTCATCAAATAAACGTTGAATTCCTCATGGAATTACATGTTCTTTCATATTTCATAAGAGGTTTCTCATTATCTCTCTCCAAAAAAAAAAAATGTTAGAAACCTGAAATTAGGTCTCAACTAAAACTATATGATCCCTTTATCATGTATTGAACTTGATACAAAGGAGGTATATAACTCCAAGGAAGTACTACTTAGTATATAACGACACAATAACGGTCCTATTCACTCATATACTTACAAGGCATAATATTATTGTAACCACTGTTCATGTTTTAGTCTATTTACTTATCCCCTCATAAGTAATAGATGTGAACACATGCACACACATAATGCCTAACATATTATGTTTGTGCGTATGCGAAGGTATGTTTCTTGCACACGATTATGTATGTACAGGGAGGTGAGAGAAAACTCACCTCCCCGGTATATACGAAAAGTATATTGATGTATATGTATTACTCATAAGCTCCAGCACGTAGGGCCTACTAATATTGTCGTTAAAGTAATAGTAGTAAGCCTATATTATAGGCCTAATACTAGTACTTTAACGATAATACCATACAAAGCAATGTTCTGCAACAGATATCATTGTAATGGTGCAAAAAATGAAATTCCTACTTCATTGTCATTTTCCCCTGCATATTATTTTGCATGACTCTCTTTTTGTTTCTTCCTATCAATACAAATAAACACACGTGTATTTTTAGAGTCACTTAGACTTTAGATTCCACTTTCTGGGCGAAGAGGGGAATCAATTAAATACGACACTTCTTTTTTGGTAAAGAACCGTAATTCAACCACATTTCCCGCAGCTTGAAATTGTTTTATGGTGGTTGGTAAAATCTAATCAGAAAATGGGACTACATGTTGGCAGCTATAGGTACTCATTCCACTATGACTTTCAAAATTGAATAATGAAAATACAAATTTGATTCTTTGATGTATTTGTTCTACTCAATTTGGCATGAAAGCATGTCAAACCAGGGAGGTGAGACAAAACTTAATCTACTGGCAAAAGTTCAATTCCCGACTGCTTGCAGGACGACGGTGCGGCTGAATAGTTCCAACTGTGAAACAATTTTCGGGTAAGGCAGCAGGTAAAATTCGGGCTGAACGGGCAGACTAATAAATTGCGCATGCGCTCTTCCTGCGAATGTGTCATATTGCCGTACAATGCATGGGTACTAACTGAGTGTGGGCGATCGAGGTGTGCGATCGAAAATTAGGGATGCGACGTTGAACATGCTGCTGCCGCTGAGGAAGAGTTGACTCCATTGCATGCAGTGTGTGTTGTGTATGATAATGTGGGTCAAAGGATAGGCCGCAACATCAATAGGCGTTTTCCCGGAGCGAGAGAGAATTTGGAAGTCGAGTCTTCGCCCTGTCGCCCCGTCTCGTGGTAAAGAGTAATTCCTACGGAGAAAGCTGAGGTAAGTTTATGTGGTTTGTCTTGGGTAATTATTGATAATTTCTGGCATGTTTTCAGTGTGCTATTACCGATAGTGTTTCTCTGTTGGTGACTGAAGAAGCTCACCCAGGCATTCAAAGTATGCAGGTACGCAGTTTGTGTGCGGTATTGTGCTTGTTCAGCATGCAGCTGGTGTTGTCTGGTGCTGCTGAAAATCGGGTAGATGCCGCCTGGATATGGCCAAACAGACATGCCGACCTGCACCTGTACCTGTACCTGCCAAAAAAAAAACAAGCGACTGCGTTGTCTTGATACAGCTGATCTTGACCCTGTAACGTTGACATTTACAACAATTTCCCGGCATGATTAGTCGACTGTCGACTGGTCACACTGATTATCACTAACCCTACATAAGCCTATGACAGCTCTAGAATTGTAGAAACAATGTGTTGTGTTAGAAACAATGTTTACACTCCAACACTCACTGTGATAACGAGTGATATAAGTTTAGATGATATAGAAACGTTTAACCATGTGTTAGATCCTGACATATCTAGGGTAGGCTAAAATTTAAGCTCTCATGTTAAAAAGGTTCGCTTTAAATAGTCAAAACACCTCACTCGTATCACATATCCTGAGAGTGAGATGATGAGTATCATCTTGGTGTACGAACGGTAAGCCACCATGGCCTTTGACCATGCTAAACTCGACTAGGTAGAGGTCAGGGGAATGTCATTGACATTAGCCATGCTCTTTGTTAAGATTCTTTTCTAGATGGCTGGCTGTTGATACTTTTTGCATTTTGGTGTCTGTAGATCTAACTAACTGAAGACCAGTGAAGCCTTCTAAAGTATATATAGACAGAAAATTCTGTCTGTCCAGAAGAGTTTTTTATCATTTTTTTTTAAATATTTTTGCGGCTCTCCTCCATAGACATGTCATTTAGTAGTTACTCATACACATTGCTGTATAGGGACTGCAGTATTAAACTATCCCTATGGAGAATTGGGTTAGGTACCTCACACTTCTCAATTGCCTCTAAATTCACAGTTGTTCTAGATTGGCAAATTTGAAGATATAGTAAAACCAACAACACATAAATAAATGCACTCACCAGCTGTTTGAAGTATCTGAGATGTGGGTGAAAATTTCATGGGAAAACATACCATATTACAACTACCACTACGTACCAGCCTGGCTCACATACAGATTTCAAAATATTTTGAAAGATTCCTGTCTTCTTCTTCTTCATGCAGATTATCGACCACAATCAAAAAGTTGATTATTCTGTCTCTTTTGTAGAGAGGTCAGCAGTGTACTTTGCAAAAAATTTTTTATGATCTTTGATGATAGTTGATAAGGCCAAGTAAAAAAAGAAACCAGTTTCTCGTCCTCGCGCGCATCGATTTTGGCCGCCGCATCGATTTTTTTACTATTTACTATTTTCAAAATGGCGCTGAAAATACCAAGAAATTCATAATTCTCGTCCCAGCCCGCTCCCCGCCCGCATCGATTTTCAGTTGCCGCATCGACTTTTTTGATATTTACTATTTTTCGGCCGTGTCTGTAACTTGCTAGCTGTCTAAATCGGGTCCCCAGGCCATCGCACTCATGAACACATTCGAATGTGTAGAGGCCCGTACACTCTGCCCTGTAACGTTGCATCTGACGGCGATGTATTTTGAAGAGAAAATGAGTGCGCTTTTCCAGCAAATGTGGAATTATAAAATGGGTGTATCTACAAAATAAATAACTTTTCCACGGATTCTGGTTTGTATCGTATTTCTGCGGGATACTTTTCTTTACGACGTAAATTCACGGACACGGCCGTGAATCGTAACATCTGTAGTGTGGTATACAGGGCAGGGGAAGCTTGGTATATAAAACGAACACTGCTATAACGAGATATCGGTTATTACGAGGAAATTTTTCCGGTCCCAAATTTCCTTCCACACAAGTCCATTATGTAAAATGCTACTCTTATAGCGAGATCGGCTATAACAAAATAACTGCTATAACGAGATAAATTTTGTGATTTCCAAACAAAGAAAAACATAGCCAATCAAACCTGATATATATATAGCGAGGTAAAGCAAAATGTCTTCGGGTAAAGCTTAACTTCGCCTGTGCTATCACGGTCCGAGATTGTAAAGCTTGATGCGCCAAAAACTGTCTTGTACACACACATTTTCTTCATGACAGTTCACTCTACAGCTAGCACCGCATGTTGTACGTGTATGTGTGTGTGTGTGTGCGCGCACTGACACATGCAGAAAATGTGGTGGGACGGCCGTATACATGACATCATCATGACGTTTAGCAAGTGTGAGGCAATCTGATGCTGTGATTGGCTTTCTACGTAGGGAATTCCCAATCTACACACACACATGCAGTCATAATGTACATACAGAATGTGTCACACACACACACAGCATTGTGCAGACCATATTCAAGCTTTCCACACACAACACCCATACCATAACCACATACCAATCCACAGACGATCTTCACACAATCGCAACCTATGTAGATTTACAAATTCAAACATCTTTTCTACAATTGATAAGAAAAACATTCTTGATATCGGATTTCATTGGCGAAAAAACATCTTCTTACCCATAAAGGTGAGTAATTACCTCACACACATTAGCAAGTTATCAGTACTGGTATTGATTGAAAGATGATGGGTAGTCCCACGTGTGCAAATTAATGTCTTTATGTTATGCCTTCTTTTATGCCTACTGATATAACGAGATATCGGCTATAACGAGGAACATGACTCGGTCCCGACCATCTCGTTATATCGAGTTTCCACTTGTACAATCATCATCCAAATGATGAGTGATTATCAAATGTCTTTTTAGAACATGAAGAAACATCTTTGTTTGCTATAATGCCATAAATTGTATCATTTTGACATCCATCTGCAATTGTACAAGCCAGTTTCCAGTTGAATGTGCTACAATTGTACTGTGAAGAAATGCATAATTATACATACACTGTACCAGCTGTGTGGACACAAAATGTCACAAACACAATAATAAATAAAGCAGTGTTTTGAGTATCATGGAATTTATTTCAGTCGTACGTTTGTTGAAAGACATGTTTTATACCTGTTTCAATTAATAGCACAATACATCAGAATTGCAAGTACACTGGTATCAGAAATGCCATTACAACACTAAATACCAGTATTAAGATGGTCATTTTCCCTTGACATCTGTAATGGAAAGAAAAAGCAAATGTATTTGTGCATGCATAAAGTTTCATTTCAAGTATGGTACATATATCTATTTGTTTGAAAATGTTTGAGAGTGCAGGTAAGACATACACTTGGGACCTGGTCTCTCATAACACAGCTACCACTTAACAGAGTGATATTTCATTTCATAAATTGGATATAGAAAATAGTAAAGCCCTCTCTCGTTACTTTTCTCAGAATTACCGGACGAGAAACACATATTACTTTCCTTTTGAAAATCCTCGAAAAAATAGTAAGATATCAAATAGTAAGGACCTCCCTCATCGCCTTGCTCAAAAAACCCGGACGAGAAACTACTTTCTTTTTTTACTTGGCCTAATTGCAAATAAAGTACTGAATTTCAATAAACTTGGAAAACATCTCTGTTAACCGAAGTTCCACTGAATTTCCACTATTTTTTTTTCTTTTATCCTAGCAATGTTCTGGATAGCCCATGCCATAGTTAGTCAGTAGCTTTCATGATCATGGTGCAAGTTTTTAAATGTGTTATTTCACTGTCGGCTTTGAATGTCCAGCCAGCAATGTGAGATGGATTATTTCCCAAATATGTGCATGTGTATACTGCCAGGTTACTCAAGCTGAGGTTCGATGGCTTACTGTAAAAGTGGAAATTTTTGTGGTGTTGAAATTTTTGCGCATTTCGTGCAACCAGAAACTAGCACAAAAATAAAAGCACTCAAATATTTTTGCTTGCCATATGTTTCAGTGGTTGATGTCTTGATTTCATGGAATTAAAAACATGCGAAACTCTTTTTTTACAGCCAAGCATGAAAAATTAGTCATTTTTATCCACTTTTACAGTACCTGGTAGGGAGTAGTAGCCCTGTTTTACTGTGGGAAGGATACGTGCCAGACCTGCGTGTGCTGTAAAGCTACATACAATGTACGGCTTGTCATCATGTGCAATCTGTGCAGTACCATGGGTACTCTTTGTTTAACATGGTCAGCAACAATCACATTATTGATTGCTATGACCATGGAGCTACAGCTCCTTGCTATGACATATTGGAATATGTTCTGTTCATGCACCAGGGCTCAATGTTGTGGCCTGTGGCCAGTAAAAATTAGTGTCCAGCCACTGAATTCATCTTTTGGTGGCCTGATCTGGCAACTATAGACTAAAAATAGACTTACTTTTCCTTTTATTTCAAACCACTACATGTCTTTCTTGGGCTATCAAAATTTCACATTCAAAGATTTTAGTGGCCCGATCAGGCCCCCAGACAAAAAAAGTTGTGTTGAGCCTTGGACATAGTCTTATCATGTACAAGTAGGCCATTTGCAGGTATTTGAAAATGGATTGCACTGATCACATACATATTTGTACACCTGTATTCTACAAACATAGCTTGTTCACTAATTACAATGTACCTAGTCTTTTCTGCTCTGATCAAGACATCAGACTGCCCAACCATTCTGAATTTGGAGGAAAGAATCAGAATTTTGACCATTCTCAGGTCTCCTTTCAAGCCCTGTGCCTTGTTGTTTAATTATTCTCAGAATGAGAGGGGTGTAAGCCACACAGGGCCTTTGCTCAAAGGCTAAGTTATAGCCAGACAAGGCGTATTCAAATTGGTGACAAGCCTGGATAAACCAAGGCCAGAATAGGCTCAGACCATTGAATGGAACATAACAATAAACAAAACATTATCTGCATGGTCTACACAGTTTGGCAACTGCCACTGACCTGAAGTGTTGCATTATACGTGTACTATCAGACGATTTTTATAAAACTTCCGTTCAAGCACTTCAAATAGTTGTGTTATCGCTCAGCTGAGTAATGTAGGTCTTCATTGTATAAAGAGCATGAAGATGTGCAAGTGATATGATGGAAGTCTAAATCATAATGTTGTTTGATTTTGATGAATCATGGACATTTTTGGCATGTATAGGTTTATTGGTGGATTGATATCATCTTTATGAATTGTTGAAAAACTGTGTTTCAACTTCGGTGTGTCTTAAAGATAGCCACGATGCAATCAACCTAGTGCTTACTGTAAGTCAACCTTAAAGCATTTAAAGTTGAATAATCGCCTAAATCGCCTCTAGGCTTTATATTCTATCAATTTTAATCCCTCATAAAGTCAAATTTTCTCTAAGTCAAAGCTATTTCTTCAGTCCAAATAGATATGACTTTAATAAGGCAAGGTTGACTGTATAAGCCTGTGTATCATTTTATAGTACCGGTAGACCTGCAATGTACTTATTATGTACATGTTGTACATTGATATGTGGGACATTTTGTGAAAGGGGCTGTCAGTGAGTAAGTTGAAGCCTTGTGATGTGTTTACATTCATAAATGGATTGGATTGCTCTGTGAGCAATCCAATACTCGGGTTGGGGTTGTTAACATTTATATATATATGTATCATGGCTGCACTTCTCATCAGCAAGTATTGTTATCAACAATCTGTCAAACAACACTTGAGTACACAGTAGGTCATACCTGGTTTTCCAAGTCTTCAACACAAAGGGTATCACAAAGGACCAGATGCTTGTGATTCCTGCCTAATAACAATACATACAATAGGTACAATCAAATTTCCAAGTAGCTATGCATACCTCCTCAATGCCTTTATCACCAACATCCTGTTAAAAGCCTGGTTACAGATTATATTGTCTTCTTTTCATGAGAAAAGAGAATACCTTTAATCTCAGAGGCTAACAAAGCAAGCAGTCTTCTTCATTCTTTTACATAGGGCTACATGTGTAGCATCAATTTTTTTTTGTCCCCGCCGAACGAGTTCGAGCAGGGGACCATGAAACGGGCTCCGTACGTGTGTGTGTCCGTGTGTCCGTCCGTCCGTCCGTCCGTCCGTCCGTCCGTCCGTCCGTGTGTCCGTCCGTCCGTCCGTCCGTCCGTGTGTGTGTCCGTGTGTGCGTCCGTGTGTGATCAAAATCTTCAATTTGCTACTTCTCTGTCATTAATGAGCCAATTTTGATTTTGTTTGCTTTATATGATAGCACTACATGGGAGCTTTGAAACTTCTACACAGAATTTCAGTCGTGACCTTTGACCTTGACCTTTGACCTATATTGTACATTTTGCTACAAAATGCTACTCCTTCGCCATTTCTAACCCGATTTCGATTCCGTTTGCTTTATGTGATGGCACTAGGTGAGGGCTTCAAAACTTCTACACAGAATTTTGACCTTTGACTTCTTTGACCTTTGACCTTGATTTTTTGACCTATATTGTACATTTTGCTACAAAATGCTACTCCTTCGCCATTTCTAACCCGATTTCGATTCCGTTTGCTTTATGTGATGGCACTAGGTGAGGGCTTCAAAACTTCTACACAGAATTTTGACCTTTGACTTCTTTGACCTTTGACCTTGATTTTTGACCTATATTGTACATTTTGCTACGAAATGCTACTCCTTCACCATTTTTAACCCGATTTCAATTCCGTTTGCTTTATATGATGGCACTAGTTGAGGGCTTCAAAACTTCTACACAGAATTTTGACCTTTGACTTCTTTGACCTTTGACCTTGATTTTTTGACCTATATTGTACATTTTGCTACAAAATGCTACTCCTTCGCCATTTCTAACCCGATTTCGATCCCGTTTGCTTTATGTGATGGCACTAGGTGAGGGCTTCAAAACTTCTACACAGAATTTTGACCTTTGACTTCTTTGACCTTTGACCTTGATTTTTGACCTATATTGTACATTTTGCTACGAAATGCTACTCCTTCACCATTTCTAACCCGATTTCGATTCCGTTTGCTTTATGTGATAGCACTAGGTGAGGGCTTCAAAACTTCTACACAGAATTTTGACCTTTGTCTTCTTTGACCTTTGACCTATATTGCACATTTTGTTACAAAATGCTACTTCCGGCGGGGACATATGTTACGCACCGCGTAATTTCTACTTTTCCTTGTTTTTTTTTTTTTTTGTGTGTGTGTGTATGTAGGTTTTTATTCAGGGAAAGATTGTCTCCGTCTAAGATACAGTATGTACATGTATACTCAAGATCAGTAAAGACATCGCCTGTCCAGTAAGACAGGGTATGTCCATGTGTTGCTATATGGTGCACAATACACTATTCAGTATATTTTTTCTTAATATTTCCATGTTGTAGTAAAAGAGCTACCGGTAAGTACTGTATGGCAGTAATGCTGTTGACTTTAATAGATCAAACTGACAAGTAACAAATAATTAATATCTTAATGTAAACATGCTCCTTCAGAATCTGATTATTTGCTGAAATTTAGTGTAGGCCTACCGTGTAAGTTGATTTATCTTATTTTCTTTAAAATATCTTGCCGGTAGGGTATGTGTCATTAAATATTTTAAATTTGTGCAGTCATTATATAGGAGATTGTGAGGGTTTTATTCTCTATGTAGGTAAACTTGAGTGGTAATCACATTTGTGAAAAGGTTTTTAACCATGTTTATGTTCCTAAGTGTTCCCATGCACAGAAATGAGTCACCTCAATGACCATATCAACTATGAATGACACGCCATATAACAGCTGTGTCGTAAACACCTTGGCCTGTCCATCAAACAGCCATCTTAAGGTTTGTTTGTTTGTTTGTTTTTTTATGCAAAGTGTAAGTTCAAGACAATTATAGGGTCAGGCAAGGCTTCACCTCCTCAGTCGTGTTTCAGGAATCAAACTCTTCCAACAGCAAACATGCACCAAGAATTAAGCCAAAACACCTCTGGACCATTAGGTACGATATACTGGTGAGCAATCATGCTTTGAAAAACATGATTGTATGGGAGAAACGTGTAGATTTTGCATCCAGACTGGTAATGATTACCCAGTTGGCATAAGATGTTTGCAGAAACCTGTGAACACTTTCTTTGTATTGTCATGTGATGCCTTCTCTAAGGTTTTTGAGGTCAAATAACCTTCAGGCACGGGAGCCAACTCTCCCAGAAAGTCCATTCAGTCTGGCCTTCATGCATGTTATCCGACCACAACAATATTATGAGATCTCTCTTCTACATGGCTCTTCCTTGTGAGAGCCCGATAAATGATCTACACCAAGTAAGCATCCAGCAATACTTATAACTCTCCCTCTTTCTCTGTGCAACCTTGCACAGGCTTTTTGAATAGTTTTTTTTTTTTCTTATGTTTCTGTAGTATTAGTATTAAATGCCTACAGCCCCCATTGGTATCTTTTAACTATTCAGTGTAGCGATATTCAAACTGTATACAAGGTACGTGATTTTGTTTTTCTTGTTTAGAAAGCATTGTTATCACATGTTGTGAATGGAGGGAACTACCAAGATGTTCTTGTTAAATGTCCTAATGACTGTAGTACATGTAGGTTAGTAGCTTAAGTAAAAATGTATACTGCCAGTATGGTGAGCAGATCACCCTGTTGCTCAATTTTTAGGTAACTGCTGCTACATGTAGTACATGTAGGTCTACATCAAGCCACAAGTACCACAAGATGGCTGAATCATGAACTTGTCAGGATGTACTACTGTATTAACAGCAAAGACAAAGAATGATAGTGTCTGCCATAGCGTATCTTGACTGCTTTGAGAATAAATCATTTTTCATGGTAGCAGATGCCAGTCATCACCAGTCCTCGTTGCCATGTACAAGTCCACGTACAGGTGGACATAAATACAACAGACCTTTTGTACTCTGCTGTACTTATGCTTTTGCACAGCATGACGCAGGTTTACGATGTGAGACTTACGAGCAAGTCTGAGATGCACCATGGCCTATTTCTACCGTAATGATTTTCAAAGGTCAATTGCTGTACCAGCATCCAGTCCTGTGGTCATTTCATGTAGCCTGTAGGCCTACATGTAAACCTTCTGTAATACAAGCCTGACCTCTGTGTGCATCTTATGGCACATTCACATTGACCACACATCTCACACCAGTTCCACAGCTGATGCAAGAATAGTGTGAGACATGCTATCACTATGAATTCTTGTGCATTGTATGTACTGTATGTAGTAAGTTAAAGCTAAAATGCAGTTCTCAGAAGCGCTCAGAATTTATCTTCCACCAACTGGAATTTGCTTGCAGTACATCAGAATGGTCTACCAAGGAGCATACCTGGCTGATGTGGTTTGCCAGGATAATGACTTGTTTCAGGCTATTCTTATATCATAAATGTGTGAATTAATTTTGATCATATTCATATGATGACTTTTTTTTTTTTCCCCAAAAGAGCCCTCTTTGTTCAGCATTGTTGGCAGGTAGATAGTTCTGACATAATAAATGACTGATTGTTCCCTAGCAATCATATTTTCCAACAAGCTGGGGCCCGTTTCATAAAACTTGTCATCAGTGACAACTGCCACATTTCTATGACAAATTTGCTCTCAGCCAATCAGATGCAAGGATTTCTGTAGCTTGTCACTGATGACAAGTTTTATGAAACAGGCCCCTGCACGCTATTCAGTCTACTGCAGAAGATCAGTGGAACATACATGTACTGCTGTGGCTCGATTGATCCATTTCGATAATAGATTATACGTAGCAACCACGACAGTGTACACATGTACATGTATACTCTGAGATTGCATTACTTCCAGTGAACCTTTTTGGTGAATTTTTCGCATTTTCATCTATACCGGACTGAAATTGTGTTATATGACTTTCTTTTATATGCATTTTATATGCTTAAATGTACATTTCAAAGCAAAGACTGACAGTTCTATTGTATGTCTTCACCTTAACTTGAGCCAATCTTGCATTACAGTGTACTTTGGCCTTGTCTGAAACTGATCCAGCTCAGGGGATAGGCCCTACTTTGTTTTGCACTCAGTGCAAAACTAATAGAAGAGGGTGTCATGGTATGACATGATTTGTATGAATTCATCACATAATAATTTGTCTCATTTTGGAAATATTAATATTCATTATGCAAGAAATTGATGTTCTTTAATGGTTAAACAAGAAGTACAACTCCAAAGCATTTGGAGATTCAGTGACGCACTAATGAAAGTAAAAGACAGTGGGTTGAAATTAAATGTTACCAGCATGAATAGTAGTAATGTGATGTCAAAATACGAGGAAAATGTATCCCTGATAATATGCCTCGTACTATCTGGAATGTGGACGTCATTAAAGGACATCACAGAACAAGTTTACAGCTTGGTCAAGACAGGACCATTTCAGAGAATTCTTTGTTTCTATGGACAGGAAGTATTGACGTCAAGCGAAGGCTTGACCAATACAATGGTTAAGAAAGTTTTGACAGGCAGAAAATGCCAGCCGACAAAGGAGTTGGGGCCAGGACTTCTGCAAAACTTTCCAAGAAGCCACCTCATCAGACTTATTTGACATGGAGGCCTATGGTGTAATAGATGTATAAATATGAGATGTTTAGGCCCAACATTCAGATGCAGTATACTATTGCTGAACACTCGGGATCAGGCTAGGTCAAATTAGATTAGCAGAGTGTTGGAATCATTGTGATTTGGGAATTCGGTGCATTTCAGCATTTCAGCATTCCAGAAGAGAATTGCTCACCAGGAGAATTCAAGTTAAAGCACCAATAACTGTTGTGAGTACATGTCCATTTCGAATTGAAAGTTGTTTGTACATGTACCTTGTAAGTTTCTAGTTTCCCGATTGACATGGAATGTGTATTTGTAACATTGGTATAATGTGGGGTTCCAAGAAGGACCACAGTTTGGAGTTCCAAGGAGGACCACAGTTTGGGGATCTGACAAGGACCGAAGTTGGAGAGCCCTTGATCATACAGGGAGATGACCCGCTGTTCAAGGCAGGGCATCATCACCAGCTTAGAGCAACCAGCTCAAGAACTAGAAACCTGTTGAGTTTGTACATAATTTGGTATTGTTAAGCTTGTAAACAATCACAACTTTGAAACCAGTATGATAAATTCATTGTTATGTTGTAAGAATATGGTGTGATTGGCTACTTGTTTTGAGGCACACAAGTTGCACAAGTCGTAAGAGTTGATTGAACGAATGGCCTCCCAAAATGTAGACAAGAGTACTGCATTTATGGCCTAAATCCATATTTACTCGTGTTCTGCTTCTCAGAAAACTAAAAAAGTGGCTTTGAGAGAAAGATCAGAGTTTCTTCTATTAATGTCAGTTTTGCCTTTTTGTTGTGCTCTTACTGTATTCTCCCAAAGCCTTGTGTGTGCTTGACAGCACCTTTACTATGTAGTGTTTTGTTGTTGTTGTTGTTGTTTTGTAGAACTCTGCAAATGTGCATATCATTGTTGATGTGAGGCCATAAATGCATTTAAACTGAAACTGGACAGAGATTGGTCAATGCAGAGTGCCATCCGGCATCAGTCTCATATTAAAGTTAATTACCACTTTGAATATAGTGAGAGGTGTCATATAGAGCAGACATACTGTAGTTAATGACCTACAAGTGTAAGTAAGCATCAGTAAGAATTACTCTAGGGTAATATGAGAGTAATTTGTCAGAATGCCTCTTTTTAATCAAGTATCAACTGATAGCTTTGGAAAGCACTTTTTGTTCCTCAGTTGAAACACTTCTAGAGGTTTGGTCAGTTTCACAAAGTAAACTGGGTACTTTCATTATACAATTAGATATTTGTTAATTTCACTTTGAGGGTATACTGTAGGGTAAAACATGATATATTCATGGCGCTTGCAAAATTCGCGAAATTGAAATGCATACGAACATTCCTCGTTTTACAGTAGATTTGTCAACACAGTATGTGGTTACAATGTATTAGTCGTAACCGCACATTGTATGCACATGTATTCACAGTAGATGTATCACTTGCTATCTGCATGTGTGTGTGTGTCGGTCATATTGTGTGTTTTTTATTTCTTTGTAGAATGCATACATGCCTTGTGAAATTATCCAATTGGAATGGTTAGAAAATATATGTTTCGCAGTTAGAAATTTTAGGTGATTTCTCAAAATTCAATTTCTCTTTTACAGACAGTAGACAACATTATACACATCGGTTTATAATTGGTGGAAACTTTGTTTGAAATTTATTACGTTTTTTACACTAGATTCAGTGATAATTTGGAAATTATTAGTCCTACGCATAAGAAATTGTGTGGGATACACAAGAGTAAGTCTTTGATAGAAGGGGCATTCTCGATTCTTCACCTTTGATTCAAACAATAATTGCTCTCACTCTGTCAGGCCATGTTTTATGTATCAAAGAGGCCTGAAGAAAAGGGCTGCATTAAGGCTTGACCTTTCAAGAGAGATAATTCTTCGTCATGGTGCATCTCCGTCTGAGTCGTGACAAATACCAGATGCATGTGGCCATATCAAATACATGCTATTTGAGATGACGCTTCCTACTCTATGCACCCCGTGTTTATACCTGTCTTTTATCTTTCCATCAGATCCTCTGATACATCCCCACATCTGGACTCAAGATGGCGACAGATTACAACAAGTACGCGGACATCGATGAGGACGAGATTTTAAAGACCCTGACAGAGGAGCAGCTGGAGGAGCTGGCCTACGAGCTTGACCCTGATGTAAGATCCTCCTTTTTACTGTTTTGTCTGTGCACAAGTAGGAAGAAAAACAAAGATCACTTTTGTCGTTGAAATTATGTGTTTTTTTCCAATGTACACGTTGTAAGTGTCAAGATTTAGAAGGTCTGATGTGGAGTAAATGTTGGAGTTAAAAGGGAATTTCAGACAGGTTTTAAGTCAGTCTGAAAACAAAGATTATTGTAATTTATTAATTTATTGATTGATTTATTATTATTATTATTATTATTATTTTTACAAGCACAAGTTATTTATGGCTGTGTAACTTGGGAATAATGATCAGCAACATTGTAGATACATTAAGATTTGAGACCGGGGCATAACTGCGTTTGAAAAAGAAAAAAAAAACTGAAGATTTCAAGATTTTATATAGGAACTACCGTATATGGCAAGTTGTCTTTTCTAAATAAACACCCAATGGAAAAACCTACTTCACTAAACCCTTTAAGGAGCAATTCCAGCTTTTCAGACAGTACAGCCAGACCATTTGTGTGTGTGTGTGTGTGTGTGTGTGTGTGTGTGTGTGTGTGTGTGTGTGTGTGTGTGATTTAGAGCAGCATAAAACAAAAACAGGTCAAGGAAAAAAAAAAAAATCCTTGTCGAATCATTATCTTTTTATATTCAACATAATCCAGGCAAATTATATTACTATTTTGGGAATACCTGTACTTGGCACATTGTCTCTGTTATGGATATTATTATAAGGATTATGTAAAATTGGCCTGTAAGACATTATCCCTGCTACAGTGGAAACCCTTTTAACCCATTGAGGATGGACTAATTTTGCTGCAACACGCATTTCCCATAGACACCTGCCCGAGTATACTTGGGACTCGTCCTCAATGGGTTAAGCAAGGTCATTGGGATTTCCAGGATTGGGGAATCCCCTTCTAAACAACAAGGTAAATCAGGACAGCTGTATTTATGTAGTTTCCCCACAGTCAAAGCTATGGGTATACACCATGCCATATTAAATATGTTCCAACTTTCAAGTGGGTCTACAGGTACAGCTATTTCAATGAAAGCTTGCGTGAATTACACACAAACTTTTAGATAAAAATGTTATATTACAGACATTTTACTTAACCTGGAAGAGAAATCACTTAAACATGCATGCAGGTGTTGTTGCACATGTATAGTTTACTGGTAGGATTTCTTGTAAAGATGATTATGAACCTGCAAGACATACAAAACATCAACTAAACAAGCATTCCCTGTGGTCTCAGGAATAGATCTAAATTCAGCAATATAGTGCAACAATTCATTTTTTTTTTCTTGTATTTGATATTTCAGTGTCATACCCTCAGTGTAATTAAAAGATATAATTAGCAAGGTGAGCATCGCATTTCATGGTGAAAAAAAGTGAATTCAACATACAGCTAGGTACACTTGTACATTGTAGTCCTCGTAAGTATTTGAATGAATGGGTTGACCTTACATTGTACATAAAATTTATTTTCTTTAGCCAAGTGAACAATTTGGTAGAATTTCCTGTTTTTCTACATTCGATGCCTTCCTCTTCTAGGCGTCTTTTTTATTTTCTGTGTATCAGTCATTTCCTGTTGATTACAAGTATGTTAACCCATGCACAAAGAATTTTGCTACTCTGCGGTTTGTAGTTCAGTCATTGCATCTTAAGATAACATTACCAGACTCTGACCTTAATGGATACCATGCGTGACACTTTATTACACTGTACATTGCGGGCACCAATATAAACATGGCATGCCTATGGGGAGTTTACTTTTTCTTCCAGAATTAGCACACAGCTGCTGGAAACAAACAGATGTTCCATCTGTCAGAAGAATTTCGCTGTTATCTTCTGCACCCTGCAAAGTGCATGTTGTTTTTACTACCAGGTCATGTAATGGATTTGGGGGGGGGGGGGGGTTCACACTTTTGAAAACACTCATGTGCACATGGTATCTGAAACATGCCACCATGTACAGTATGGAGTGTTCTGACACTGGAAGTGAGTCTCCTTGTTGACAAATCAATTTATGATATCAACATCACAAATGTCATTGCCAGCTACTGCTAGTCAAACACACACTTCTTGCTACTTTTTTGGGGTTTTTTTTTTTTGCAAGTATTCATGCACCATGGTATTGGTGACTATTCACATTTAATCGTAAAGTCAAGGTACATGTACGCTTCACCACCTCAAATGTGCTGCATAGAGGTCTAAGCATTCAGACTACATATTATGTATAAAGACGTGCACCCAGAGCTGAGTATGACTAGGAATAGAAAACACCTCTGGACCTTGAGTGGCTGATTATGATTTGAACAGTGTGACCCAAGTCTGTGTTCAGACTTACCAAAAACTCAGTGATTAGCATAAAATATGTTTTTAACACAGTTGCAAACAAGATTTGTGCCAACCTAAAAAGGCTCTCATACTGCTAGTATCAGTAGTGATGGTCAGTCTGAACAGGAATTACTGTGTTTCCTCTTTGATGGACATTTTTATCTTTCTAAAAAAATTAGGGATTTGTGAAGGATTTATTTGATGGAAGCACCATCGTATGTAAAAAGTGTACTTTCAATCTGTGATGAGATCATGATAATGCTGTTAAATGTACAGTGTACATGTATGCCACAGTGTTACCCCTGCAAGATAACAGTAAACACTAACATGATGAAAATCTGCAATTGGGACTGTCGTTGATTAGCCTGTGTACCATGGTATGTGTGTGAAGTCTTGTGCACAAATATGTGTACATTGTACACAAGGTATAATTGTATATTATGTGTATATTTGTGTTTGTTGTTTGTAGCACTGGGCATTGATTCCTAGACAGTAACATGCTGTATTCCTTGTAAGTTGTTCTACAAACCAGTTGTACCCACATTTGTTGCCTCGCAATTCCTACATAAAGCACTTCTTTCATGTAGAATAGCACTGACAACAAGGTAACCATGTACCAGAATGTTCCAGAAAAAGTTTGCCCTTCTGCAGTATGGCTACAGAATGACATTCATTGAAACATTTTTTAAGAGAGCATTCATGTGCTGTCTGCAAAATCAATGCGAGTGGTTTTAGCTCATAAAAAACATACATTGTACACGTAGCATGCCGTTCTGACACCCAAGTTCGTAAAATATTCTACAGACATGTGGTGAAAATTGGTCTGGTTTGCAGAAACTTGAAAGGACACATTGTGCAGTCACTATGGAATTTCTGCTCCGTTATCTTAGACATTTTGTGTACACACTGTGTGTAGGAATGTTGTACATTGCATACCCTTTGGTACTGAGCAAGGGCTGCTGAACAAACAAAGCGTTGTGTGCGTTGTATGATTTTCAGCCTTGCATACAAATTTGAGTGAATAGAGTTTTTCCTCTGATGGCATCTGCATGGGGAGCTACAACAGTAGCTGTGCCTGATTTATCATTTATTCACTTGCAGCGAGGCAAAAATACCAAAAAGAAGCAGAAATAATGATAAAAGATATAAAGAGTGTGAGATTAAAGCAAAATTGGTAGGGTATTAGTATATTATAGGCCCCTTTTTTGTAATCTCTCCTACTGAGTAATTCCCCAAACTGAATGACATAGTTAGCAGGAAAACATTGTTTGTGAATGGTACACAAAGTTTCCAAGGCAAACAACCATATCATTTCAAGTTGCACCATTAAGTCGGTTCTCAAAATACAGGAAGTCCTTTCTTTGTGAACATAGTAACGCAGGATCTTCATTACAATGCATTCATGTAGAAAGAAAGCTGGACGTTGTGCAAAATCTGTGTGCCTGCCTGCTTGTAATTGAACTGTGTCTACTGTTGAGTACAATGTACATCGTACTTGTACACTGTACAGTGCCTCATTCTGTTGAAGATTGAAGGGAGTGAAGGTCAAGTTTTTTTTAGTTTTTTTTTTTTTGTGTGTGAATATTAAATTGACCATAGGCAATAGAATCTCTACTCTGGAGAACAGAAACTGATAAACTTTATGGATATACTATACACAAAACCTTTGTTCTCCCTGATTGTTTGTATGAACATTGTATCTTCTGTATATTTAGTGGGCACAATAGGTTGACTGTCTTACTCACAAATTAATGCCATGGTGATTAGGTGGTGGTGATTAGGTGGTTGCACTTTGGCTTCAAATCATAATTCAGATGGTCAATTATTCACAGAGCAATTTGGCATGGGTATTCTCAATGTACTGTACCCATTTTAGCCCTCAAACATGTATAGGCCCTACATGGCATTACCTGAAAATCAAGAAGAATTTATGAAACAAAGCATGAAAAATATTGATGCTATATATTTGGAGGGGATTATGTACTGGTATATAAAGTGAAAAATCATCTCCCTTGAATCATGCAGTTTTAAATCATACTTGTAATTTTGAAATGTGAGCTGCCTAATAGGTAATGCATTAAGCATACACCTCAGAAGTCATCAATTTTGACATTCCTATGATCTACATGCAAACAGGAAGGATAGGAAAGATAAGTGGTATACGGAAACATTCGCCTGAGCAATACTGTGCAGTCATCGCGTGGCTGTCGACAACGGGAAAGTGCCTTTGATATGTATAGGGGCTGTATTCTTAGGGGGGTTTCATTCGTAGAACTGCACAAGCTCATATAGGGGCTTATCAGAAATTAGGACATTAGGAAACTATTTTTTTTTTTCAAGTATTTTTGTCTTGCCTTTTTCTTCCCGAAAAACATTTTTCTTTCGGTGACTTTGTATTGACATTCGGGAGACAACATCCCACATTGCGCCGACTTTGTTTAAATAAAAGAGTCGGATGACACAATTTATTTGAAACGATAATTCCCTGTGTTCAGTTTATCATTGCGGTCGTCCTCCGAGAAACCCTTTGACAGCCTTTCAGTTTGACGTTACCAAGACTAGCATTGCCTAGGTGCGTGGTGGCATCATGATACTGGCAGTGTTCACAAAATGTATCCTAAAAGTTACATTCACTGTCTAATCCCTCATTTGATTCTTTGGATGTGAGACTCTTTCTCACAACAAGAAAATAACACAAAAATAACGATAAAAAAATAACCAAAGTTATGATCTTGGCCATGAAAGGAGTTGCTGGGATATCACAAGTTTGCAATAAGATATTATATTCCACATACTAAGAATGTTGCAATAGGATTGGTCCAGAGCTGATCACGTGATGAAGCGTAGTTTTGCCCATCACATCACCTGAGAAGAAAAGTTCGTTACACTCTATGTTGATAGTTCCTTTTGTTTCGCTGATCTCCACACAGTCCACACAGTCCTAACGCAAGATGAGTATGCGCGAAATAAAAGTGTGTTGCACTGTGGACTATCATGTGACCTAAGTCACTTGATAGTACACAGTGCAACGCACTTTCACTTCGGTGCCGCGCGGTGCGTGCAGCAAATTCATTGTTTACGTCATCTACGCGCACACGTAGCCTAAGCCCTAAGGATACCTAAAGACAGCTAAAACGGTTTCAGATGTGGAATAAAATGGGAATTTCTAGGACCCTAGATGTGGAATATAAAGCAAATAATCAACTTTTAGTTTCAGGCAATGAGACAAACTATCACTTCCTCGGCGATCTGAATGTGTACGCTATCTTTCCTCAGCTGCGCTTCGGAAAGATAGCTACTGTACATCCAGATCGTCTCGGAAGTGATAGTTTGTCCCATCACCTTCACCAACGTTGATTATTTGCTTACCAACCTCATGTGGTGGATGACCTCATAGTATGCCTGCAAAGTTGGCTCTTGTGTTGCAAAATATGCAAGCTTGCCCAAAAATAAATTGGCTGGTATTAATCTTGCATTGTGAGCTATGATTAAATTCAAAAGACAATATAATTTGATGTTATGAAACATGTGATATATTGATGAGACATGGTATCCTGAATATGTACTTGTGCGGGCTTGAGAAATACATGTACTGTGGTTTGTTATGGGATACTTCACCAACTGATCAACTCTTAGCAGATGTGGTATGATACATGATATGGAATAAACATTGAAAATGACGAATACGTTTTAATGATTTGTGAAACTCCGCTCAGAATTTTGATACTTCACCATATACTGTACACATTTGTATCATACCATAGCACATCTTTCTAATGCATTTATACTTCTTTCGAAATGCCATATGATTATTTTTCTCCCTTATGTTCTCTCTTGCTAAAGATTATGAAGAAATCCTTGCTAGATCGGTGTTTGATGTAACAAGATTTGTAGTGTTATATGTTGGTTTGTCTTGTTTTTGTGTATTTGTGTGCATAGAATTCCATGCTACCTCCATCAGAGCGGCATCGTCCACAAACCAAGAAAGCACCAACCGGAAAGTTTGACCGCCAGAAACTTTTGGACTTTCTGGAGAAGAAAGCAAAAGAAGAGAAGGACTGGGAGGAGAATGTGCCCTTTGTGCGTGGGCAGAAGAGAGGTATGTGAAATAATGGACCAAAACCCATGCCCTGGGTTATGTATTAAGCATCTCCCCCCCCCCCCCCATGTGTGTATCTAATACCAAATCTAACAATATACATGATATCTACCAATGTCATGATCTATCATCTTTACTCTTTACCTACAAAACAAAGAAATTACAAACATTGAGCACTCACATACTCCCATGACATGCGTTTTCATCAGAAAAACTTTAAGTACCAGCAAATTTTACAAGACAAAAATATGTGATATTAGAAACTCTGTCAAATTTGTATCAAAGAGCTGAGCATTTGTGTTGAAGTGAACCTCTCCCCTCCCCCCCCCCCAAAAAAAAAAGAAAAGAAGAAGAGGAAGAAAAAAAATATATATATACATGTTATTGAAATGATGCACTAGCCATCACAATATCAGGAAAGATCAGATATTCATAACAGCTACAAAGTCAGGCAGGGATGTGATTGTTTGTTTGTTTTTGTATGTAGTTTTATAAACAATGTCAGTAGATAGGACAACCTACTGAACTCTGATCTTGCTCACTTTGCATATGAATGAATGTATAGAAAAATTGTATATGTTTGCCCAGGATTATTTTGCAGTTGACTACATGCCAGAACCATGTATGTCACATGTGTTCACGAAACATCTTTGTCTTTCTTCAGGATTCAGAAAATATGTCCTGTTCTGCTTTTCATTAAATTGGGCATCAGTGATGTAAAATTTTGCAGTCTTTTTGAATCTTGATTTAGGTGAATACCGTCCAGCATATCCTAGCATGCAAAAGACAACAGCTGATTGCTTGTGCTATGAAAATAGATGTCTCTATTCCAAATAGCACACAGAGTATGAATGAAATCAGCTATTAAAGCCAAAACATAGTTCTGGTACGCCTGCAAAAGTTGTCAAATTTCGCTCCCAAATGTGAACGTATGAATAAGAAATGCGCGGAATAACGCTGTAATAACAAGATATTCGATGGGTAACGACAAAAATGCGAAATATTAACCAAAAAGGTTCAGTCTCAGAACTTACCCAAACGGGGTCAGGCTAAACTTGGACTTGGGGATAACTTGGCCTCGCTTTGACGGCGGGCTGAGTTGTATTGGTTGTCCCTCTGGGTTGTACAGTGTTGTACCAGGGGAGCGGCCTATATAAACTCGCAGTAATGGTCCGAGTTGTTACAACGCGCGCATCAAAAAACCTCTTTGGCGCGCATGCAAAATTAGTGTGCGCCTATCATGCACCTCTAAAAACAATCAAAGACCCTTGATAAACAACAACAAAAACTTATAAAAGACAGCGCGTCTCAGCAACACAGGTGATGTGCGTATAGGCTTAAGGACTGCGCGCTGTCCATTTGTTTTGTACAGGATTAGCACGCACTTTCCTGTCTGTTCAGTTAGGCCTCGTTTGGTATTATACAGTAGAATATGGCGATCACGAACTGCGTGTAAATTGTCTGAAATAGGGTCGAATTTTCCCTCAGACCGAGTTAGTCTGGATCCTTCTGGAATAAAAGTCGGTTTTCCGACTTCTATTATTTTTCTCAAAATACTCCAAAACGACTCATCATCCCGGCAAATCGCGTCAGCCAGGTAAGTTTCTTTGTAGACTCTTTTGATATATTGCAAGCAAATATGAAATGGTGCCAGACGGGTTCTCAAACCCTTACCAAAACTATGTATTTCACTTTAAAGATGCAAGCACTTTTGAGAAAATATGTGGATGGCAGCATGTACTTGTGACCTATGTGCATGTGGATCTTTTCTAACCTCAACATGATTGATTTTGTAAAACAGGCAAAGTGTATGAGAACAAGAAGGAAGACAAGGGGAAGGATAACATCAAGGAGAATGGAAACCGAGAGCCAGAGGAGTGGGAGAAGGAGCTGGACCATGCCACAGAGGAGGATCTCGTAGAATTAGCAGGTCAGTGGTGTGACAGGGTTGCACTCGTTCGTTCATTCATTCATTCATTCATTCATTCATCCATCCATCCATCCATCCATCCATTCACTCATTCATTCGTTCATTCATTCATTCATTCATTCATTCACTCATCTATCCATTCATTCATTCAATCAGTCATCAATCCATTAATTCATTTATTCATCCATTCATTCATTCATTCATTCATTCATCCATTCATTCATTCATTCATTCATCCATTCATTCATCCAGTCATTCATTCATCCATTCATTCATTCATTCATCCATCCATCCATCTATCCATTAATTAATTCATTCATCCATTCATTCATTCATTCATTCATCCATTCATTCATTCATTCATTCATTCATCCATTCATCCATTCATTCATTCATTCATTCATTCATTCATTCATTCATTCATTCATTCATTCATCCATTCATCCATTCATCCATTCATCCATTCATTCATTCATTCATTCATTCATTCATCAATCCATTCATTCATCAATCCATTCATTCATTCATTCATTCATTCATTCATTCATTCATTCATCCATTCATTCATTCATTCATTCATTCATTCATTTACTCATCCATTCATTCATTCATCCATCCATCCATATTTTTTGTTCATTTGTTCATATACATACAGAGGAGAATCTCATAGAATGAGCAGGTCATCGGCGTTACAATGTGTCAACACATCCATTTATTTGTTACTGTATACGCTATGTATTTCACGTGGGTTTTATTTTCGCGAATTTCGCAAGTCGGGAGCTATTCGTGAAATTAACAACACGCGGAAATATTACCTTCCAAAATGAATCCCTTACCTTGATGATTCGAACATTTCCGTAGTAGTATACCATGTCACGGCTTACTGAACAGACCATACTGGCTAAGCTTGTTTACGTACTACAGTACTCTCCGTGTAATCGGGTATCGCTTAAACGGGTACTCCGTTTAATTGGGTAGTAATGTCAAAATCAGTTCCAATGCACATTAAAATTACCTGATAATCGGGTTGCTTCTCCGCATAAATGGGTAAATAATTTTCTTCTAATCTATAATTTCTACCCATATTTTATCGTAGATATAACACTTTAAGAAATCATGAATGTCAAATTTTCCACGGCTGACAGCATTCTCTGCTTAATTTGCAAAGAAGACTGATCATTGTTGTGGAGTGATTAAACATGAAAGCACATTTACCAGTATTGACTTGCCACACGTAAACGAACATTACACATGTAGCTGGCACTCACAATTGCATAGACAGACAGGAGTTGAACACACTTGCGCTCCAGAGTTGCTCCGCGACAACATTCATAATACGAGAAGTTTGGAACGAAAATCAGCCATGCACCAGCTCCATAATTTTGCTTTTTCCCATTAATTTCTCGAAAAGTAACCTGACGTTCTACATGACTAGTGCACGCAAAGAGACGTGTTCATTTCGGAAAACGCCTGCATGTTAGTGAGGAGTCTATAATCAAACGACAAAGTTTCCTGAATGCCCTATTAATTTGTCCATAAAAAGAGTGTAAATTATTGCTCGTGATCGTCACTGAGCAAGTGTAAGGTACAATGTATGTATAATGTGTTGTGCAAGCACGTGTGTTAAGCATACAGAGTAGGTGTTTGGTGCAGTGTACAATGCATGTGTATACACAATGTGTGTGTCAATTGTGAATGAGACGTGCTCTTCTGTTAAACGGGTACTCCGCTTAATCGGGTAAGAAACGCTCTGCCCGAGCCTACCCGATTATGCGGAGAGTACTGTACTAACTACTAACTAGTATACACAGCCTAGTCGCTACGTAGCATTCGCACAGCACAGCGTATTAACAGCGTCTGGGGTGGTGGGGTTATTCCACGTCTACTTACGAATACTGTAGAGCCAATCCATTATCGCAACCTCTCGTACCACTCGTCAGAAATCTAGCGCGATGGACTTAACCACTTCAAAAATGTTGAATTCTAACTTACTAGTTCGCAGAGTTTGGTAATTTTTTTTTTTTTCATGCAGTGTATAACTAGTATCATTCTTATTTGCTAGTAAGTCGAAAATTCACACTTTCTTTGCCACTTCATATTTTCTCTGGTCCCCCAATCGCGAATTTAACCACTCGCGAAAATGTGTGACAGCGGCAATTCGCGAAAATTTATGTACGCGAAAATTATAGCGTATACAGTAGTTGATTAATCTTCAATAGTGACCACACTATGACAGCTGCCAATAACGACAGATTCCTTTTCTTTATGTTATACTCAGTATATCTAAAATGAGTTTGGTTGTGATTGTACCTGGATAACCTCATTATCTCAAAGGAAATTAAAGTTTTGAAATTGCACACTTACCAGTTTTTGATACTGTTTGACATCCTGTTAAAGTGGAAGAAATTTTGAGAAGTGTTTAACATGGCATCACAAGAGTGTTTGAATTAGAATATGTTTCTGCTAGTTCAATACTTTGGTAATGAGAGTAGATCAAGATCAGAAAACATATCGTCTCCTTCAGAAGAAGTAGTGTGGCATTATGCTTCACAATGCTTTGTGTCTGACCATCACACCAGGTATCCTTGGACTACACGGCATGCTGGATCAGGAGCAGTACGATGCCTCACAACGCAGCGTAGGACTGGGCACGGAGAGGATGAAGTTTCACGGTAAGCTGTAGACAAGTAGAGCCAGGACCCTTCACCAGTTCCCAAGCAAAGTTTGAATGTCTCTGACCCTCTCAGACAAGGGGATCATTTGTAAATGAGATGCTGTGGCATTTCTTTGTTGTGTTGAATTTATGAAGTTTCAAAACCTTCATGCTGTATTGAAGATCCCTGTTGCAACCTTAAAGGGTGTGTACAGTTCTGGTCGAGATGAGGATTTAGCTTTTAACGTTTTGCGAGATATTCAGAAACCACTCTATGAGATGTCAAAGAGCATGCAGTTCTCAGGGGTATCAAAAGTTTATTTGATGAAAATCGGTTTTTGAAATGGCTGAGATATCCAAAAACAAGGTGAAACAAAGAGATCCTAATAAAGTTGTGGCATGTCGCCTTTTATTATTAGCACTTTTTTGGATATCTCAGCCATTTTGAAAACCAATTTTCATCAAATAAACATTGAATCCTTCTTAAAATTACATGCTCTTTCACAGTTCATAAGAGGCTTTTCATTATCTCACCTAGGAATGTCAAAAACATGAATCCCCACCTCAACCAGTACTGTACAGTCCCTTTAACTTTGTTCTTTCATTATCTCACCTAGGAATGTCAAAAACATGAATCCCCACCTCAACCAGTACTGTACAGTCCCTTTAACTTTGTTCTCCCAGTTTGTCTATGATTTAAACATTGGACACTGTGTATCAAGGGTAATGAATGTGGCACCAAGTACTCTATAGGCCAGCTATTGTATGAAGGTCTCACTTTTGAACTGAAAATAAAAATCTATTAAATTCTCTTCATATTTTCATATCACTGTCCCATTGTGACATCACATTGTTGTAGCCTTTTCATCCACCTGTGACAGCACTTGGATTTAGCCAAAATTTCTAGTAGCGAAATTCGTAACTAAGGAATGGTCACTGATTCAGTGTCAAACTTCACTGATGTGTTCTACTAATTTTGATGCATTTCATGGATTCACATAATATACATATTTGGGTCAAATTTCCCTTTAAATGCTGTTTCACATAATATACATATTTGGGTCAAATTTCCCTTTAAATGCTGTGTAATTTTCCTGTGAATGATGCACGGAAGTTGTATGATGGTGTAATAAGGACTTCCAGGTGGATTTCTAATCTTGCATTGACGAAGCAGCTGGATGTGCTCCCGTAATCACCCTCAGGATTTTAGGAGACCTTTTAATTAAGCCTGATACAGTTTGAAAAACGGAAAAGTGAAGTTGATTACACCACCATCTGCATGCACTGTGATAGGCCCCTTCCAGTGAAGCGACATGCTTCTATTGTAGCCTTATGAGGGAGGCGACTCCAGAGGATACTGTAAAAGTGGAAATTTTTGTGCATTTTTCGCAACCAAAAACTAGCACAAAAATAGAAGCACGCAAATATTTCTGCTTATTGCATATACCACTATGCAATGTCTTAATGCTGCGGAATTAGAAACCTTCAAAATTCATCTCGGCCAAGCGCAAAAAATTATTTGTGCAGAAATATCCACTTTTACAGTAGCTTCAAAACAAATGACGAGCACTCGACAGGAATCAAATTTAGCAATACTTTGTAGATAGCAAGATGATGGCCTGTCAAAAGTTGAGCAAAAAAAAAAAAAAAACCTAAACAAATCTATTTCATCCCTAGAAATTGATTGATGGCTTGTCCACATAGGGGAGAAAGAGTTAAGCTTCATATCTGTGGAGTTTTCCAAATGAGGTTAGGCCAGTTGCAGGGGGTAAGAGGGTGACAGGAGAATGACCAAAACTCAACAGCTGTTGATTAACCGTGTGAGGCCATTTTATTATTAGCTCGCAAAGCATATTTTATGTGAAACAGACCATTTGTGTTTGTGAGGGCAATTCTAATTGGTCCAGTGCACACAGTCATTGCAGTGCTTAAAACTGGTTCAGTGAACTAGATTTTAGTGTGAGTCAACTCTGTGCAAAGTCACACAGATTCTACATTTGAGCCCACCACAATTTTTTTTTTTTCACTCATTTTATTCCTAGTGAAAAATTATATCAATTTCAGGTTAGTTCTCCTTTGTCTGTGTTTATTTCATTTTATTTTGGTCAAATTTCTTCTAAAAAGATACAGTTTTTAACCTAAGATATTGCCAGCCATCAGATGATGGTAACACTTATTGACTATTAGTGTACATGGTTGTCATTCAGAGATGTTTCATTGCAGTGGCTGAATGGATAAATTTCAAAAAGTCAACGATTCTGGGATGAATATCTCACTACGTTTATGATCATAAAAAATAGTCGTGAAATCCTCCTCAGCTTACTGTTTCAGATTGACAAACTGCCATTTAAGAGTTGATCAAATTATCAAAGCATAGTTGTTTTATTTTCTTTCTGACTGGTCTGTTGAAATTGATTTTACATTGTAATTGACTTTATTTCTTGCAATTGAAGAGTTTCATCACAAACAGGTTAAGAGCCATTTGTAAACATTTAGCTTGTCCATCTTCAGATAGAGCAAAACAGAACATTTTTAGGTATACCTCACATGTTACATAACAAGGAATATTAGTGAAGTTAAGATATTCCATATTTTCTAATTTTCTTTGGTTTTTCTTTTTAACAGCTTTAATCTAAATTAAGAAGAATGGTGTTAATTCGTTTTGCGATCAAACTCTGCAATTGTTTTCATTGTACATCTTAGATATCATTACTTGTATATGCCTCCTTACTCTGTAGCTGTCACCAAGGCAACTATACCAAAGGGCGACTTCCAATTGGAGCCACCCAACACGACCGACGTAGAGGGCTCGCTGAAGAAACTAAAGGCCAACGACAAAGAGCTGAAGAATCTCAACTTGAATAACATCAAGGTAGTCAGTTTATCTGAGAAGATGTTGTATGAGGTTGGTGCACAGGAATCATATAGGCCCATTGCACAAACTGGTCCTCAGCACTGACTGCAGTATTCTGTTGAATCTACTTGTTTTGCCCATTGTAGGACGCTAATGCTGTGCTTCACCTCGGTGAACATGGGTACATCTGGACATAATTTGCTAAAATTGTTAGACTGTGAAAGGGGTAGACGTCAGAATTTCTCAAGAAAATGAGCTCTGCAGTGTTTCACTCCATAGTCATTGTAATAAAAAAAAAGAGAAAGAAATCAATGTGATCTTGTTATTTTGTGAGTACTTCTCATCAACAGTTGGTTTTAATACGTGGGTTCTAATGGTGATTAGCTGTTTATGCGCCACCCATGTGTTTTACATTATTGTGAGACTGCAATGCAGGCATACCCTGGGAAAACATTCTGTTTTTCACCTCCATGTAATTTTGTTATAGATTTTTTGTTTTGCTGGACATGCAATGACAAGAGCAAAGTTGCAGAGAAAATTCCAACTGCTGCTTTGATTTAAATTTTATTGCAAATCTATCATTTGTCTTTCAAATGACCAGTAGCTACAACGTGTACATTATTGTCCAGGCATAACTTCTGCAATTAAAACAGTGACAGAAATTTCAAATTTACTTGAAAATCCAATAGGAAACACCGCTTGATATTCAGTTACCACTCAATGCCGGATACATGTGAGAGGAATGGTTAAGCTTTGATGTTATTGCAGCATTTAGTGATTTATTGATCAGTCTGTGCGGGCTTGTGTGTTTGAGCAAAACATGTGAACTTTGCACGCCGTTGACTGAGTCAGGCATGTGGAAATGGGCACGTGAAGTGTTCAAGTAATGTATAAGTTACAGTTGCATCTACAGTGACATTTATGGAGGGAAGTTTGTGCTAGACCTTGTTAGAATGATCATAATGGGCTCTTTCACTGATTCAATGGATTCTACTTCAATTTTTTAAATACCTCTCTCTGTCTCTCTACATTAATTGACTATTGATTGATTCATAAGTAATTGGATCGTCATTATGATTTTTATCATTGTTATTAGTTGTAGTCATAAAAGTGCCCCATTATTTTTCTTAAATGTTCTTATATTTGTGATCATCACTATTACTGCTATTTCTGCTGTTTCTATCCTGTTTGCCTGGTAATGTTACAGGAGATCAAAATGGACATAATTAAAGATATCTTTGCTGCTGTCGGTGACAACACAGTACTGGAGTCACTGAGTATGGCGAGTACAGGTCTTGCAGACAAAGCAGCACTGGTGAGTGACTACATTTGAGCTTCATGCAGCCACATGTCTCCCATTCAAACCTCTCTTAAAGGCTACCTCTTTGTAGCAGCCACCTGCAGAGTCTGGCCACCATAGTTCCCAGTGCAGGAGAATACTGTAAAAGCTGTTAGTGTCATGGGGATTAAATTTTCTGTAAATTTCACAAATCACAGTTGGGGCACAAATTTAACAACACATGAAAATATCGCCACCTGATCTTAATCGCATTCAATTTGGGGAGTAAATGGGCAGGCGTTAGTGTCCTAGTGATAGCCTCCTTGTCAGCTGGTGAAAACAACATCACGTGAAAATGTCTGTATCCTCCTCATTGGTGAAAATGTCTATACTTAGAAAATAACAGCTTGTACAGTAGTGTTTGTACGGGAACAAGTATATGTGTCCCTCAAGTGGCTTTTCAAAGCTGATAGGATTGAAAAAGCATGTCGCTGGTTGAATGCCAGATGGGTGTGTAACTCAGTTGCCATGCAATTTTCAGTAATGTGGACTACTAGTATCTGTTCCTTCCCCTTGCTGAAAGCCACTCTCTGTCATAGAAATTGCAAGCAAAAACAAGCATAGAATTCGGTGGATTCCATATACGGTGCGCCACCTATCGGTTGTAGCGGACAGGCCGAAATCCGCAATGCCTCATGGGAAAAAGTCGACATCAAAATTACTGTACTCGCATTATATGCATGCTGTATATGCACATGCAGCAGCGCAGCTCAGCTCAGCCGGCCGCGACGGGCGGACGGGCGCCCGGGCAGGTTGGCCTGAAGTTAGGCCCTAACATGAGTAACGATAAAATCAACAAATCACAGAAAAAGTAAACTTACGCTGCAACACATCCACAGCCAGCAGAATGGACTAAAGCGTCTGTCGTGAGTAGTACCCATGTCATGCATGTAGCGTACCGTTCTGCCATTTGACGTTGCTCAGGCTTCACAGTTGCCTTGATGTAAATGTGGTCTGGGTGATTCTGGATGTGTCCCATATGGACATCTTCAACGTGATTGTCCTTAAACATAAGAACATAAGGTAGCCATCATCTTTTTGAAGCTTGCTAGCCTTTCTGGGGTCCAATCACATTGTTTGATACCGATCGCCAGGCGCTAGGCCAGTACAGTTACTGTACAGTAAACGGTGCATTGCGCATGCAGCTATATAGTGTCTACTGCGCTGCAGCGTAAACCGTATAGCTCGCGCTCTATGTATAGCTAGCTGCATAGCTAGCTAGCGCGATGTCGACCCCAAAGTTGAAAATCGGCCTGTCCTCTACAACCGATAGGTGGCGCACCGTATATGGAATCCACCGAATTGTCACATGAGACAAAGTAAAGCTACCTGCGAGTGGCAAGTCCCAGCGAGAGGTCCTGTGGAGACCCATCTGTATTTCTGAAGTTAAGCCATTAAATTTAAAACTGAAGTCTACTACCAGTGTTTGGTACTGGAAATGACTAGCAGTCAGCAGGGCTCGCTTTGCAGAAGCTCACGCATATTCATTTCCCACTGACAGCTGGTGGGCCAATGTAGCAATGCTTTTGGTCAAATTGACAGCCAATATAGTACAATTATTATGATGTAATATTAACAGCGCAATGCATTACTCCATCAAACTGGAATTATCATGGTTGCTGTCTTGCATACAGAGATTTGTGAACACGAACTGTGCATACTCTGTCAAAGGAGCATCACAGAATTTTTGTGATATTTTTTAACTGATCCTGTCACATTCTTTTGTCGACCATAGGCAAAGTACATGTTACGTTACAGTTCCATTTTGATGCAATCATGTGAACAGTGTAAGGCCCTCATTTTTTTTTTCAGTTGAATTAGTGCTCATTATTTCATGTAGGTGACCCAACCCTGTGGCAGTTGAGTGATAATTTCTTTTTGCATTTTATATTGCACACAGCTTGCAGCTGAGGTACTAAAGAAAAACAAGACACTGAAAACACTAAACCTGGAGTCAAATTTCATCACAAGTGAAGGCATGAGCGCATTGTGTAAGGCAATGACAAATAACACAACGCTGACGGAACTGAGATTAGCAAACCAGGTAAGTGCATTTACATTTTTGCATCTCTCTTTATTTCTGTCTGTACGTCAATATTTACCGTATTTGAAGTGTGACTTGTTGGAACACCTAAAACTTGAAAGATGCAATGGAACATGTCAGTATGGCTAGAATGCTTGAATGTGTCATCCACGTATATTTTGGACAGAAATATTAACAAAATTGTAGAAATTAAAGACTATGTCCTCACACTTTCAATACTTTGCACTGATATCATGAAAGTTGCCCACAAAAATAAAAAGAGTTCATATGCTGATGTATTACTTCTGTAAAACCAGAAGCATTTGTGGCTTGAAACCTTTTCTAATTGGAGCAGACAGCCTTTTACGCGGCATGACACTTTTCATGAATTGCCACTGGCATTCAGTGTATTGTATCACCAAAAACTTTTTTTGCTTGCACTTTACTCGTGAATCATGTCTTCTCAGATAATTTGCAATAGCTTCTTGCACACAGAAATTTCTGGTTTTACAGCATACAAGAATACTAAACGGAACATGACCCAACTGCTCTCTCTCATGTGTGGTGTGCTGCCCTGCCTGTTCTTTCTTATCGTCGCTGTGGTGACAAGACCTTGTATCTCAAATTTTGCTGAAAATGATTCTCGGATTAATGGTCAGATAATCAGATAAGTAATGTCTTGTCCAAATCCTAGCTGTCTTTCCCCCAAAACAAAAGCCACCACGGCATCTTAAAGAAAAGGCTATCCCGTCTGATAAACTGCTTTGGCTGCCATTTTTTTTTTTTTTTTTTTTTTGCTCTCCTGAACATTTGACATTTTATAGATATGAGGTTTTGTCCCCCCAGTTACGTTATGTCATAATCAAGTTTTAATTTTTTTAATCTGTCCCATCAGAGAGGACTAATGGGGAGCAAAGTGGAGCAGGAGTTTGCCAACATGTTGGAGAAGAAAAACAAGACGCTGCTGAAGCTAGGCCTTGCCTTCGAGCATGCGGGACCACGAGCCATGGCGCAAGAAGCGCTCATGAGGAACAACGAAAGCGGTGAGTGGATAACCAATGCTCATATTATTCTCCAAGAAAAGTCAAAAAGTCTTACTGTTATCAAAGCTTGCACAGCTTGCCTTGAACTGAAAGGTCTGACATGACCTGTGGTACATTTAAGAGTACATCATGTCTTTGCAGAAAGATGAAATATAGAAAATTAAAAAAACAAGTTTACCAGCTGGCAGCAGCACAAAGTTTGAGCAGCATCCTTTTAGTATGTTGTTGACAGACCTTTTTCTCTGTAGACAAAATGAATAAATTGATTATTTCTAAATCAGGTAAGTTCACTGTAAAATGCTGTTTACCTTCAAAACAAACGTGATGGTAAAATCTTGATTTTTCTGTTTGAACAAGCATGTTGATGAGAGGGGAAAAATGAAAATCAAGTTTGTGTGGTAAGAATCATGTAAGAAAAAACATGGAAAGATAAATTCAAGGGGAGACATTATGAATGTTAGGTTGCAGGGTTTGGAAGAAGTGGTGGAACTATGAAATAAGTAGAAAAGAAATGTGGGACGGGACAATCTTTAAAAAGAAAAAGGAGAAAGAGGTGTCTGTTTTGTGAGTGAATTCGCCGTGTCTCGTTCAAAAGTCTACACAGATGATTGCTTTGTCTTGTATACCAGTTTTTCTGCGTCTCACTTCCTACTGAGGAGTGTGACATGTTTATCCTTGCTGTCCATGGCAATATCAACAATATGTCACATTGAGAACGAGTCTAAAGTCCATATTCAATGTCTCTGGCTCTCTCTACTTTTTTCCCCCCTTCCAGTGCGCAAGCAGCGATCAGAAGATAAGTGAGGACTTCTTCAGCTATGTGTGTGTGGCTCATCAACTCAAATGTTGGACTTCCTGTACTTTATCTCCTTTTCTCTCTTGAGTCTATATCTCTCTGTCTCTCTTTTCTCACCGTTGACTGTGGGAAGTGTCTCAACTCTCTAGGTTTTGCAGCTTCTTTCCGCCAGTCCTTCATACCTCTGCAGCGTCGTCGATTCCGGTAGGAGGGGGGAGGGGGGGGGGCGTTTGTCGTGTTTGGAAGGCTTGTACCTGCAATCAGTTTACACCTTGTGACAAGGAGTTGATGCTGTAGCAGTAAGATGGGACGTTTGTACATAACTGCATCGACAAACTTGTGTGTTATCAGTGGCCAACGCGCTATGTAGAGTCAATTTTTCATGATGTCAAAGGGCCTTTTATTTGTAATCTTGGGTGTTCATTCTATCGCGATATCTATGTAATAATCATAGAAACAAGCAATGTTATGTGATATGCAAATAAATGTTTGTAACTTGCAATGTACTTTAAAACAAGACAGCATAATTCTGTCATCATCTCTTATTGGATCTGTGGTGACAACAACTGTAATATTTCTTTCCTTTTTTGGTTTTTGGTAGTGCTAGAGCGCTGGGTTGCTGTTTTCATGCTATTAAAGGTGTTTGCGAAATGAAATTTAATTTGCATTTGTAGCGACTTTGTGCCCTTTTGTGAAGGAAGGGAAGTGTGTGCTACTCTGTTGGAATTATGAGATACTTAACCATTATGAAATTTGAAATCAGGCAAATTGTCAAAGTGTTTTGTATTACCTGGGTGGTGATGGGGAGGGGAGGGGTAGGGGATGTTGAGCTGTGCTGTCATGCCCCGTAACAGTGGGCTGATTTCGATGAAGAGGCATGCAGTGTGCAACCATTCAACGCCGGTCGCATCAGTACCCACTTTCCTTTGAATTCAGAGAGACAATACTGACTTTGTGCTGTGTGTAAATGTGAGTTTTTGTGTAGAAGTAAAAGTGCAATGAAGAGCTCATTTTTACCATATCTTGAGCTGAGTAAAGTCAACAGTTGCCATAGAAATGCATTGTAAACATATAAAATTTCAACACATGTTACGAATGATATAAAATCTCAACACATGTTATGAATGATAAGGGACCCAATGGCATGTTGAGAGTTCTGTCATGGTAGAATTACCATAATGGCAAGAACCACATCAGCCGCTTCTGTTCAGAATTTGCAGTCATTGTTTCAGTAACTGCTGTTATCGTTCTTTATGGCTGTAGTGAGTCTTTGATGCAGTTGGGTTTATGATAAGGGAATTCTCTCATGGAATTTTTGTTTCTAAATTCTGTTGCTGAAGTATGTAACAAGCCAACTTAATTTACTTTTCCCCTGTACAATGCATCACTGAAACTAGTGTACCATAATTCAGCAATAACTGATGTTTGCCAACTCCACTCCTTTATACTAGACTGTTTTAAGAGCAACACATGTATAAGCAAAGAAGTTAATTGATTTAATGATCCAGTACTACAACAAGTTTCATATATAATTTGGTATTCCATTCAACCTTGATGGTATTTACATACCAGTATTTTGTATCCCAAATTCTCACATATTGGTATAATGCGTAGAAAATAATCAAAACTAACAGTTAGACTTGTAACTAGGTGCATATTGAAGTGCTGTATTGTCCACAGGTAAATTAAAAACTTTGATGTTGGTGTTTGCTATCTCTTCAGGAAGTGAACTGTTGTCCCTCTTCCTCTTATCTTTTTTTTTTTTAATTCATCTGACATGAAACAATATCAATGACGTTTAATGGGAAAAGGAGCGTGAGATAGAGTTCTGTTTGACATGAGTGAGATTTCATACAGTAGTTAGCCAAATTGGAGTAATCCTTTATTGCCATTACTGTTGGACAGGGAAGTCTTTATGGTGTGTACCAGGGAGATCGGAAAAAAAAAAAAAATGTGTTACAGTGATTTGCATAATGTATTCAAGAATCTATTCATGGAATGTCAGCGTGTATAGTGGGCATATCAGTCTGAATCTTAAAGCTATTAGTATGAATCAGTAAGGCCTTTCTCCAAGATTTGAACATATATGTGAACAGTAAGAAAGAAATAGCAGCAGTTCCTTAGATTTTCCTCTGGTGTACAAAGGTGTCGTTTGTTCTCATAGGAAAGGTAAAGCTACTCCTGTTTGAAGTAGTGTGAAAATATATACTCCTCTACAAGTTTTCACTACCACTTTGTACGATTTATCACAGCAATGGATATTGTACTATATGCTTCAAAGTATACAAATTCGTATATTCATACGTAGGAGTAAAGAATCACTTTATGGGTAGGTATACCGGATTCTTACTTTGGGTGATCATTTTGATGTGTTTTGTAGCAGAAAATATCTGCTATTCATGTTGGCTAATCAAAGTATGATGGGAGCATAGTGTGGCTATTGATTTCTGTGGTTAGTAATGCTCTGATTAACAAACAGCTGCCTATAATGAGGGAGAAAAAAAAAAAAAAACAAATGAGCTGGAGCATGCAAAATTTGCTGTAATAAGTTTTAAAAGGCATTAGGGTCAACTGTCAGCTTCTTTCAGACGAGATGCTGAAGTAGCTGCAGTGGTGGTATCATGTTTACTAGACCTTTAAAACTTTACAGGAGTTATACTATATATTCATAAAGGAGATCAAACATATCTACCATGGAAGGGCTTAAGAAATTAAAGTGCTATACATATCAGTGAAAAAAGATTTTCAACACTGTTGCCTATGCTGGGTATAAACCTTGCAGGAAAAAAAAATCTTGGTTTTCAGTATGTATTTAGTAAATATTATTTAAAGATTGTTATCACTCAAAACAAAGCTTCAAGATGCGCTCTATAGCTTTAATCATCTGTTTGATAGTCCATTGGTAGTGTAGGATCAACTGACTGGTTGTGGAACCTGTGTACATAGTATTATTTTGCTGAATAAAAGTGTTTTTTTTTTTTTTTTTTTTTTTTTTTGCATACTGCACTGAAACAGATTTACAGCTATGCTGCAGATATGTGTTCCAGTTTGAATCCATAGTCATTATAGATAATAAGTCTTCATTTCTTTTCACATGCTTTTTAGAGTATAGCTCCAGTCATTGGCTTTATTTAACCCTAACTAGGCCGGGCTATTTAGGTAGATCATAGAGCCTGGGGGGGCCTCCCAGGCCCCCCCTCCAGATCTGGGCCGTTGACCGCGCGATCGCGACGAAAATTGGCACACACATTGCCTATGATGTAATCTAAAGTACTACGAAGTTAGATTAAAAAAAAAAATTGTCATTTATGCTAAATTATGCTTATTTATGCATAATGATGCATGAAATCGGACAATTTCGTATAAATCACTAAATAAAGCTCCAAATGGGCACATTTTTTGTGTAAATATTCTTTTTAGTGTCCTAAGCAAATATAAGAGAAAAAAATTGAGCTATCCGAAAACATTTCTTAAGTATTTTATTGTTTTTTTAATTTCTTATGTATTTCTTTGTTTTTTCGACTTTATGTTTTTCATTGTTTTTTCGATGAAACTTGTCCGCGACATTGTTCCGAACAAGAAAATATGTTATTAATTGATTTTAATCAATAAAACCCCAAAATAATCATGCTTTTATGAAATTTGACTGTAAGCACAGTTTCCATTGAAATTGTACACAAATTCACGTTTTTGAGCAATTTTTGGTCTGACATGCATGTACATATTTATGCGAAACTTCGGAACCCCGCGCCCGGGCATCGCAAATTTGGTGTCAAAACATGCGGGAGACTCGACAGAAAAAAGTCATGAAACGTCGCGGCGATAGCTTTTCACGTTAGCGATACATCGCGCAGAACGTCGAGGGGGGGGGGGCCTCGGAGGCCCCCCCGGCCTAGTTAGGGTTAAGATTGTTATGGAAATTTTGTTCATACTATCTACTTCAAATATGAGAGATGACAAACTGCAATGGAATGGGAATAAGAGGACAGCAGCAACGAGGAGAGTTGTGTTCTCATAGATTATGAAAAAAGCGTGTAATGACATAGTCAAAATATTCAAATGTAGTGCTCACATCATGTACAAATTTGAGTCGAAAATTAATGTAATTGATGTGTTCAGATCTGCATTCTACTAATTTTTGTCACATTGTGTTTGTATGTACCCACCATGACAACAGTTATTGTGTATGCATATTCTGCCTTCAAGATTTAAGTATGCACCATTTTGCACTCTTTTTCTATAAATTATTTGAATGCTTGTAGGGGGGAAAGTCATACAGTCTTGGATCTCATTTTGATGTTGATCGTAATTTCTTTTATATCAGTGTGTGCCTTTGGTCTGTGCAGTTCAAAACATACGTGTGCTATTTCGTGTCCACGTTTGGTCTGTGGCAAGACTTGGTGCATACGCAATATTTCCTCCCATTTTACTTTCCTGAGCTGTGGTGCCCAACTTCTGGTGGCCTGATGGGGGATTCACCTCCTTGAGTTACTCTGTCTGCGTGTGCTAATGCTTTTTCCGTATGACACAACATCCGATGAACACCATGCATGGCTGTAGTGGCATTTGCGTGCTGGTCAAGAGATTCCCAATTTGACCACTTGGGAGCCAAGTATGGTTGACCGCTGGAGAGAAGAGCATGATGCATGGTGGTCTTTCAAGTCATCCTCTGTACTCTGCTGTCACACCACAATGTTGGGCTAGATTGATTGTGCTCTCCAGGCATGGTGTAGCTGTCATGCTGGTATATCGGTATTACAAGGGCTTGGATTGCAGTCAAAGATGGCTTCCAGCCAACCACGCCCCTCCAGGATTTGCATCGCCTGTAGGCCGCAGGAATCATCTCGAGTTCAAATTGTGAAGGCACAGAGTTACCTGAGTAAATATGCAGATGAGAAGAATTTTGCACCGCAATGTAACTGATTTGATTTGCTGTCTTTCCCAAAGTACCATCAGTACAGGGGTCTGCAGTATTCAAGTTCAAGGAGATTTGTTTGTTCCCCTTTTTTTCATAAAATGTTGGAGAGCAAAGCAATAGTTCAGTTCAAATTTGGATGTTTTACATGCAATTTGGGAAGTTATGATGGTTTGAAAATCAGCTTTCCCAGTGACCATCTGATTTTGCTCAAATTTCTTGCTGACCTGAAGTTATGTGAAAATTGAATTCAGAGTAAGATATCATATTAAAGGTAACTTTCCCCTACTACTTTTTGACTACCTGAAAATACAAAGACTGCAGGAGGAACTGTTTCATTCTGTTTAGATCGTTTGCCATACAAGTCACAAAATGCCATCGCATACCTGCCTCATTTTTCCTTCAAAACAGTGAAACAGTAAATTGCAACAGACTTAAAAAGTAAGAAAAATGAGTTCCTTGATTTTCTGGTCACATTTCTTCCAGAAAACAACACTGGTACCTGAGTCTATACAACCAGGCCAAAGTGTCCTCTTTGACTATCTTTGGTAATCAGGAGAGTTGGGAAAGTTGGACATGACTAGCCTCTTGTGTTGATGACTCCCCCTATACTGGGCTTGTTCCAGTTCCTATACTGACCTGCCACCCTTTTAACTTCAACCCAATGTGAATGTTTTAGTCTCGTATGACTGTCTGATCCTTCTTGTCTTCATTGTAATTTGATTTCGAGGTATCTGATCTGTGCTCTTCATCTTGTTCTTTTGAAGATTCTTCCATCTCAGAATGGCACAAAAGGCACCACATTGTCTGATTATGTATCTGGATATCTCTCCATGGGTGTGTTTTGTACTTGTTTTTTGTTTGTTTGCTTTTTGCTTGGTAACTGATTACATTAGGAGTGTACAAGGTAGCCAAATGAAATTCAATCTCCCTGTGTATGGCTAAAGAAAGAAAAGTGAACACTGGTTGGTAGTTCTCAAGAAGTGAGTCATATATACATGTACTCTGTTCTTGCAATAAAATGAGCAGATCAAAAGTGCGACAGCACGCTGTTCGATTTTGGGAGTTGTTTTCAAAAGGTCAACGGTCAAAGGTCACAATTTAATATCTTGCAGAACCTGATCACAAGTCAAAGTTAGTTGGAAGCAGAAGTGGGAGGAGGAATATCTGTCAACATCTCGATGTAAAATTGCTTAGTGTTAAGATGCCCATTTATACCCAAGCCTTTCATTCAATAGCAGATTTTTGCAGTCAAAATAATATGCTCCAGCTGCCAACATTTGCAGACAGAAGCCTTTGGTATTCAGACTTTATAATGAAGTGATCACTGACGAAGGTCGTGACAATCGTCATTTACTTGATGTCATTGAAGTCATCCATTACAAGACAAAGGGCAAGACTATGATCTGTACATAGTCTTTGAGTGTTGAAGGATGGTACCTGCATTGCATTTTATCAGCTAAAAATTGCAAACCTTGAATCAGAACTACACATGAGTAAAAGCAACTGTACTGTTTGTGCTTATCATATTCTTTCTTTCTTTTTTTGTAGCAAAATGAAAGTGATCTTCAAATGATTCTCCAAGTGTGGAATCAAACCATGTGCTGTAATGTTTGAGCAGTTTTGCCTGCAAATATCTGCTAGAAATCTTGGGGCTCTGTGTGTTATCAAATGTAAATATGGTGCACTTAAAGAAGGTGAAATATGTCCAAGAATAATTCTTGTGCCATATGTATGTCGATTCTATTTGTAAATGTTTTGTATAAAAAACAGATTATTTCATTATCATAGTTAGCTTGCTCTAGAGGTTATTGTGTATGTTTGCTTTGCATGGTGGAAGTTTTGCCTGTAGTTTGCCAGATATATGTTTCAAAACTTTGCTTTAATATGCCAGCTAGACAAATTTCTAGTGAGCATTGCCTCGTATGTATTTCATGTACTGCCTACTTTTCTCTGGAGTGATTTTCTTTCATTCACTGATTTACTGGTAGCTGTAATTCTCGTAGTAAGATCAGTACTATATTTTGGACATTCAGGTGTAAAATGTGGTACAGTATGATTTACACTTGCATGAAGGTGCAATTAACCCTGAAGTTTTCCCCATGCCGTATGTTAGACACTCCCATATTGATATCATATAAGTGATATACCCCAACGTTACAGACCTATCAATGGTAGTAAGAATATCAGTTACCAACCCAGGGGTTCTTGCCATTGGAAGGGAGAGAAAAAAACACTATTTAAGAAGGAACAGCCATTACATATGTGTCCTTTAATTAAAGGGTTCTTGTATAAAGAGGTATATGCATGCCTGTGTAGTAATATGGGAACTCTGTAAGGAAAATGTAGTGTGCATGTTGGTGTCAGTGTGTGTAAATGCTACCCTAGATGAATGTTATTGAATGAAATATGGGAGGGGGTGTTAATGGCTCCCAGTTGAGATTACTGTAACACCAGGGTGTTAACAGGGAAAGTAGCTTCCCTGTCCACTTCCATGCATTTGTAGAACCATAGAAGACACCAGAGTGTTAATGAGGGATCTCTGTGTAAAGTTACTACTCTTGTCTTATAGATGCATACACATTCTATGTAGACTTTTTCAATACCTCTACCTTGTATGGTCGTGTAGGCTATGCATAATTTAAAAATTTTCTATCTTGCTTTCATCTACTCATATGCTATCAGTGCATAGTAGTTAGAAACATAGGTAGAGGAAAACGATAAGCATTCTATATTCACTGTTTAATACACAACATTTATACATGTTATTTGAAAGCTACAATTGGGAGCAAGGACTGCTGCAAAAGTCATATAGGTGTTCAGTCTGTGTATATTCGTGGGGACCTTTCACATGTACCAAATCCACTTCAATCGGTTCTGAGCCCGTTATTTGAAACCTACAATTTTGAGCAAGGACAGCTCCTACAGTTATATAGATGTTCATTCAGTATAATATATTCTTGGGGACTTTTCACATGTGCTGAATCCACTGGAATTGGTTGCATTATGAATGTAACTCCTGACGTTTCAAGGCCATGTAGACGAAGGTTCTTTGTCAAATGTATAATTGGAGGAAGTGATTGATAAAATTGCAACAAGGAAACGGGATAAAGCATTTTCATTTTTGATTTGTAGTACAGCTTTGAGCACAACATGATTGTTGGGAACAGAAAATGTTTGAGGCCTGTGTGAATAATGAAATATCAAAAGTTTTGCAGCGTTTGCTGCATTTGTTTGGGATCATGGTGGTGGTGGAATGTTGACATTTGCACATTACTTTCTGAGTGTTGTGTTTATTTTTACTTTAATACCACCAGTTCCTGTACATATGTAAACATTCTTCTTTAAACCATGTGACAAGTTCATTTAGTTTTGATTTTTTCTCTTTTTGTTCCACCTTGTCATATTTCTACATGGCCAAAAGGAGGTAATTTGTCCACAATTTTTGAGTGCTGCCAGGATGCCATTAACAAAAAAGAAAAAAAAATGCTTAAACTGATACAATTCTCCTGTCTGTCCTTAACAATGGCCCTTACCAAAGACAGTGTGAGTTGCAGTGATATTGCTAAGGTGCACAAACAAAAACGAGTGTTGAATATCTGGTTTAATTGGTGACAAGGGTTGATGGAATACTATGTCTTCATAAAAGATGAGTTTTGACTCCCGAATTCTGCGTGGTCTTACTTCCATTATGATGTCTTGAATGGTAATCTGATTTATTCATGTCATGAAAAAAGAATTGAATTATGTAATGAAATTTGATTTTGAATTACTGTAATAAAAATAGGATAGAACCATTTAAACCTTGTGCTGACATGTGTCTCTGTCTGTGTGTTTGTAATGCTCCCTGTTATGCCAACTTGATTAGAAAGTTAAGATGCTTTTGGTTTAGAATGGGCAGCAGTTTCCAACTTTGTGTGTGTGTGCGTGTTAGTATGACTATTTGAAAGTTGATGTGCTAAAATGATGGAGTGTTAGTTTGTAGATACATTACTACAATGCCCTGTGTTAAGCATTTTTTTTTACTTAGTACTTGTGCAAAAAACCAAACATATTATGATCACCTTTAAATTTGCATGTAGAAATTGACATATTTTTTCTTGTACTCGTCAGCTGTACATATAAATATATAAATATAAATATATAAACATAGATATAAAGATATATAAATACAAAATTATATAGATATATGAATATATAAATATATAAACAGATATATAGATATATAAATACAAAGTTATATAAATATATAAACATATAGATATATAAATACAAAAATATTCATAAATACATGAATACATAAATATATGAATATATTATCATGTGTTTCTATATATTGGTATTAAACCCACCAATTTCCGCAACACTTTAATTGTTTAAATGGGAAGTTTCCCCATTTATACATGTGGATCACATCAGTAAAGTCAGTTGAGGAAAATCAGACAATCCATTCAAAAGTTATAAATCTTAAATGCTTTGGTGCCACCATCACTGGACAAGAAGACTGCAACAGTTTGTGATGTCAGCAGAACAACAATATAAAGAAAATGTTAAAAGAGAATTCTGCAAAATGTCATTTTTGTAGCAAATTAAAAGAGCAATTGACTTATCTCTTTCAGAACATGTGGGGGATAATATTATCTTTAACATATGTCAATAAGAAGTCAGAGGAAAGTACTTATTCATGAAGAATATAATTTTGAAATTAATGTATTTCTAAAATAAACACTTTTAACAAACATGTCAGGAAAAAAAAAAAGGAGCTGACGGGAATCAAACCTGTCATCTACTGCTTCGGGGCAGCGGCACTATCACCAGGCTATCCCTGGTTGCCGGCATTGACACAATGAACTTGGAACAAATACCCAAGCTCTGAAATTCTGACATTGTTATATAATAATTCAAGACAGACAAGGCATATTAAATGAAAGCAAGAGATAATTCAGCAGGAAGATATCAAGGTGTGAGTTTTCTTCAATTTGTCTGTCCTCTGTACAAAATAAATGAAATTTGTCAGATCACAACTGCTGATTTACATTTTAACATTACCTGTCAGAATCAAAGAGCAGCAGTTGTGATCTAACAAATGTCATTTGTACAGAGGGCAGCCAACAACTTTAAGAAAACACATACCTTAAAAAATATCAACATATTTTCATTTTCCATCATAGTGAAGGAGCACTAAACCTTCCTCTTTCAGAAAGTAGGGTAATTATATTACCCTTGACATATGTCAGTAACAAGGCCAGGGAGTGAAGAGAGTGAAGACTATTCATATGAAATGATATTTTGTGGAATTTTCTATCTTTTGATTTTTTAAATGGTAGTGCACATGTGATGCCATGATAATTATGTAGTAATCTTCAGGATCCAGTGGTCTCATCACCAAAATTTCAAAATTCATACATTTTGAATTGATTATCAGATCTTACTCAAACTTTCACTGATGTGCTCTACTCATATTGCTGCATTCACTTGATCAATATGTATGTTTGGGTTTCATTTCTCTTTAATTTTTAAGAAAAGAAATTGAGGGATAGGAAATAAAAAAGGGAATAGAGAGATTTCAAGAAATAAAGAGACTATCATGTAGCTGTGTTCATGGATATGGGAATGGATAATACAAAGATAAGAAGATGATGATTACGTGGTGGGGGGGGGGGGGGGAGAAAGATGGAGAGGGAGAGAAGGAGAGGGAGGGAGAGAAATGGGGAGAGAGAGAGACCTAACCTTCATGCAGATCTTCATTTAAACATATTATTTTCCCATCCCCTGTTAATGACATAACATGTATGCTAATGCGTTCCAAGGTCAAATGCCGATAATATTTGCTGCAGAAGTAACATGAAAAAAAATTATATTTTATATTAAACTAAACATCTAAGATGCAATGGTATGTATTTAACTACATACACTGTAATAATTATATCTCGCTGCTCAAAATCTATTACTCAGTGAGTGCGATGCACGGCCAGACATAGTGTAGATTTACCTTGGTCATGTGGTATTTGATGCCACCATACAATTTCGTTCGGATTGGAGGTCGATTGTTGTTGTTGATATCGAAGTCTGCGAAGGTGGAGGTGGAAAGGTGTTCAGATTGTATGGTTATATTTCGTCGATAGAAAAAGAAAACCTTCATGAGCAGAGGAAATATGGCGTGGAGTAATACTCTTCATGTTGACGATGCCCTTGCGGAGGATTTCGCATCGAATCTGTCCGGTTTGGGCACCGAACTTGGTACAGGAGCATACAACATGAGGTGAGGCAGGTTATGTTCGTTTCACCGTCATGACTTACATTTATATGTGCTGTGCTCGCAATGTCAATCGCAGTCTAGTCGCAACATAAACTCGAGCTCGGGCGCGCTTGCGGGGGTCATAAATCGGAAGCTAGCAACGTTCTCGGACTCTGTGGCCAAACGATTTAAAACAGGAAAAACATAAAACTTAAAGGGAGAAAATTCCTTATGTGGCCAGCCTGTGTAACAATATTGTCAATAAAGTACTAGTGTTCCGAGTACAATGTAATATTATGCGCAACGGCGCCTGACGCTAGAAAGTCGCAAGGCTAGGTTTCCAATCACAGTAAGATCACGAGATTGATTCTGTGACTGTAGAACGGCCTAGAATCTAGACACACTAGAGGCCTGTTATGTTTTGTTTTGGACGCTAATTTTACTTAACATCAGAACATCAATCATTGTAAGTAACTAAAAAAGTAGTTTAACTCAAAACAGTGACCTCTGGCCTCCAGCATCAGCATGACAAAATAAGGCAAAGTAAAAAAAAAAAGAAAAAAAAAAGTTAAACAAACCTGTCAAGCGCCCTACTTTTTTGGTAAAAAGGAAGGAGGAGGCCCCCTCCTTCCCCCCCCCCCCCAGTATCGCCAATGCGTAAAAAGCTTCTGCACACACACTGCAGCTCAGAGCCCTGTCAGAGATGCACCATGTGATTCTTTGGGAGCCTCCTAGCTTCTGGTTGGTTTGCGCGTGTGTCTTATTAGTTCCCATGCAATTAAATGCAATTTCTGTCTGCGTTTCTCTGGTTGCTGCTTTTTTCTTCGGTTAGACTGAAGTTAAAACGCAGAGTCTTCTAAATTTGACGGATTTGTGGTCACTAGAGTTATGGTTCACTACTACGAGGCTTTGATTTGCTGATCACATAATGGAAAGCGAAGAAATCTTCAACAAAAAAATATCCCTGGATCAAAGGGACTGTACCGTACGTACAGTACTGGTTGAGGTGGGGATTCAGGTTTATAACATTCCTAAGTGAGATAATGAGAAACCTCGTATGAAATATGAAAGAGCATGTTATTTTAAGAAGGATTCAACGTTTATTTTATGAAAATTGGTTTTCAAATGGCTGAGATATCTAAAATTAAAAAAGTGATAATGATAAAAGGTGACAGGCCACGCCTTTTATCATTATGCACTTGTCAATGTAATGACGCACCCCACTACCCCCGGACATGGGTGCGTCATGGTCATTTTTTGACTGACCACACGGGGTTTTTGACGGACACCACAGTCACTTTTTTGACGGACATAACGCTGCAAGTGACGAACACCACAGTCACTTTTTTGACGGACAACACGTTGAAAGTGACGCACACCTCCGTCACTTTTGTGACGGACATCCTCGGTACATGTGACGCACCCCCGTAAATACTGAAACGATTTTTGCATACGTTTTATTCAAGCAATTTCATTTTCTTTTGGTTCGTACACATAATTTGTAAAAGTTTCGGCAAGTTTCCCTTACCATGTAAGTACCGTATTGTCATTCACCGTACATCACGCTGCTGCTACGATAATAGTATTCCGTATACAAATTCTGTGCATGCAGGGAGGTGAGACTTGTCTCACCTCCCTGGTGCATGCAATCTATACATGACAATCACATGTGTGCAGAATTTGCGCTGTGTGTGCGCGGCCATTGCTAGTGCGGTGGATGCATACTGCTGCAGCGCAGGTAGGTACACACCACGCCACGGCATTCATATTCCCGCTCGAGTACTGCGTAACTACAGCCTACTACTAGTACTGTAGTCGCTGTACGTAGAGATTCGCACATCTAACGTCGCGCGCGCGTCTGGCCAGCTGGTCGGGCTACCCGCAAGCAGAAAATGGCATGCAGCAGGCAGATCTTCTGCTGCCGTTTCGACAGGAAAGATTGAACTAAGTTGTTACATCGCTGAACAGTCCCTGGTTTGAGATTGAGTATGCATGATTTCATGGGTTTGTTGGAGGGAAAATGTAAGGAGAAAGGGTGGCTTTTAAATTCTTTGCTTGCCAGATTCTGGCAAGCATTTTTTCCTCTTATTCCAAAACGCTTCCCGACTTTGATTTTCACTTGCCGCGGGAAAGCGCTCACTGTAATTTCACTCGCGGTACCTGTATCCGGGGACCGGTAGCGTGCAAAAATGCGTGCAGTTTTCCACAGCCAAGTAACGTACCATGACGCACCCCTCGGTTCAAAATAATGCGTGTTATTTTCCATAGCCAAGTGACGTACCATGACGCACCCCTCGGTCAAAATTTGACCGACAATGATGGGATTTTGACGCACCCCTCGGTCAAAAATTTGACGGACAAAGCTGGTAAAATGACGAACACCTGGGTCACAAATTTGACGGACCAAACGAGGAAATGACGCACCCATGTCCGGGGGTAGTGGGGTGAGTCATTACATTGACAAGTGCATTAGGATCTCTTTGTTTCACCTTGTTTTGGATATCTCGGCCATTTCAAAACTGATTTTCATGAAATAAACTTTTGATACCCCTTAGAATTGCATGCTCTTTAATTGACATCTCATAGAGTGGTTTGAATTTCTGAATATCTCGCAAAACTTTCAAAGCTAAATCCTCACCTCAACCAGAACTGTACAGTCCCTTTAAGATAGAATGTGACCCGAGTGCATATCTAGCCAAACTGGGTCTGTGGTTGCAAGTTTGTCCCCTGAGCTATCTTGTAATGCATCTACAGTGATGCTTGCCGAATGGCACCCAGGCATTGGTGATACCGAGGTTCTCCCCCATCAAATTCTCCATTTGAGAACTCGGCAAAAATATCACCGAGAGTTTTCTTTCCATCCAGTACAGTGCGTGCAAACCATGGCTTCACGACTTTCTTTGGCATTCTCATCAACACACAAACAAACACCATTGTGTTTTTGACAGTGACATGGAATAAATCCCAATAATTTCAAAAAGTTTGCACCATATTATCGCATAAGGAAAAACTCGTATTTCAAATACAGCAATGCAGCTCATATCAGATAGTGCATATAGAAGATTTTTACTCAGAGCAGCTAGCTGCCACTGCAGCAGTGCAAGTGCATGATATGCAGCAATCAGAGTTTAATACTGTACATGTAACTCTATGGCAGCAATGCACTCGATCTTCGAGTGCCGTGCGCTTGCGCGAATCGTCTTAAATCCAGTCATTTTATTGACATTGCTTGATATGTGCAGTTAGAAAACTGTTTACGGCCATATTCAAATGCGATCTTTTAAATATAAAATGTGATCTTTTATTTTTAAGAAATGGAAAAAAGATCATATTTTCTTTGTTTTTACACAGTTAAACAAAAAAGAAAAAGAAAAAGCAGGCAGCCTCAAAAAAAAATTGGGCAGGAACTGTAAACAGAAAAAAAAACATATTTTTGTTCTTTTCTACTTCACATTCTATAAATAATACACTGTAGACTATTCATATCATAGTGTCCTGAAAGAAAGAGAGGGCAAATGAAAATGAAACAAATATAGATCTGGCTTGCCCAGCATCATGCTGACTTTGCAAACGTTGATTCGTGATCATGTGACTGCGACATTGTCTGAGTATTAAAGTAAGATTAAGACTCTTGACCTCATTTGATAATGACTCCTATTGTACAACTGTACATGCATTGAAAAGCATTACATAAGAAAAACATAATGCCTCCGGCGACACTTCATGGCAGAGGCATAAAAAAAATCTCAATCCTACAAAATTGTTTTGAAGGTGATTAGCTATCGGTGTCAGACTCTCGGCTCTCTGTGCATACTAAGTTGGAGTTGTGACAAGGACTTCTTTGATAATCATTTGGCTTATTCCTGTTTAAAGCATGACTTCAAAAGCTATTAAATTGGTGATACAAATTCATCAACGACCGTCTCAGTAAGACTTCCATACGGTGTATATGTCCCCCCACATTAGCACACCACTTGACAAATGTGTGTGTATGTGTGTTAACCTACATTTTGATAAGGGTAGGGTATTGTAAACGTCAATATTTTCACGCAATTAATTTTTCGCACTGACCAGCTCAAAAACATTTTTGCGGGTTCTTGAATTCACGCTCTGTGCAGATTATTGCTTTGTACTTGTATGTTTTCATCTAAGTCACAAAAAAGACAGAATATCATCAGGTGCTGCCTGATCCATTCAAATGCACAGACTGCACAGAAACTACTGTACTACACACACACACACACACACACATGCTCAAATGAATACTCCAAGGGCACATGCACACACACACACTCATACAGCGGGGGGCATATTAGTTACTGACAAAGCCCACTATTCACACCATTCAAAATGTGCAGAGAAAATTGTGAAGATATTTTTGCGTATTATAGAATTTGCACTAGTTGAACAAAATTATGCAAAAATTTCCAACGTTTACAGTTTTAGTAAGTGCGGAGTGGTGTGGCAAAATGGGGGGGGGGGGGGTGCTGGGGGACATTCATATGTACCTATATGGAAGTCTTTCCCCTGTCTCAAATTGACCAATTTTCTTAATTCAACCAAAAGAAACAGGAATACATTGCTTTGATGAATTAGCAGTTAATTGCTTGCTTCTGTTTCTTTGTTTTGTTCTTCTTCTTGTTTGTATGAATAGATTACATTAGTGCTTAGAAATAGAATACAGGCCTCAGTCAACTGGTCTATTTCCAAGATCGTCTAATAGCAACATGGCTGAAGCCATTTGGACAATAACCTCCTAGATCAATCTGGGCTAATGGCCATTTGGTTTAATCTGGTACTCACTTTGGCTGATTGCCATTTCGTCTAATGACCAAATGGTCTAATTACTATCTTGTCAATTTAATTTTTTTCCCCCATTTTTTTTTTTCAATGCCATTTGCTCTATTACCAGTTCATCTATTTCTTAGGTAGTCCATTTTTCATGGACAGTAGGTCTAATTACTGTATGGTGTGCTACCCATTGGCCTATTATTCACTATGATTCAGTTGGTCTATTTCCATTTCATCTAATTTTGTTGAATAGGTCTTATTTCCACCTAGTCTACGAGCAAATGCATCTGATTGTCATTTCGTCTAAATGCTGCTAAAGTTGGTTAATTACAGTTTAGTCTCATTCTCGTGTTGCTTAATCACCAACAGGGCTACTCTTGTTTTGTGTACAAATTACAAGTACTACATGTAGGTAGATTAAAAATCTGAGCAAGTGTGGTTCATCTTCACGTGGTACGGTACAGATGCAGGCAGATTGCAAGTCACAGAGAGGAAATCAACTTTTAAGTTGGATGGATCGAGATCCACATGGTGATTCGGTTGCTGACTAGCAGATTATACAAATCACTACAGTTACACCTCCAGTGTTGCTCACATGCTTGCACAACTTGGATGGGTATCACTTCGGACTAGAAGAGAATAACAACAATACCCTCGTCTACATGTACAAGATGCGCAACCAACTTGTGGATTTCGACCTGATGCTGCACATCTAGCCCTCAGTCTCAGTAGAACGACGTGAATGATGAAAGATTTCACCTATAGGATGTTTTATTCTTCAAAACTCTTCAGCATATGGTACTCTTTCTTTCCGTGTACAGAGAGCCATATGTGGAGTACTTGTAATCTTCCATTCGCTACCATACTCTGGTGCCATCTGTAGAGTGCTTCTGTCACCATTTGACCAAAGGCATGAAGTAAATTATCTTGAGCTTAATACTTGCACTCTTAAACACCAAGCACCTGTCAGCACTTGCATGACTTTTCCTCACTGGATGCTGGCAGCCAAGTTACTTACAGTAACTGTAGATCTACAACAGTCTTCAGGATTGAAGGAGGCAGATTACCCAGAAGAAGAAAAAGAAGAAGCCAGCTTGGAAATGATATCGTTGGCTATTGTGATTATTATTCAAATTTCCTGCGTGTGACCTGCAGCAAACCTAAAATTACAGGAAAGGTTTTACTGGGTAAACTCATCGACTGATTATACTATCTACATGCATATGGTGATAATAGGATTATACTAGCATGCACACGTGCTCTGCATGCATAAACTTGTGCCAACAGTGCTGCCAGCATGCAAATGTTTGGTCTGCAGCTAACCTGGTATGTAGTGGTATACAGCTACAGGACTGCATCAATCTAGACTTAAACTCTTGGGAAATCATAGATTTATTACCATTGCTACCTTGATTTCAGGTATTGTACAATGGAGGTGTACCTGACCTCAAAAGGAAAACCCTGTATTTCCTATAGGGGTTTTTCCTATACGGAAAGGAGGCGGACAAACGGATTCATCTATTGGCGTTGTCGGAAGCGGAGAACATGCTCGGGAACCCTGGTCACCCGAGATGCGGTTGGGCCGGATGGCTACAGGCAGCCGAGTGAGAACATTTGTCATTCTCATCCGCCGCACATGGATGCTATGGCTGTGGAGCTGACCAAATCCCACATGAACAATGAAGCAGCAAATGAACTGATACCTGTACATCAGATATATTGGCAAAACCAATCAAAACTGTCAGTAGATAACAAAGCGGCTGTAGCCTCTCACTACCACCTTTCAGGTATGAAAGGCAGATGAAAATAATGTGATTTTAAAATATCTTTTATTATTGACAAGCATATCAAAATAATGTGAAGTACATTGTAGGTATTCAATAAATACAAACAAAAGGGAAACTAACCAGAAAATGACATTTTTATATATAATATAAAAAAGAGCACAGAAAATAGGATCATATCGTGATGGAATCCTATTTTTTTGTGTGCAATTACAATGTATCATTCAAAGTAATCAATAAAAAAAAAACCACCTGCTGTGACATTTCACCCACTGCCAGTATGTGTCATGTATAAAACCTCATAGAGAGTCAATGGGGATTTTAGAGTCTTGTTTGGTATGGGTTGATCGCTAATCTGAATTACTTAATCCGAATGATTTAATCCGAGTAATTTGGCAAATATGTGGGAAAGAGGCAGAAAAGAGCCAGTCATGCTTTTGAATATAATTATCTACAAAGAGTCAAACTTTGAATGGGGGAAGTGGTACATTGTAGCTTGTGTAGAGGACACCGTACTGGTTCCAATATTTGCAGCTAATGTAAATGAGCTATGATTCAAAGAGATAATTCTGCAATAAACAAAATGTATGACTGTGTAGGTCCATACAATTATATAACTTTGAAGTCACATTACCATTTTTTAACTGTGTCATCTAGAATTTTGTTTGTTTGTTTTTTTGCTTTCAGAGGAGGAATATGTGAAAAACAGGAAGTGTATCTTATTGCAGATTTAGCTGAATCAAGAATCTGGTATATTATATCAAGATTTTTGGAATGTTCATGAGTTACAATCTTCATTTTTCTCATACTGTGAGTAGAATCATTAAATTTCAGGTTTTGTCTAGTAGCAGCAACAGAAATACTGCAGTTTTTTAATAGCGATCAAATTATGAATTGGAGAAGTAAACAGGAAATAAGTTTAGAAATAGATTATAATGCCATTGCAGTGATGATTCATCTGTGAAACTCGATGGCTGTTGCTGTCTATGTCACAGCTGTGACAAGTTTCCAATCAAGGCTTATGACACACCATTAGAATTACTACTACAAAGTACAATGTGTGTCCATACAAGACACACTTGTATGAATAGAGGATGACTATGGCAGCTATAAAATCTTCTAGCATTGAGAAGTATCCTGTAATAATGCCTGTGCACACACAAGAATGATTGACTTTTGGATTGTGATGCAAAAATCAATTTTGTACGCCGCCATTCACACTATGGCTGCAAGTGAAATGCATTAGATCTCGAAAATGTGCATATTCGTACAATATGTATTTGTACTGGTCTGCCCAATAACTGGAGCATGACCCTGGCAGACTCACCCTAGGATAAGTGAGGCGAGTTTCATCATGTGCTGTTCACACACACACTAGATTGTGAGGGATTAGTTTTTAGAAAAAAAAATCAAGACACATGGACTGATATTCACAATAGGCGCGGTCAGACTGGCAAAAGATCGAGAAGTTTAAGATCGCGAAGTTTGGGCCATTGGTACGCGCGCAAGCAAGAGTGCGCCGTCCGATGGCTAGTGATTGTGACGTAACAATGCACATCTGTACATGACAATGGCCTCGCGCTTTGGAGGCACCGCCCGCAAACAGATCGAGAAGTTTTGCGGGAAGTTTGCGGTCACACTGGCAAAACTTCGAGATCTTAAAGATCACGATCTTAAACTTCGCGATCTTTTGCCAGTCTGACCGCACCTAATGTGTCAGGTATAAATTTGGTTTTATGTCACAATGAATAATCTTTTTTGGGTGTTTGTTGTTGTTGTTTTTTTGCATCATGTTGCAAAAATCAGTTATCAAAGTTTCTCATTTTGGGGCCTTATTAACCCATTGAGGAAGAGTCCCGAGTATACTTTGGCAAGCGTGCATGGGAAATGTGTGTTGTAGCAAAATCAGCCCATCCTCGACGGGTTAATACACCTTGAGATGTCCAGTGGTAATATTATTACATAGGAAGGACAGGAATAAGTGGTTAAGAAACGAGGTCAGTGTCAAAGGTTGCTTCGTTTTAGTGACCATTTTTCTAGCCAAAATTTCTTTTGAAAAAGTTTGATGGGAATATAATTTGGTTTAATGATTTATAATGATTTTACAAACTTCATTGGAGAGCTGAGTGCCTAGGTTAATTCTCAACGTCAGTTTTCAAGATCAATGAACTTCATCTGGATGAATGTAAATGGACTACAATACTTGTAACAGAACATAATACATACCTAAAGCGTATATTGTGTGAAAATGTAGAGGCTTTCCACTCGATTGGTCATTTGCTGTGAAAATGCTCTTTTTTGTAGTACGGTTCCACGCATTTATTTTTAGAACATATATTGTGAAGTGGTTGTGGCTACAACTAGAAGCTACACTGTAGTAAAGTATTACCTACTTCTAGCAGTGTGAAAATAGTCACCCACTATACCTTCAGAAGTACTATCTTGTACATAGCTTGGTGTTGAAGTGCAAGTTTTGTAATATTGAATTGCGACAAATTAAACAAGGTATGAAACTACTTGATCTACACCTAGAGTTTGTTGGAGAGAATCACTAAACCTGTCTGAGGAGGGGACAATTCGTGAGCATGACCCCAGACAATGCAAGCAGGAAGAACTTCATAAAGCTGGTAGACACAAAAGTCCTGAGTCACGTAGTACGTGCAGCTATGTCAGACAGACTATTAATTACACAGACTGATCATTTCGGGGGAAATAACGACAAACCAAATAAACACACAACCTTATCATTGCTTCAACACAGCAGCACAGGTATATCATGTACTTTTTATGCCTCCGCCACGAAGTGGTGCCGGAGGCATTATGTTTTCGGGTTGTCCGTCCGTCCGTCCGTCCGTCCGTCCGTCCTTCCGTCCGTCCGTCCGTCCGTCCTTCCGTCCGTCCGTCCGTCCTTCCGTCCGTCCGTAATGAATTTTGTGGACAAGGTAACTATCGAAACCTGTTGAGGTATCCTAATGAAACTTGGCATGTATGTGTATTAGGGGGTGAAGTTGTGCCTATCAACTTTTGGGTGCACATGCTCAAGGTCAAAGGTCAAAAGGTCAAGGTCAAATACATAAAATGTCACTATTTCCAACATATCTATTGAATGCCTGAAGATGTTTTCTTGAAACTTAGTGTATACATGTATTACCCAATTAAGATTCTCTGGTGAAAGTTTGGGTCATGAGGTCAAAGGTCAAAGGTCAAAAGGTCAGGGTCAAATACATAAAATTTCACTATTTCCACCATATCTATTGAATGCCTGAAGAGATTTTCTTGAAACTTAGTGTATACATGTATTACCCAATTAAGATTCTCTGGTGAAAGTTTGGATCATGAGGTCAAAGGTCAAAGGTCAAAAGGTCAGGGTCAAATACATAAAATTTCACTATTTCCACCATATCTATTGAATGCCTGAAGCTATTTTCTTGAAACTTAGTGTATACATGTATTACCCAATTAAGATTCTCTGGTGAAAGTTTGGGTCATGAGGTCAAAGTTCAAAGGTCAAAAGGTCAAGTAAGAATATTAAAACTTCTTTTTTTTCTCCGTACCTTGGAAAATTGTTCAAGGTATCTTCATGGAACATAGTATACACATGTACTGACTGGAAGTGATTATCTGGAGAATGTAGGGTTCATGGGGTCAAAGGTCAGGGGTCAAAGGTCAAGTGCAAGACTTCAAAATTTTACTATTACCCTCATATTTATGCAATGCCAGCAGGGTTATTTTTTTACACTTGGTGTATGCATGTGTAACCTAATAGAAATTCTCTGGAAAGTTTTTTTTTTCTCTTTTTGCCTCAAAGGTCAAAAGGTCAAAGATCAAGTGAAAGTGCTGAACTATCTTTTTCCTCCATATCTCGGAAGTGGCTCAAGTTACCTTGAAACTTAGTACATATTATGCATGTTCTACCTGAAAGTAATTATCTTATGAATTTTAGGGTCAAGGGCCAGATGAAAATGGTAACAATTTACTATTCAATTCAGAAATTGCACTTTTTCTCCATACCTGTACCTTGAAAATTACTCAATGCCTAAATGTATGAATGGGTCAAAGTCAAGTTAAAGTCCTTAAATCCCTAGATACATGCTCTCTTATTCATCCAATTAAACCTATGTCAAGGAAGGTGAACATTCAACACATTTGTGACAAACTTGTCATTCCAATATTTTGCCAATTTTGTGGAAATGTAATCACACAGTGTCCACATGTACTATCTAGACCTATTGGGAAAATCATGCATTATGGCGGAGGCATACCAGTCGCCAAAGCGACATTTCTAGTTATATTTTGCTTCTAAATTTTGCTGTTTTGTCAAGAAAAGGTTGCGTGGTGGAATGAGGGTCATCATGCACCAAATTAATGAAAATTGCTGGAAAGTGTGATGAATTTCTAACAAGTACCCGATAGCCAGAAAAAAAAAAAAAAAACGTTGTGAGAATGTAAAGTCATTCTGTCACGAACATCTTATCCTTGTGGTCATTCAAAGTAACAGTCATGGTCATATGACTGTCTTGTTTTAATCTGATTGAATGAAAACTTTTTGCTTTTGCTGGTTTCATTCAAAATAGTCTTTAGTAATAGTATTAAGTGGCATCAGGAAATTGCTCACCATACTTCTGACGAACTTTATTAGTCTTAGGCTGTTGATCAATGCATTGCAAAAGAAAAGTGTTTACACCCTTGGAAGTCTAAAATTGTTGTTCTGAGAAAACAATGAGTTTGTATTTCTTGCATAAACCTGTAGTGTTAACTTTTATGTCATGATATAGTGCATACAAGGCAGTTTGCTTTCCTGATCAGTTCTTATTACTGGTATTTGATATTCTACAAATGGAGCACAATTGATCATTCATGGTATGAAAATTGGAGGGGATTGTAATTTCTTTTTCTTGATATTTATTTCTCTTTTCTCTGCAGTGAAGTCTTGGCTTTGCCCATGTTCAAACAAGAGGTCATCGAAGGGTAAGTTCATATGTCCACACATCATCAGTTTGTTTTTCAGAAGCTTCATGTGATCTGATGAATGTCAATCCAGGGCTCCACTTCATAAAAGGTTCTTGTGATAGCAACTCTTGCTGGAATGGCAGTTGTCATGGTAACAAGAAGAATCCAGTTCCTGATTGGCTTTTGCCACAAGAAATTGCTAGTCTAGCAAGAGTTGCTGTCCTATCATCTTTGATGAAATGGGGCCCAGAAGAGCCAAAGATTGATTCCGACATTCATTTCAGATTGGCATTTTTCAATGTACTGGGAAGCATTGATGGTGTCATCATGTAGTGCTTTCCAAAGGCAGAATCAGAAGCGGCATTTTCTTTTCTTGTATTTGTGAATAAACCTTCTATACTTGCTTTTATGAATCTGAGACATTCAATATATCTGAAAATGGATGTGGAGCCATCCTTTTGGTTACAGTTCGCTATTCCGAAGGTTTGCTGTTCCAAAAATTCGCTATTCCAAAGATTAGTTATTCCAAAGGTTTAGAATAATGAAGCTTTAAAATAACAGCTCAGAAGGTCAGAGTAACAAACCTCTTTTCATTTTTTGATTGATGAACATCTAGGTATGCAGAATTTGTGTTTTTTGCAATAACCAACCTTTCTGGATTAACAAACCTTTGTAATAGTGTAAACGAACGTCATCCATCCTTTCACCCTCCATCCCACCATGTTAAGGATGTGTATTTTGAATACTTTCCAGGAGAGGTGGTGACACTGATCTGCCGAGCAGCATCGAGAAGGCGCTGGCTGGAGCATTTTCCTCCATCCATGCAGCTGAGGAAGACCAACAATCTGGGTAAGTACTCCTGTCTTCCCCATTCTCTTGTGTCCCTTTGAGTGGCTTGTGAAGATGGTGCACTGGAGACCTGCTGTCAGAGATGCCAACTTTTTTTTCTTTTTTTTTTCAGTATTTTGACCCTTTTTTTGCCAGAAATATGCAAGTTTCATGGAAAATACTTTTCCTCCCCAAATTGCATTACTACTCCTGTCTATTGTAGGAAAGGTAAAAATACTGTTTTCCACCCCTCCCCCCCCCCCCCCACCACACACACACATACACATAAATGCATTTTAAGCCCTCATAATACTGCAATGTTGATTACAAGGTTGGCATCTGTATGCAGGGATTTCCCCGCTTTGTTTTTGTTTTGCTGTTCTTGGGTTTTTTTTTTTATTCATCAACCCCTTTCCCTCATTTAGCATTCCTCAAAATGACATTAGTGGTGATAATTGTATGATAGTAGAAGAATGATCCATCATCTTTTCTGTTGGTTTTTCTTTAGTCTCAAGTCTTTCCTTTTTTGTCAGTGAAAACTTGTATGGGGAACTCATGATCGAAAGTTGCTGTGATATTGAGAGCAAATAGCAATCATCATTGTATGTGTATACCCCCAAGAAAAAGAATTTGGAATGAAAATGTCATTTTGGGATAAAGATGTCAGCACAAAATTGTCAAAGGTGAATGTAAACTTAAAAATGACGGGCGAAATTGTCAGGAGGGACATTAATTCTTATAATCTAATCAGACTTGTCCCCTTGCCATTTTTGCCCCTGATTTTTTTTTTTCCAGGACATTTTTTCTGCTGACATTTTTACCAGAGTTGCACTACATTTTAACTTCTGACATTTTCACCCGTGAACATTTTCCCTGGCCATTTTTATCCCAAACATTCTTATTCTTGACATTTTTGTCTGTGACATTTTTACCCCTTACCTCCCCCCCCCTCCCCCCGAAATTTTTACTGCTAACACCTCCCCCCCCAAAAAAAAACAACAAAACAAAACAAAACAAAACAAATCAAAACAAAAACAAAAACAAAAATACCCCTAACATTTTTAACCATTACATTATTACACAGGCTGATATTTTTCCTGTGACATTTCTACCTGGCACTAAAATCTTAACTCTTAACTTTGTTTGTGGTGATACAAGTATGAAACACAGTTTACTCAATTCTCTGTAAGCATTTAGCCAAGCCATGGGAGGAATACACAATTTTTATGTATAGCATATTTGCATTTAAAGCAGAAAAAACATATTTCTTACCATATATTGTAGTGGGCATTGCTTATTATTTATAAACTGAAGGTTTGAAATGAAAGGAATTTTTTAGTTTTATTCAGCCATGATTTCTCATGTAAATGCATAATTATGAAGTCTTCAGATTTGAAAACCATAATTAAAACAAAAGATTAACTTCCGATAATTCTGTAAGTATTTTTAGAATTTGGACTTGGTCCATAGGATAAAAAGGTTTACATGCGAGATGCCATCGACCACAGTGAGCATGGGCATGATTTTGTTTCTTTTATAATTTTGTATGTTCCCTAAGCCCACCTGTAAACATCTGATCAGATCTGTCTGTTTTTAACATGTATATTGTGCAAATTTTTTGTCTTTCTTCTACCTAAGCCTTGTCTTATATGTGCATGTTTGTTGTGATGAACTCTGTGTACATGTAATTCAAATGCTTACATCATCACATCTAGCAGTATGAGACAGATGTCTTGAAGTTGCTTCATTTTTTATTCCTTAGAGGGCCAAGTTGTTACCTTTGTGCAACATATTTTGTGCATCACTTTGAAAGCTTGACAAAGTACAATTCCCTTTGGATTGAACATTGAGATAGTCTAACAAACTATGTGTTAAACCATGGATGGCTTATTAGGGACAAACAGCTGACATTTGTATACTGAATAATCATGTATAATTGCCTCTTTTCACTGTTCATTAACCTACTGTTTTGTTTTGTTTTTTAAAAGAGTGTTGATAACACAGTAATTGCAACCCCCTTTACAATCATTGTTCATAAAATATTCCATCTCAACAATTATTTGATGCAAAGGATACAATTCTGATTTTGCTTTCATTTTGAAGTAGGAAATGTAATCTGTAGGAATCTTGCATGGCAATGGCATAATCTCATCTGATTTGCATATATGTATGTATGTAAATTTGACTGATCCTGCTGTTTTGTGAAAATATGTGAAACTTTACAAATCCCAATATTTTCTCATTTGATGATAGATCTGTTTTCAGTGAAATTTGTACTGTACTCTGTGCTTGGTTACATTGTTCTACAATTATAGTCAAATCCTTTTAACACCTAACTGCATTTGGGCTGTAATCTCTTTCTTTCTAATGAATTAATGTTCAACTGATATTTCTACCAGATTATTACAATTATGATAGGTGATCGGGCACTTGTGTGGTTTTGACTGATCCATCATGTTTGTTTGAAGTATATGCACCTGTTGCTTGAAAAAGATAGTGAAGGGGTTTTGTTTGTAGGTTTGTTTGTTTGTTTTTTGTGAATTGGAACAAAGTTTTTCCTTTTTGGGGGGGGGGGGGGGGTAAAGATCTGTTTGGATAAAAACAAAAACAAAAGTAAAATGTAATTGGGAGAGGGACTGTCCCGCTGGGTGATTTGTGTGTCACTGTTCTAGTTTCTCTGCCGTTTGGTAACCCTCACTACGACTCCAGGAGTGCCAGCTCAGATCTCCCCACCAGTCTCGAGAAGGCGTTTGTGGGTGCTTTCTCGTCCATTCGCTCAGCGGAGGAGGACGAGCCCTCAAGGTACCCGCCCGTTTGGGTCTGTTGTGTGGAGACGTACAGATGTACTGGTTATCCAGTCCAGTGTAGTCCTTCATTCAACTTCCTTCTGTTTTTCTCTTCCTTTTTTCTTTTTTTTTTTGTCATTATGATAGAAGTCCTGCTCACACCCGTAGGCACGCCCAACTTTCCAACTACAACGCGCAAGTTCATTTTTAGCAGTCCATCCTTTTTATTAAAATTTGTTGTAATTTTCTGTACACATGTAGTGTATGCATTATGATATGAACACTGTACACTTTGATTCCATTATTTGCATGCAAATTTAGAGATTTCGAATTTCTCCGTGTTAATCCACTGAGTGATGATCATTCATTTCTGATTCTAACCCCTATCTTTCTTGTTCAATTTTGTGATTTCTTGGTAAACCCATCCGGAGGTAGCTGAAATAGCCTTGCGCTCATTATGCAAGTTTTTCGACTTTAATACACTACCATGTATCTACAGGTGCATTCATGCTGATTTGCAAAGCTGTAGTCCTGTGCATGACATTTCAAGTTATGACACTGAAAAGAATGATGCAGAATTCTACCTACCTTGATGCAATTATTAATTAACTAGATTTTTCCCTAAAACTTGTAATGGCTTTTGTGTAGGAGGACTTCTGTTTGACCCATGTATTCTATGCTGTCATGACAATATTATGACATGACCGCAGTTTTATGAGATAGAATGGAGAATGCATAATGCTGCGTTTACGTCATGTTCCCGGTGGCCACAGCAGTCATGTTTCAGGGCACCATGAACAAAATGGGATGGACATGAAACAGGATAGGCAAATGTGACTGGCTGTAGACGTGTCTTCATCAGCCCGAAGTTTCAAAATAGCGCGCTGTTTTGCGGTTACGAAACTAGCCCGACATCAAATTAGCACGCTATTTGTGTGGTGAAGATGCAAATAGCGCGCTATTTGATCGGGAAAATATCCAAAGAAATCTTGGGCTAGTTTGTGAATTAGCATGCTAATTCACGAACTAGTGCGCTATTTTGGGTGCGTCTCCATCAGCCCGCAATTTTCTCGATTCCGGTTAGGCAGCTGGCTGTGGGGATTTATTGGAAAGTGCGGTACAAGTAAAATAGTGACTGTGTATGCAGGTACACACACGGTGTATGTAAGGATCACATGTGCATGCTACGCCTTCTGTTGTTGACATCTTTTTAGAACTCTGTACCGTGTATGCTGGCTGTTTCATCATTGTTTGTACTTCTTCTTCTGGTCCACTTTACCTAAGCTGAAGATTCTTGCAGACTGTGTGTATTTACGAAGCGTTTAAACTCTGCAAAGTGTTAATTTCATAAGATGTCTCACTGAACAGAAGAAAGAGTAGCGTTATTGATATCCCTTTGGAGAGAATATGCTGTACTGCTCACCCTCCTGGTCGTAGAATCATACATGCGGTGATATCTAGGAGATTTTGCACGGGGAAATCTACTTTCGAACTGCGGGCGAAGCAGAGTAATGATGCAAAGCGCGCATGCGTCACATTTCGGCTAATTTCTCCAAGCGGGCTGTCCGAGCTGATCATGAAGATGCGCATTCGCAGTATCGGGGTATTTTCCAAGACCGCAAAATATCCCGCTAATTTGAACTTCGGGCTGATGAAGACACACCTATTGATTGCCGTGGATGCCGTATCAGATTTTTAAACTTGCCACGGCAGTCCCTGTGATAATGAGGAATCTTGTATGCTGCTGTAATAAGACAGCCTGACCGCAACAAGACACGACGGCTCGTAATAGGCTGTAACAAAACTTGGAGGCGGTCCGTAGTAGGAAAATATTGACAGTCTGCCCTGACCAGACTCTGTGAGAACAGGGTCTGATAGCTGTACGTTCAGTGGGGTCTGGACAGAACAAAACCAGAATACGAAGGAGGGAAAACAGGAGACTGTCTAATCTATCCACAGCGCACTACAACAGGGCTGCCGTGGCTGCCAGGAACATGGGGTAAACGCAACATATGGAAGGACTGGCAGGTTAGGGGAGGAATAATGTGAGCAAAGGACTGCGAATCTAAACAGAATGCTTGAGGCATATTTTAAAGATGGATAGCATGGGATTCCATGGAGTTGGAAGGCCGACCTGGTTCAGATATAAATCCAAGAATCCCAGTAACAAATTGTGTACAGCTTTATCACTGATTTCTGTTTGAAAGTACACAGACAGCAGAACAAGCACACAAAACGGTACAGTCAAAAATAGTACAGTCACATACACTTGCAAACATGTTTTTTCGTAAGAGGGTGAGTAAAGATCTGGGCAAATTGCTGCTGGCATGATAAACATGTGTACATATGGAATAGAGGGTGATTGTCCTCGTCCCACGCACTGAAATGAACTTGAGTTCGAGAATGAAGCAAAACATGTTTACCGACGAGATGCTACTCTCTTGTGCAATCTCACAGATTGTTTCCCCCTACAGATGGCAAATGTTCGTATGCACAATCAGCATTCTTCAACTTTGCTGAATTTTATGGGGGGAAAAGGCTGCTGCAATCTTGGATTGTAAATCTCTGTTATTGCTTGTTTGGATTTAGTCATCAGTTTCAGACATTAATGGAGAGCAACAAGAGTGCTTCAGCCAAAGTTTGTCAGGTTTAAAGTGGGTTGTAGTTTGGGATTATGTGGTGAAAGCAACACATAAAAGATTTGTTGCTTCAAAATGTGTTCAAGCTGGACCCATTGCGATAGCTAGCTTGTGATCTTCAAGTTATTGCCACACAATATAACATGTTAAGGATGCAAACTCGTCATTTTGATTTCATGTCAAAAAAGGAAATTTAGTATACAGTGGAGGTCATTTGGAGACTAAAGGCACCTTAACTTCACCACCTTGTCATATTTGAATGTATGATTGCATCTAGTGTTACTGTTTCATGAAAACATTGAATGAGAAACTTAAGTGTGCAACTTTCTAATTTTTTTTTTGTCCAAATGTGATAAACTCAGAGATTTTATCTTTAAGTTCATGAGAATTCACTTGACTCATTGAATTCAATTTCAGCATAGAGTGGCAGGTCTCTTTTGCATTACTATAAATTGTGGAACCTTTTCTGATGGTAGTTATAAAGTTTCAGAACTTTTATTTCTAGGGTTGGAATCAATTGGTTCTACAAATATTTTTGTTTTTTTTATTTTTTATTCAACATGGATCTGATGCTATATCAGGATAAGTTGCTATTTAACTTATGATAGATTGTACTTTGTGACAGAATTGTACAGTATGCAAGTGAACAAAGCAACTTACAATGTAGTCATACTAACAATGTAATCGTGTTTAAATGTAAGTTTAGAAGATCAACCTAATACTAAGCTTCTGTAGAAGTGTAGGCTATCATGTGCTTTTGTCACTGACAAAGGATTAGCATTGATTGTTCAGTCAGGCACATACTTGTATATTGAGCTCCAGAAAGTGACTAGCAATGTTATTCACTTTGAAAATCGGTGGATCCAAAGAATGTTTTCATTTTGCTGTATTGTAAAAGAGAGCATTGGGATTGAAACCATGTGAAAATTCTATCGTAACTTCAGTTCCATGTCTTCCTCATGTTATGTGACTGTCATCGCTAGACTGCACTGCACTTGTTTCAGATTTTGTGTGTGTGATAGAAATGTAAGAGCACATTTAGTTCATGTAGTGCTTAGAAATTTTATTTACTGTATTGTAGTGGTGCACATCATATGTAACAAGACGGAAAACACGGCACAAAGTATTTGACCATCTAGAAGTGCATGTTCCTACCAGGTGCCATGTATCTTTATATGTATCCAAGCTTTTCACATTTGCTGTGGTGAAGTTTGTTTTATCACTGTGGTGGTGGCATATTGACAACGATAATTCATACCATTGATTGTGTAATAATGCAACTTCCAGATAATTCTTCCCCTAGTCATCTTTATACTTTTAGAAATGGAAACACACAACCCATGTGTTTGAAATGAAAGTGAAAAGACTTGTAAGTTAACTATATGGCCGGCCCCCCGTGCTTGCACGATTTGTGTGGATCTCTTGCAACATGTTTTAACAACGGGGGTCATGGTTTCCTTTGCAGTTTTCAAGTCATACTGAATGCGGCAACCTCTCCAGCCACTAAGGTGAATGAGGAGACACTGACCTACCTCAACCAGGGACAGTCCTACGAGCTGAAAATCAAGAGGCAGGGTGCTAAGGACTACGAGGGCAAGCTGTTCAAGGTACCTTGGCCTGGGGGGTGTTTCACAAAGAATTTAAGTCAGTCCTAAAGTAAAAGGGGAATGAAACCAAAACTCACATTTGGATTGAGTGACTGCTGTAATATTAGTAGAACTCATCAGTGAAAATTTGAGGAAAATCGGACAATACGTTCAAAAGTTATTAATTTTTAAAGTTTTGGTGCAGCCATCACTGGATGAGAAGACTACTACAGTTTGTGACGTCACATATGAAGAACAATATAAAGAGAATATAAAGAAACTTTGACATATTTTCTCTTTTACAGCATAATGATACAGCACTTGACTTCCCTAATTCAGAAAGCAAGGGAATAATATTACCCTTGTTAAAGTTATTATAGATTTGTAGAAATTAGGGAATGTGTACTTACAAATAATAGAATATTGTTGAATTGTCTACAAGAGCTGCAGAGTCAGAAAAACAAAATTAAAATTTGTATTTTCTAAGGATTGGTATTTACTCCTTGAGTGTTGAATGGTCAAACGTTCATTCATTTGCCTCATTAACATCCTCCAGAGTGTCGTACGAGTGCTATTCCATGACAAGAGGTTACAGTACACCGAGCAGGCACAGATCCACGGCTGGAAGACCAACAGGCCAGGAGAGCGCATCCTCCGCATCGACCTACCTCTCTCATACAACATCGTCAAGTACAACACCGCTTCACAGAACATCAACGCCGTCGAGTTCTTCTGGGATCCGTCCTCCACAGTTGGCTGTTTTCTACAGGTTAGGAACTCAAACTTTTGTGTCATAATCTATGTTGGTCTTTGCAATTGTTTCTTTCTAATCAGCAAGAGGCAGCAATGTGCCCTAATGGCACCAGGCAGTAGTAATGGCTTAATGAGTGCATCAAGATTATTAACCTGCAGAGCAAGTAGAAAGTAGAATGTACAAATGTATTTGCTGAACATACGCATCATCACATGTTTTGGATTTATTGTATCACCAGCTCTACCACTTGGTAAGTATACAAGAATCAAGTATTGATGCAGTATTAAGAACAGATTGAAGATTAGTCAACCAAATGATGTCGGTATCTCAAATACAACAGGTTCTGACCTTCTGACAAGTTGATGCAGTTACATTCTTTCTGGTCTTGATTTGGAATTGATGTTTAACTTAACTAGTGTCTTTTTAACTTGGTTCGACCCAGCAGCAGTGTATGTGTATGCTGAATTATTATTTCAGCTATTTATTCTTACAACTGAATATAGGCTCAAAGTGTTTGTAAGTGTAGAAGGCTGTATGCTCACTTCAGTCAAGCATCAAAGCCATCCAATCTGCATGACTTAATTCTCTAAGTTATGTTAACATTTTTGGATCTATTCCTGTATCTATACTGTGGCCAAAATTTGGAGCCTCCTTGAACAGTTTTGTAAACTCTTTTGAGAAACCAATTGCTTGTCTGTTATGTACTGCTCGGGTCAGCCACTCAGATTTGCCCAAGCATGCCCTGACTGACTACGTTCTCGAGTTCCCCTCCTGTATACTGCACACTTTTTAATACCACGTTCTCACAGAAACATGAGCTTTGTTCGCTGTAGCTCTATGGTTAGCTCACCTTCAGTCACAGGTTTCTGTTAATGGGCGATGACCTGCAGTGATTAACTTTCAGGTCGCCAAAAAGGCTATTTCTTGAAAAGTGGAGCATTTATACACTGAAACCACCCCCTGTAGGCGGTTGTCAGAACCTGATGAGATGTGATCGCCTTTTCAGTAGTCTTGTGTTCATGTGTGAGGAGGCTTCAGAAATTGACAGTTACTTGGTTTTATTGGGGGTATATCTTTGTCCAATTATGCTGCACAGATCCACTGCATCAGTTCGGAATTCACGGCCAAGAAACATGGTGGAGAGAAGGGGGTCGTCTTCAGGATACAAGTCGACACGTACTATGTGGATGATGATGGCACGGAGAAACATCTACACTCTGCCAACTGTCAGGTCAAAGTATTCAAGGTGAGGTCAGAGAAGAGTACAACGCTTTCGTAAATTGCACATCAAATTAGTCGGATCACATGTTCCAGAGGTAGTGATAGTGGTCTAAATCACATATGCAAATTAGATGTGAGCATGTCATTGCCTCACCAATCTTCAGTTGACTCATTCATAAATCTTCACTGAATATTCATGCTTGAAATAAAATGCACAAGGCAAATAAAAAATGAGCTCTCATGATACAACTGAGTTGCCAATTTATGCTTGATAGATGACAACTTCAAAAACTCATAAATTTCTTAGTTTTTATCAGAATTTGCTCAAAATGTCACTGCCCTGTTCCTCTGATTAGTCTGCTTTTGTTCACACAAACCAATTTTCAAGATGGAATTCCTCTTCAAAGTTTTCAAAGTGAAGCAGATGATAATGGCTTCTCTGTTGAAGACGGTTTGATCTTGCTACAACACGCATTCCCCATAGATGCTTGCCCGCATATACTCGGGACTCCTCCTCAATGGGTTAAATGTTTCATAGCATGATGTATAATGCAAAATTTGTCTCACACTGGAGAGATTGTTTGACCCGTGTGTCTTTGTGTGTGTCTCACAGCCAAAGGGAGCTGACAGGAAACACAAGACAGACAGAGAAAAGATGGAGAAGAAGACGGATAGACACAAGTACCAACCTTCCTACGAGTGTACAGTTCTTACCGAGGTGTGTATATTGATCTGTGTTCAATGTATTTGGAGCTTGATCCAAGGGCTTATTGCAGCTTTAGCAGAAGGTCATTGTGTTCATGTCTGGTAAAACTCACCTGCTCATAAAAGATTTTTGATATAAAACATGTGTTGGAAATGTATGTACATGAATTTCTGAAGATCAGCAGCATATGTGTGGTAATTTTAGGCAAGGAAGAATTGCATGCCAGAAAAGTTGGCAGTCAGTCAAATTTTCTCTGTACCCTTATTTTAAAAAGAAAAATCTTCAGAAATTCAGTTTTGGCTCTGTTGTTGCCATTTTCTACCCATTCCACAGACAATACTGAGAGGAGGAAAATATGGAAGATTCACTCAGGTATTCTGATGTCACTTCATGGGATGTTTAAATACAGATTTACCAGTGTTTGTTTCTTTATTCATCAAATTTGTGCTATTGCATAGCATACAAATATTGCCTACTGTGACTCAGATAATGGAGTGGTCAATATTTGTTTTATAAACTGAACAAGACTAGATATTTCATTTGTAAAGGCATTACTCATACCTTTCTGATTTCAAAGCACTTGCAGGCCATCATCTATGTATGGAACTAGCTGGCACTGTATTCATGCTAGATGGTGGCTGCGAATGCAAACAAACTGTATCAAAGGTGTCATTATACTGCGCCCCCTATCTCTAGTCTTGAGAAATTTACTGGAGTCCTTAGAACTCCTCCTACTGTGGTATTCAACTTATCAAAAGCCACCTTTCTGACAGTGAGGTGTATATATGACTTTTTGGTCTCTCCTTCAGTGTTCTCATGATGCTGGGCAGCCGTCCTCCTTACAAATCACCAGTAGCCCCCTCCCGTACCACAACGACAACTTTTCCTCCATAGAGCAGCAGAACTACCCAAACATCGAGCGGAGTTTTTCGTCCATAGACCAGAGCTTTGGGGCCACGCCGGACAGGTCAGCAAACTTGGCCAATCACAGCGCAGCTTTTGAAAGGTATTAGGTCTTCGCAATTACTTTTTTATGGGGGGGGGGGATGGAGAGGTGGGGAGCAGGGTGGAAGGGGAGTAACCTGAGTCATAAAATAAAGACCCTGCGCAGACATTCATTTTTCTTCCGAAGATGATATGCACAAGTCCATTAACAAATGATTTGTTGGATGACTCTTAGAAGCAGTTAAGGAGTAACATGTGGTTAGGATACTCTAATGGCAGAATTCTACAGTGCTTTAATTAATATCTATCCTGATTTCAGTGATAACACAGCTTTTGAAGAGTGAAGGCATGATTGGGTACTTGCATCATTCCTACTTTCTTTGTACAGATTATTGATACAAGATTTGATTGATTGATTACAGATACAAGTTGCACTAGTAAGATTTCATGAGTAAAAGTGAACTGCTGCTTGAATATTTTAGACATGGAACTGTAGTCACATTAGAAAACTGTGACGTTTCTGTCGTCTCTACATCATTGACTTTTTTCTCCTTTGCAGGTCTCCCGCTTCTACTTCGAATCATGTACTCACACCAGAAGTTCCTCAGCCCGCCACACTCATGGTATGCTTCTCTCAGGCAGATTATTGTAGTAGAACAGTCAGATAATTTTGTGATCTAGTTTTTGATTCGGCTATCCGCAGATCACATCACTTAAAAGTGACTTTGTTTTACCTCACTTCATTTCGTGAATTTCACATTTTCATCACATCTCTCTCTCTTATCTCCATGATTTTCCATACTTCTTCTCCCTCTCATCCCTCCTTTCTGGTTCATCTTTCTCCTCCCACCAACTTCCAAGCCCTTTACTTGATTCTCACTCCATTCTTCTTTGCAATTGTCCCTGTCTCCTATTCTCTCATCTCCACTAGTGCAACTTCACCTTCCAGCTCACTGCTTTCCCTCGATTGTCACCATTTGCCTTCCTTATGCACTCCCTATGTCACTTCCCTCCTCAACTCTCCTCTTTGTAAGGTCCTCTTTTGCCAAACAACAGTCCCTTCAAGGACCACATGCATGTTGTGCTACTGCAAACCTCTCTTATTAATATCACTATGCAAACTTTCAAACGATGCATTATTTTGTGTCATGTTCACAAAGATATCATGCATGGTTCAATGTTATTGTGAGGATAGTTGTCTTTTGAGAGTAGATTACGCCCCAAACTTATGTTGTCTGCCCAGTGACAGATTTGTAATTTGAAAGTTTGATACAGAATGGACTGAAATGTGGAAAAAGTATTATCATTGTATAGTGACATCGGTCATTTTAGGTCCTAATTTGACTTGTTAGAATGCTGCTGAATTCTTCTTATGCTATATTCTCTGAATTAGGATTGATAGGTAGGGATTTGCTAGCCCTGTCTCAACTTAGATGGTTTTGATATGATGAGATTGTATGTTCTTGTCTGACTCACTAACATTCATGTAAATCTAATACTCTGATGTTGGTTGAAGCTACAGGTTCTGCCTACCACATTCGTTCAAAGTAAATCTCACTGTGGATATAAGTCAAAGTTTCCAACCACGTTATTGATTGTTGATTTTAAATCTCCCTTTTTATTCCTTCGCATGCAGCCATTACATCCCCATTTTACAGCAGCTCAAACACAAGAATGGCTGAAACAGAACCGCTTTGAAAACTACTGCAAATTATTCCAGAACTTCGCAGGTAGGAGACCCTCATCCACCTACTGTCTTCTGTTAGTCTTGCGGTATGGGTAGAGAAGCTGTAATCAGTAGAAGGGAATATTTGGCATTATGATATGATAAATGGTAATGAAGTAATTCTTGTAATACAGTATAAATGATTTTCAGGATGAGAAAGGGGATGGTTTTATGGATTGTCGTGATCACTTATGATATCTTTACTTACAAATGCTATTGTTAGTGACTGAGGAAGAAGAGAGTATTTGTTTGTTTGTTTGTTTGTTTGTTGTGTTGGTGTGTATGGATGCAGAAGCAGTTGACATAACAGAAGAAATGACCTCATTTAACCTGCAGCATATTAGCCAATCACAAAACAGGGTTTCTCAAGTGCCTTCACACAGGAAAATGTTCAGGTTCATTTGTGATCCATTGTTGTTCTGATCTGTGTTAGTCATTTTTGTCTCAATCTCATGCAGGATCCGATCTACTCAGACTAGCGAAGGAAGATCTCATTCGAATTCTAGGGCCAGCTGATGGAATTAGACTCAACAACGCCTTACAAGAAAGGTATGGAGTGGATGCCATCACAGGGGTGGCAAGGTGGCTGGCTGATGTGGTAACATGTCTGCCTTGCAATCGAGAAGCTCAGATTTGAGTCCAAAGTGCTCTATCTCTCCAAAAGGATGTACATAGGCAGTCCCATTTGCGATAGAGGCACAACTCTTGCCTGTTGAACCCTTATTGTGTTTTATTCACCATTTGACATGTACGCTAGAATGCTTTGCCAATTTGCACAGATGTCTAGATGGAAATTACCTCATCTCCCATGACTATCCCTATTGTTTTATCATGGCCTTCTTGTTGGACTGAGGTACATTGCTACACTTGAGTGGGCTGGCTAGCCTTACAGCTAGGTCAAGTTTGAATGGATTAATGAATTCTGATAATAAAGCTTTGCAAGTCTAGCTAAATGCCTTCATACATAAAGGGTCAAGGAGGTTGCCCTTCAAATTTCCTCACAAAGAGTAGGGTGCAGGAGTAGGATGCAACCCTATGAAGTGGTCCGCCCACACAGCACATGCACACACTCCATGAAATATTAAGTGAGTAATGGTTCACCCTAGGTGACTTCCAGTAGTCAACAAACAGTATCAACCCAACACTTTGTGCCATTATCGATGAATAAGTGAATGCCATTATTAAAGGCTGTAAGGTGTGTTCCCTACACCTTCTAGTTTTCTGCAGCATAGCAAAAGACTTTTTGCACCTGGCATTAGAAATGGACATGTCTTTTGTTTATTTGGGTTTTTCAGATGAAAAGTGAAGCGCATGCTTTTAAGTTTCTCCTTATTTGATATTTTGTCATGAGTATATATGATGTCTTCAGTTGGCAGATGAAAATATTGCATTGCTGTAACAATAAGATGGCATATTACAATAAAGCAAAGCTTGGATTCTCACATATCAACATGGTGTTGCAAATTGGAGATTATACGAGTATTGCACAAGACTTTTGTTCTATCTTCAAAGAGAAGTAAACCAATATGTGCTCCTTCAATTGAATCAAGGAGACATTAACACAGACTGCCTCGTAATTTTTGAATAATTTAGACCATGGAAACCATTGGCAGACTGTTGCATATTTGATGTATGATGTCGAGTGAAGAGGAGCAGGATGTCGAGTGAAGAGGAGCAGGATGTGAGAATTAATGTGATGCGATATGATTCTTCTTTTCAGGCACATAAGACCAAGACTAACAATGTATGTTTGCCAAGAGCAAGAACAAGGTAAGCTATCAGTTCAAGAGTAGATGTTAACAACTTATCAACACTTGTTCGTTTGTTTCTAACTTGATGCATTCTATTCAAGGTCAATTTGTGGGGGGGGGGGGGTGCAGTAATATTTCTCAGCAAAGCAACTGTCGATTGTAGAGTAAAATGAAAATACCTTACAAGATGACTTTGACTGTCAATATGTGGTTGTAAACACCTTTAAAAGAGGACAGTAAAAATTTTCCCCTCAATATAGATGGACAGGGAAATGTATTTGTAGACCCTGTAGTGTGGGGATACCATGGAGTGAAAAGGCTGGCTTGGCTCAAATATATTTGAGAATTCAAGTAAAGAATTGTGAATAGCTCTCTCTCTGTCTGATCTCTCGGTAAGTGCACACACAGGCAAAGAATCTGAAGTAGAGCTGACTGTTACCGATGAGTGTACGCTTTGATGCACATATTCGCTGACCCATGGCGCTTGGGCTCTATATTTGTGGTTTTCTAATGTACCCTGTTGGGCAGCGAATGAAGATTCAATCAGACTGTGGAAAAGAAAAAAAAAAAGATTCAATCAGACCACCCATGTTTCCCCATGCTACTGGGCCGTGAAGCTTTGTTTGATAGCATGCTTGACAAACACTATCCTTCAAAAAATGAGGGAGGGTTTTGTGCGCAAGTTCTGCATGAGCACACTATGTGTATATTTACTCGCCTTCTTGCTGAAAGTACAATAATATTTCACCATGAGAAACAAAAACGAAACAAAACAAATAGAACCCTGTCCATCAGTGTCATCAGTGATTCCAGGGTACTGCCATCTGTACAGTGAATGCATAGTGTAGATTATTTGTGCTGACATGTTTACAGAACATTCAGTGTAATGCAGTTGCCATGGCAAATTATTCATTTAATAGCAGTGACAAATCATAGGTTCTATAACATTTCACTCTCAGATAATTTCATGACTTTCAGTAGTTTTCAAGTCTCAGCATTTGCCCAATTTTTGCTCAAATTCTTAGTGGCTTGCCGCTTTGGTAATTCCTGCTTGGAATGAACCTAATTTTTACCTGTATGCCACTTCTCCTTCACTTAAAATCAGAGAAGATAAAAGTTTAGAGCAATTTTCTTTTTCTCTCCTCCCCCCCCCCCCCCCCCCAACTCAGTTTACCATGCTGTGTACCTAGAGAGACCGATGGTCACTGAACTCAAGGCCAAGCTAGCAGCACTATTTCAGGTGGACACAGAGCACATTTCCAGGGTCTTAAAGCAGGGAACGGGAGGAATCAGAGTGTTGGTCAGCGACGAGGTGAGAGATGGCCACTTTTGCATGTTTGTCTTCTCTTTATATGTTAGTCTGTGTGTTAGGCACTAACATTGTAATGCGAGATCTATGTGTCTCTCTATATCTGTGTCTGCAGGCATATCTAATATCTATCTATCTTTCTTCCTGGTATCTATGCATTTATCTATTTCTTTCTTTTTCTATCTATTTATTTACCTATCTATCTATCTGTAATTTTTCTATCTCTCCCCTCCCATTCTCTCTCTCTTTATCTTTTCATCTCTCTATCTGGCAGTTCTTGTCACTTCACGTTTAGTCACACAAGTTACAAGTACGACAAGCAACATTACTGTGGTTTCCAGCAGGCGAACAATTTATCAATGAAATATTATGGCCAGTCACAGTTGAGCACTTATGTAGACATCAATTCTTTGTCAATGTTTTCTAAAGAATATTGTTCTGATGTAATCTTTGCATAGCATATGTTTTTCTACTGCCATTGTAGTTTTGCTTTGCAAATGCTTGTCACGACACCCCATGAAATTGTATCATGTGAAGGCAGGTACTGAAAATCCTTTGCATGCCTGTGTCAACTGACCAAATTCCAGGGTTGTTTGCAGCCTAAATTGTATGTTTCTGACAGTTATAGGTGTCATATAGGGCCTATAAAGCATGCAGTATTAACACTTGCTGGAATGACATCATCAGCATTGACAATAAACCTCTTCTTTCTTCTCTCTTCTCACAATCCTTTGACCCAAACCACATTCAGTAATTAATCAGTATACTGGTAGCTACTGTAAAAGTGGATATTTTTGCGTGACTAATTTTTCACGCTCAGTGGGGTTTAGAAGAGTTTCACGTGTTTTTAATTCCACGGAATCAAGTCATCAACTGCTAGAACATATCGTCGGTTGAGAATGATAAGGGCGTTAAGTGACCACATAACCCATAGTGTTCGAGAAGACTTAAAGCCCTTCTCATTCTCAACAGACGATATGGCAAACAAAAATATTCGCGTGCTTTTATTTTCGTGCTAGTTTTGGGTTGCGCGAAATGCGCAAAAATTTCAACACCGCGAAAATTTCCACTTCTACAATACCAGCTTTTGAAGGCATCACCTGTGTTTGTTGCCTATATGTAGTTTGGTGGTCATATTGGGTAACTAGGATTATGCCACCCCACATTAGGAATGTGAGTTTGTGATGATGTCAAATGCTCTATGATCTCTAATTTGATGGTGTAATATGTCCTGTGATGATGTGTATCTATTTCTCTATCTCTTTTATTCTCCTTTCCCTCCAGATGGTACAGAATATATCTGATGAGAGCATATTTTCACTGGAAGCCTTGAAAGGTACTTGTGACACTGGGAACTCGTATCCCATTGTTACTACATTTTGTTGTCCGTGTCTATATAGTCTTTTTTTTTTCTACAATATTTTAGTCAATGTTTACATTACAGTGTAATTGAACCATTGTTTGATTTTCCAAGGATATGAATGATATTTCTTATGAATTAAGTGTAAAAAGCACTAAAAGGTTTCACTAGAAGTTTTGCAAGAAGTTTGTGGAAAGTGTATAGTCACACTGGCAAAGCTTCTGAGAACTTAATCTTCAAGAAGTTTTGCCAATATTTTCAAGATCACTTGCAAACAGAAAGAAATGAGAAATCTGGGAAGGGAATGCACTGTATGGAAAACCATGAGGGTGCTACTCATGTCAATCAAAATTATGACTGTTCAATTTTCAGTCTTTCTGTATGAAAATGAAAATATATTTTGCTTTACTCATTCCAAGTATTTTGTCTAATTGTATGTGTTTGAATCATCATTTTACTGAATCATTTTTGTGTTTTGTAGATTGTATTTCTGTTTGTGAATTTCAACTTTTTGTTGAAATTCAAACTTGAATGGTAAAGTCATGAAAATTACTCTTTCTGCATCACTTGTAACCCATGTTATGCTCACAGTTTTCATAATGAAATAGAATAGAGTTTCAAAGTAAATGACGTGAAAATCAAACTATTAGGACAGCAAGTCTTTCTTCTTTTTTTTTTACTGACAATATAAATCTATCTTTTGCTCTTTGTGTGTAGATGCAGACAGCGCTACATACACGATCGTCATGAAGTGAGATGAAGGAGGAATCCTGTGAGAGCGTGACGATGATCTTCGAGTGTCTTTTGGTAGGCGGAAATGAACACTTATCACAGAGTGTCGACATATGCGTAAATCAAATCAAGATCGTCTCGTATGTGCAAGGCTCGCCGACCTTTGCTTGGAGTATAAAAGGATGGCACATGTCATGGAGGGAGAGGACAAAGGAGGACCACCATGGCATAAAAGACTTATCAGGAGAGTTAACTCGCTGTGACAGCAGCTGTCATGGCAACAGCCAAATAGACTATCAATCTTCAGCTGGTTGCCATGGTAACCACTAACATTACAAAGTAACCTAGAAATGGCAGTGGACCTGTCAAGGCAAATGAGCCTGTATGAAAAAGGAGGAAAAAGCAAAAGATTCTTACTCTTATTACAACTAATTTCTGTTTTAAAGTGTTTATGGATGAAGGGTGATTCAGCAAAAGCAAACTACCATGCAGAGAATTTGGGATTAATTGTGTCTGGATACTATATTTCTTAGCACAAGTGGTTTATGTGCAAATATCCTGAATAAGGTTATGTGTAGAAAAAAACACACACTAATAATTATTACTTTCAGTAAAAGCAGATGGTTAAACCAGTCATGCCATGTATGTAAATGTGCATCAAGTGATGTGGACGATTCCAGAGAGGTATTCCGCAGAGTGGAAGCACCGCCGGTACTGCTCATCTCAAACTGGCGTCCTCCAAATATGCGGAGCAGGCTGGAGATGTGCTCTTGTGATGCGGACTGTGGACTCAAAACCTCATATACAAGTCTGACAAGTCTGCTATGAGCAAAAACTCTTGGGTATATACTCCCTAACGAGGATGAGTGTTTCCTTTGCGAGGACAAATTCTCCCTTGTGGGGACAAATGCGTCCTGGGGGAGGGAGGACAAGTGCTCCCTTGTGAGGACAGATACTACCTTGTGAGGACCCATGCTCCTTTGTGAGGACACAGGTTTACCTTGTGAGGACCCATGCTCCTTTGTGAGGACACAGGTTTACCTTGTGAGGACCCATACTCCTTTGTAAGGACACAGGTTCACCTTGTGAGGACCCATGCTCCTTTGTGAGGACACAGGTTCACCTTGTGAGAACCCATGCTCCTTTGTGAGGACACAGGTTATACCTTGTTAGGACCCGTGCTCCTTCTTGTGGACACAGGTTTACCTTGTGAGGACCTTTGCTCCTTCGTTAGGACACAGGTTTACCTTGTGAGGACCTGTGCTCCTTCATGAGGACACAGGTTTACCTTGTGAGCTGAATGAGGTATACGGGTGGATGTTCTGGGCTTGTCACTAAGTGTATGACTGTCTGAAGACCATGCAAAGTTTTTGTTTCAAAGCTTTACCAATTTTTTTTTTGTCATGGCTGGTTATACATTATAAAAAAAAAGTAGGACTTGATTCGAAGGTAATCAAGACCAGCACAATCAGACAAGGTTATAATTGAGTGAAAAGGAAGAAAGACAAGAATGTTATGGACCTTGTATTGATGGATTAAAGGAAGATATTTTATTTGGGGCATGTTTCACATCTTTTGTATCTTCACCCATGATTATAAAGATTAATTTTAAGGTATTGATTGCATATAAACTATGTTTATCTCAAAGCAATTTCTACACACAGTGCTCATCACAGATGGTGTGGGATTTTTCACATACAGTGTACCAATTGCAACATTCGTTTTGTTAAAGCTTGAAAAGTTTTCTGGTTTTCTGTCATGAATGGACACATGTCTTGGCATGTAGTGGAATGACTCCTGAAGAAAAGGAATGACATAACTTTTGCAGAGTTGACTTTTTTTTTTGTTTTTGTTCCTTCAGTTGCATATCCAAAGGAGGAGGCCATAGGAAGCTAACATCAATAGTAATGGATTATGAATGTATGATTTCTGATTTGAGAGCTGGTCTCACAAATACTTTGGAAAGTACCACATATTGTACAAAGCAGAATGAATTGAAAGAATATACATGCTTGCTTGGCATGTGGAGAACTAGAAGGACATAAGTTGTTGATTGGATGTTCGATGTGTTTTCTGCTCTTCTGCATCTGAGTTGCCTACGAGTGAGATTGGGTTGAGTGGTCACTGTATAGGTTGTATACCATTGGGAGAGATCCAATGTAATAGATCTAGAACGAGATGGGCCTAGATGGTTTACCGGAGCTAGGAAGGATTTCCGCCCTTCTGCATCTTAATTTTAAAGAAACATAATTTAAAAGAAGTTTCCCGTACATTAGATGCACCAGCATTTGATATGTGTAAAAATCTGTGCAAAAGCTACTTGTTGTGTTGCGATGAGAACATGCATGACTTTTTGGAGACGTAAGCATTTTGGAATGAAAGGTACATATTTTATCTGTAAGAGTCATGAGATCAAATCAGTAGCATTTCAGTTGTGCAATGAAATTATTTCTCCATTGTCCCGATGTGCAAACTGTTAAGACGTCTCTAGGTCCAATCATTTATTTCATGAAATTTAACATTTTTGTTACTTATTAAGATTGTCCCACAACACTCATGATATTCTCTTGCAGTGAAAAACTTTCCTTCTGCTACTTCCTTCTGCTAAGCTGCTTTCTGTCATTACAGTTGGGTTTATTTTCCATTATTTTAATGCAATGAGTTTGACACTAGCAAGATCGACTTCAGATTAAAATGCAGAATCCAGTGCTTGCAATGCCAGCTGTGTAACATCTCCGATCTCTTTCTTCATGAGGTGTAGAGTTTGATGGGTACCATCTGACAGTCAGTAGTAGGCACCAATATTTGTCTGTTGAGATCATGGTCATCAAGATGGAATGCCAGCAGCCCAGTTAAAGGACAAGTTCACCTTCATATACGTGTGGATTGAGTGAATACAGCAATATTAGTAGAACACGTCAGTGAAAGTTTGAGGAAAATCAAGACAATCCATTAGAAAGTTATGAATTATTCAAGTTTCTGCGCGGTCACCGCGGGATGAGAAGACTACCACAGTGTATGATGTCACATGTGTAGAACTCTATAGGAAAAATATAAAGGGAATTTTACAAAATTTCCTTTTATGAAAAAAAGTACACTTTCCCTCAACTTGTCACAGACTTATATCAAAGGTAATATTTTCCCCCTGCCTTCTGAAAGAGGCAAGTCAGGCGCTCTTTTGTTGTCTGAGAAAAGTGAAAATATGTTGAATTTTCTTTATATCGTTCTACACATGTGACATCACAGGCTGTAGTAGTTTTCTCATCATTCAAGTGATGGCGGCACTGAAACTTCCAAAATTCATAACTTTTGAACGGATTGTCCAATTTTCCTCACTTTTACTGATATGTTTTATTGAAATTGCTGCATTCTCTCAATTCACATGTTTAAGAAGGTGAACTTGTCCTTCAATCCCATTTGATGGCTGTAGTGAGGGTCAAAGTCTCCTCTGTAAAAATTTAATCGCGTTTATGAGCAAATATACAAAAAGCCTCCACGTGATCATAATTTTATTCTCCCTGGCAGAGGTATATAAATTTGAAAACCCCTAGAGCTATAAAGTGATTAACATATTGATCAAAATAAGAGAGAGATGAGAAAAGTCAAAGTTCATTAATAAGTGGAAGGTGATTAGTTTATGTTTTAATCCAGCACCTACAAATATTGAGCACCTTTTTTTTTTTTTTTTTTCAGGTTGCCAAAGAGACAATGAATATTTGTGGTATTGCATGAAATGACAAGGCATTTGAATTCGTCTTCAGGCTCTTGCAAATACTCTCTGTGATATGACATAAACTGCTTGCATTAAGATAGCCTGAACTTGACCCTATGATTTTGCAGTTTGTAAATGCAGCCCTCACCTCGCTGGCATCTTTCATGAATGTTATTCGTCCTGCCCGTTTGTCGTGTCATTTGAAGTTGGACAGAATTTTCATTGTCATGATCAAGTCCATCAACCCAGCTCCATAGCTCACTGTCATACCATTATCATACTATTGTCATACTACATTTTTATTCGGTGGAACCTTGTTATACAGAGGTAATGGGAGTAATAAAACCCTCTTGTAATAAGGCAATTTTGCAGATCCGCATTCTTCACATTTCTGTGTTTTTGTTCCCTGGTATAGTGAGAAACCTGATATATAACAGGGTACCAGGTAATTCCATGGTATTTACACGTGCGTAGGTCCACACTATGATGAGGTACCCCTGTAATACTGATCAACGTGTGGATGACCTATAGAAAAAAAAAAATTATGGCCACTTCATTGCTCTGCCATAAGTCATAATCTCGAGGTGCCTGAATAGAGTCACTAATGTCAAGGAGGTTGGTACTCGTCAAGTTGTGATCCCCTGTCAACGCGTTATACAATAATGGTGTGGGATGTTGATGTAGCTCCGATAGAGAAATTGTGTATCATTGTATTGACAGGCAAGGTTGCAAAGTACGTAATAAGAGCACGTATTTGAAGTTTGGCTTTTGGAGATGACTTAAAATAGTTCAGCAAGAGAAAGACTGCGGATTTGACTTTGAGATGATTTCAGATACATTCGCTTGTGAATCTCAACCAAGTGAAGAATTACGAAAAATTTGAATGCGATGTCTTTGATGATTCGGGGAGAATGACATTGTATATGGCAGTTGGCATGTGGTAGTGAATGAGGACAAGAAGAGAGCAGAAACCGAAACTGACCAAATGCTCTCTAGATATAACAGAAGCGAAAACACCTTCAGTCATTCAACAAGACGACCAGATACGGAAGCTATGTTCCTCTATAGTTCTGGTGACAGCTACAGTAAAGTTTAACCCGTTGAGGACGAGTCCCGAGTAGACTCGGGCAGATGTTTATGGGAAATGCGTGTTGTAGCAAAATCAGCCCGTCCTCAACGGGTTAAAGAGGAGCGAGACAAGATTCCAGAGTATAGTGTAGTGGTTTATGGCCCCCAGAACATGTCTGACTGGCCTTGTTACCACTTGGCAATAAACTAGAGTCTGGTCATTGTTATACAAGTGTTGGGTGCTTTGAATTGTGTGTAGAACAGGAAACAAGCATACTGATATGTCTTTTGAGTCACATTGGGCCTGAGCTTTCAATCCTAGCAGAATCTTCATCAGAGGCAACATGCCTCCCGAAAGATCAAAAGATACAGTTCTATATCTTTTGCTGGAATGCATGCCCCACAAGATTTACCTCAGCCAGTGATCAGTTGCAATCTGATAGGACCCATCAACATTTCAGCAGATTTTTACATCTCCATTGGTTCATGTTTCTGTGAAGCTGCTCCCCACCCTCTCCCCTGATTGAGCTCCGTTGCCCCTCCAAATATTCATTGAGATCCCTAGTGTCCTATGTTTGATTTAAAAGCTTTCACAGTAGTTACAGATAGTTGTATTTAAAGTAACCTTTGACCCCCACTCAATCCCATCATGCATCAGAGATCTTTGCATGGTGATTGGATACATGGTGGTGGTGTAGCACAACTCTTTTGCACACATTCTCTCTCAATCTCTCATGTTGTAGAGATGTAGATGGATTTTAATACCTCTTGAGAAGCATTGAAAATGTTTGTAGTTTGCCATAGAGTTCTGAAAGCGTTACTGAAACTGTTCTTGCCTATATGTTTGATGATTCATCATTCTGTGTAGATGTCTTGTTTTCTGTCCTTATTTTGTGTGTGTGTGTGTTTTTTTTTAATTTTAAGTTGTATAAAATATGTTCAAAGAGTTGGAGAGCAAATGAAGAGAGAGAAATCCGCAGGTATTTGTTTGCCATGTTGCGACCGGGTAGTTATATGATGTAAGCGTTGTGTTAATTCAATTTGCCAAGCAAGCACAAAGTCCCATTTATTGTTGTGGAGCCACAGTTATGAAAAGAACAATGAAGACCTTTCATAGTTATGCACCATATGAAAAGGAGTAAGATGACTATTATCATCCTGTTGTTTTTTTTTCCTTCAAGAAAGTAAGCTAATGTACTACTGAAGATATGAAGTCAGATTTCTTATATGTCAGCTGAGCAAGGGGAAGTAGATGTTTGCTTGTAAATTGTAAGTTGATATTTCTTTCAGCTTTAAAGAAAAAATCCATTGAAAGCAACTTGTCAATCTTGGATTCTGCATTGCCAATTTGCAGCACAAGATACAGATCAATTTTGCAGATAGTTGGCTGTGGTGTGGGTAGACAGTAGAGTGTTTCTTCGTGAGCTTCTGAAATTTTGTGTGTCACATAGCTCGCTCTGGTGTAGCATGGTGTAGAGCCTTACGAACACCAGGGCCCCATTTCATAGAAGATCTTAGGATAGCAACTCTTTGCTGGAATGGCAACTTCCAATAGCAACAGCCGATCAGGAAGCTGGATTCTTGTCGTCACCATGATAAATTGCCATTCCAGCAAGAGTTGCTATCATATCAACTGTTTGTGAAATGGGGCCCACATGTACTGTTAGATTCATGTACTTATTTGTAGTACTATGGGGTGTGGTTTTATTTTTCTCATGTCTTGTGTAGGACACTGTTTTTGTCCGAGGACCCTTGTGTGATAAAGAGGTGGAAATAATTGTCCAGTTTGTTTTGGGGGCATGGAGAACTTTTGACATCCATCTTACAGTCAATGCTACTTTTCTGTGACACAGGGACCAGTTCAGGTATGAAAGATTACGGTTGCATGGTCATAACTGAGCTCATTCTCTGCTTTTTTTAAGCAGAAAAGTCATGATATTGTTACTACATGAGCAGCAACATTGAGAATTATGTTGGCTTGTTCTAGAGCCATGCTGTTATACATCAGTGAAGCAACAGTATTGATGATATTCCAGTTGCTGCTGATATGATTGACTCTACCATGATTCACTTGGTTTGTCAGAGATGGAAAATCTAAATGGATGAATATTGTTAGTTCTTACCTTATCGTGTCATGGACGGATATATTGACTGATATTATTATTTTGTCATAATCAAATTCACTCCTCTAAATATACAGTTTAATTGTCAGAAACTTGTAGAAAAATGGACAGAAATGGACAGAGCCATGTGTTTGATGCACAGTGTAGGAAAAAATAATTATAATGCAAGTGTGGAGGAAAGTGTGAGTTGAGTGAAGAAAACTTGAAAAAGACTCGTTCACCGACAGTTGTTTTCATAGTAGGACGCATAGAGAAAGACAGAGTGAACTGTTTGTTAATACGTGTCTCTTGCCCCCAGGTCTGTAAATGGTAAATGTTTAGTATAAATGGTTTTCAGCAAGGTTGTGTAGCTTAGTTCAAGTTCTGCCTATAATGCCAATGAAAAGGGGGTTTCATCAGCATTATTTTTATATATTTTGATATATTTTATCCTCCAATGCCTCTTCCGTGCAGCTTTAATTTGTGTCTTTATGTCAATTTGTACTTCCTGAGTTCCATGTGTCTTGCACATACAAAAATCAAGGTGTGGAGGCAATGTACGGTAGTAAGTTTTGCCAAACTGAACAGTTTTTCATTGATGACATAACCCAGATATCTCTTTTGCAATATTCAGTTTGAAATTTAGTATACCTTACAAGCATCTTGCATATCATATCTAGTGTGAAAACAGAAAGAAACAAAAAACAAAGTAGAAAGAATTTAGAAGCGCAGACCAACAGATGAGCAAGATGATGAATATTCAAATTGCCAGATACATGTATTTGTAGTCCTTGTTTAAATTGTCAGTTTTGTTGATGCTGAAGTAGGTGTTACAGTGTGAAATACAGAAGTGGCTCTTTGCAGTGTTTGCTCCATGGGGTAGGGTACTCTCCTTGATCCCAAGAAGACAGAAGTTTGTCTCAATTTTGTTTTCCTGTTCCTGCATCCCAAAGCCTGCTAGCTAGCAGTTCTTGGAATTCCATTTGCAGCATTTTGTGCTAGGCTTCTATCCCTTGCAATACCCATATTATTATTATCATCATTATTATTTTTATTTTTTTTATTATTTTTTTTTTGTAGTAGGACCTACAGACTAGGGTGTGATGGATAATACCGATATTCACTTCTGAGAAATGCATACTAAAGATGGATGCACTTATATGAGACGATTGAAATTCAGGCCAAGGAATGACCAGTTTGTGTGTATGGTTAGTGCATTACTATTATCTGGAGCATTGTGACTTCTAAGGGTCCTTAATTTTCCAAACTACAGTGTATCAAGCTTCATGTAAATGTACTAAGTACCTGTCTGTCTAGCAGGGACAATTATTTGGAGTGTTCTGCTGGGCAAAGAATGGATGCAAGTCTGTGTTGAGTGATTATGGTAGTATGTTAGTCTGGTATGTAGGCTCACAAGAAGTGTTGGTGTGAGGATCAAGACATTTTTGTATGGTGAAAGTCTTGAATGACCAGTATTCTATAACTCAGAGTGGAATGAGAATAGATTGCAGCATTTTTTTTTTTTTTTTGTGACATTGGCTGGCCTTTGAAGGTTGTGTTCAATGTACCAGGTATTGCTGGAGTACGGATTTGGAAAGGTTGTGTCGGTTCACGACAATGGCAGTAAAATCTTAGCAGAGGAGAAATTTCTCAATTTCCCATGAGAGTAGAGGCCAACCACTATCACAAACATTGTGGATATCAAATGGTTTTGAAGTGAAATGCAAGGGAGAAGGTTGTTGTGAATAAAAGGGTCCACTTCTTTTCTCGCTAGAATAAGCAACTTGTCAAATATGTTGGAAGTTGAAGTGGTGATATGGTGAAGGGATTGTGAAGCTGTATTGGTCCACCTTATGATGCCTTGGCAGTCTTAGTTATTTTTTTATTTTTCTCTATATGTTCCCACCCAAATCATGTTTTTGTATGTCATGAAAAGTGAGACACTTGAAAAGACTGCTTGTGACAATATGATGAAATCATTTTATAAAATTGTACATATTTCTCTGAAAAAAAAAATAAAGGAAGTACCTGTATAGAAGAAAATGGTTATTTCTAATAATGACCACAGTATAGTTGTAAACATATTATAGTAAATACTTTTGAAAGCAAAATGTCAAATTTTGTGCAGTGCTCCCTTGTTTTGTTTTGTTTTTGTGTGTGTTGATTGTGTTGTTTATATATGCATGTATGCCATGTACCCGGGTATACGAGAGAGTGAACTGTGTTATTTTGCAATGAAGATAAGTCCATGAAAATCAGTCAAGATTTATTTTTGTAGCCATTCCTTGCAGATGTTATGTATGTGTATATATATATATATATATATATCTATACATACACACACACACACACACACACACACACACACACACAGGGGTACATCCTTTTTTCACTCATATCATTTGATATAACCCACAAGTTTGAAGGAAGATTGCCATCTATTACACTGGATTGTTACCTGTTCCCCACAGGGTAGCATGTCAAAGGAAACACACACACACACACACTTACACACACAAGATAATAGTAAACCTGATTACAAAGTTGATCCTGGAAAGAATTAAATAAACAAGCGATTGAGCTCATCTTTGGAGTGTCTGGTTGAACATGGAAAAATGGCTGCACAATGTTTTGGTTCTCAAAAGCCATTCTCTGTTGCAAATTGCATTCCTATCAGAAAATGTAGAAATATGAGTGGCAATGCAAAAGAAGTGGAATGTCATTTACAGAGGCTGGATATAACTAAACCCTCTTATAATACGGTGATTTTGAAGTTCCCAACTCTTTGTTTTCTTTGTTTTTGTACTCTTATATAGTGAGAAGCCTGATGTACAACGTGTAACAAGCTTATTGTCATTTTTTTTTTTTTTTTGGGGGGGGGGGGGTGTCTGATGATCCCCTGCTGTAACAAAGTTATGATTTCCTCTGCACTAATCCACAAGTATTTTGTGGATTTGTGGGTGTCATTCTATTTGAGTGGAAAACAAAAAATACAGTGCAAATTGATATACAAGTAGTGGATCATCAGCATCAATCAATACACCAGTCATGCATCAGTCAACCTGAAAGCCTATCTTTCCTGCAAGAAGGTCACTGTTTCCACTGAGGGCATTGGGAGACGGTGGCCTTTTTCCAGGAAAGAAACAAAAATCACCTTTGCCACATGGGTCAAAGCATAGGTTGCAAGTTATTTGACCAAACAGATGATTTGCCAGATTATTATGGCTGTCTGGAAAGTGTGTATGTGTATTCTTTATGGCTAGCATCTGCTCGTCATTTCCCTTCAACAAAACTTCAAATGCAAGGTCAGTAGCACACAGCCATTAAATTAACATTTAAATTTGCTCTGTAATGACACTTCTTGCAGATACCTGGAAATGCAGTGTGTGCTGTTTTGCTTTATTACCTCTGCCAAGGAAGTTCTGTTTTTGTCGGTGATGGGTCTGTTTGCGTGCAAAATGACTAAAAAATGTGTGAATATGATTTTGGATGTTGAAAATGACACAAGGAACAGATGATTAAATTTTGGTAGTGATGCTTTTCTAGTTTGGTCCTGTTGCTACCAGCTCTCCTCCATGTTAGCTGAATAGGCAGACTGGAGAGTGAACTTAAACTCTGCTGATACTTTATACACTTTCATAATCCATGAATGACACCAAACCACAGGAAAATGATGGATAAATTTTTGTACATTTTTACTCAGGGGCAAACTCTTTTTTTATTGCTGTATAAGTTCACAGATTTCATTCCATTATTTGTCTGAACCACCTCTTTGACACAAAAGGGAAATATGGGTGAAAACTTAGTAAAAGCTTAAGAGAGCTCATTCATAATTTGCATATCATATATCTGAGCTGGATTATTTTACATTACTCATTGTCTTGCAAATCTACAATATCAAAATCCTTCAAAAGATGTGAATATGTCCCTACTATTAAAGACTCTAGTAAATGAAAAAAAAAAAAAAGACATTCTCCAGACAGAAATTTAAAGGTGAGCATTACAAAACAGAAGGGTATAAAATCTCCACAAACTGATCATGTACTCAAATTCTTTTCACTTTCGCCACAATTTACGTTCTACAGAAAATTCCCAAGAGGGGTAATACCCTGATTTCTTTGAAGTGTTGGCTGCACAAAAACATTCTCATGTACAAGGTCTCTTATGGAAACTGCAAATTCTGTCAGTTCTGACAATATACACAACAGCTCTGCTGACAACCATTACACAGTGTCATTTGTGTCAGATTAATAATGTACAGGTGTGTGTGACCATTTGCCCCATTAGTTAAAGGGCAACCCACCTACGAGGGTGACAGAATGATGCTTGCTACTCTGCACTCCTTTGGTGGACCTGCTTGGTAAAGTATTCAGTCTTACCTATACTTCCTTCAAACACAAATTATGCATAGCAATGCAAGAGCTTCCCAAACGTTGCTGGCCCTGCAAAACAACTAGTAGGGGCAAAACGGCAATATTGCAAGGAAAAGGTGTAATACATAGCTCACCGCTTAAGATGCATTAAACATCCAGAAACAGCTATGAAATTGCATCACTGAATAAAGTAGGCAACTGGTCAATTGATGAGGCCAACCAATGCTGATCGGACAGATCTTGATCTTATTACATCACAATTTAGTTTCTCATGAACTAGATATTTAGTTTCTCACAATAAGATTTCATACAAGCTGTTCTAATGCCAAACACAACCTGCTGAAGACTCCTACCTTTTGGAGTGTGCTCCCTTACTTCCTAATCCTTTATGTGTTCCGTTCAAATATACTTGCTTCATAAGGCGCCAACTTCACGTTCATTCTTGTGCCAATTTTGTTTTCTTGCAATTGGCATACAGTCATAATCTTGTCTTTCAATCTGGGCAGATCACAGTGTATGCACGGTTTATGCCACTATTGCAGTAATCCCCTAGCATGCTTTGAAGTTCTAATTGGCCTTTCAAGAAATCTTCACTGAAGTCAACTCTGGAAATTCATCTCAAGTCTCAAGATAAATCTGGCACTAGAGTGTTAGTATGTTGGCACTGGCTGAAAACTCAGTTATGATAATAATACTAGTTAGAATTTCAATAGACAGAACATTGTTATGGTCAGACTGATAGCATTAACCACTTATCTCCAAGAAAGGCATATTCAGGACTGATGAGGAAGTGACATAATATACCCTTGCATTGCTTTAGAGAGCTTTTAAAAGTAGAAAACAACTGTGCAGTGAAAAGATTCACTTGAAAGCTGTGTCAGCTGTTGATATCTTGGATAAGCCAATCCTATGACCTGTGTAATAATCAGCTGGATGAGTACACTATGTTTCAATGACAAATTCATGTGATTATTAAAACATGCACGACTTTGTCCTTGATCATTGATCTACAAATACGCAGACAAATCCAGTGCTGGAAATGACATGGAGGAGGTAATTACTGCTAAAAACACTTTCATCTATCAAAACAACATAATTCTTCCAAGATAAGTTCTTAACAAAAAAAAAAAAAAAAAAAAAAAAAAAAATCCCACCAATACCTAGTTTCCCATGTGCCCCATTAACAAGCCGCTTATAGCACATGAATAAAAAAAAAAAACTAGAAATGTCGCTTTGGCGACTGGTATGCCTCCGCCATAATGCATGATTTTCCCAATAGGTCTAGATAGTACATGTGGACACTGTGTGATTACATTTTCACAAAATTGGCAAAATATTGGAATGACAAGTTTGTCACAAATGTGTTGAATGTTCACCTTCCTTGACGTAGGTTTAATTGGATGAATATGAGAGCATGTATCTAGGGATTTAAGGACTTTAACTTGACTTTGACCCATTCATACATTTAGGCATCGAGTAATTTTCAAGGTACTGGTGTGGAGAAAAAGTGCAATTTCTGAGTTGACTAGTAAATTGTTACCATTTTCATCTGGCCCTTGACCCTAAAATTCATAAGATAATTACTTTCAGGTAGAACATGCATAATATGTACTAAGTTTCAAGGTAACTTGAGCCACTTCCGAGATATGGAGGAAAAAGTTAGTTCAGCACTTTCACTTGATCTTTGACCTTTTGACCTTTGAGGCAAAAAGAGAAAAAAAAAAACTTTCCAGAGAATTTCTATTAGGTTACACACGCATACACCAAGTGTCAAAAAATAACCCTGCTGACATTGCATAAATATGAGGGTAATAGTAAAATTGTGAAGTCTTGCACTTGACCTTTGACCCCATGAACCCTACATTCTCTAGATAATCACTTCCAGTCAGTACATGTATATACTATGTTCCATGAAGATACCTTGAACAATTTTCCACGGTACGGAGAAAAAAAAAAGAAGTTTTAATATTTTTACTTGACCTTTTGACCTTTGACCTCATGACCCAAACTTTCACCAGAGAATCTTAATTGGGTAATACATGTATACACTAAGTTTCAAGAAAATCTCTTCAGGCATTCAATAGATATGGTGGAAATAGTGAAATTTTATGTATTTGACCCTGACCTTTTGACCTTTGACCTTTGACCTCATGACCCAAACTTTCACCAGAGAATCTTAATTGGGTAATACATGTATACACTAAGTTTCAAGAAAATATCTTCAGGCATTCAATAGATATGGTGGAAATAGTGAAATTTTATGTATTTGACCATGACCTTTTGACCTTTGACCTTGAGCATGTGCACCCAAAAGTTGATAGGCACAACTTCACCCCCTAATACACATACATGCCAAGTTTCATTAGGATACCTCAACAGGTTTCGATAGTTACCTTGTCCACAAAATTCATTACGGACGGACGGACGGACGGACGGACGGACGGAAGGACGGACGGACGGACGGACAACCCGAAAACATAATGCCTCCGGCACCACTTCGTGGCGGAGGCATAAAAAAGAGGAAAGAAAGAAGAAACATCTCGAGCAATTTTGCTCAAGGACCGGCCAGATCCAGGAGAAACTACATCATTGCACTTCTGACATATATAAATGACGAGATCGGTCAAGATATTCCACTTTCTCCTGATCATCAGTTGTACATACGTATTGACAAGGCGAGTGCTTTCTCTTTTGAAGTGACATAATTCACAGTGTTGCCGATTCTGCAACACATCTGTAATGCTACATGTTCACAGCAATGTAAGAAGCACAATGTGAACATGTTTATCAGAATGTAACATTCAACTGCCACGTCAACCCGATTCTCACTTGGAGAAACAGAAAATGTCATACACTTCATAAGACAATTTTCAAGTGTCACTGGTATATCATTCAATTTACAGAACATTGGATACCTCGAAATGAAAAAAAGAAAAAAAAGAAGAAGTGTCCTGATGACCAACGATAATGAACAAATTTGCATGCAAGCTTATGTGCATGTATAAAAAATATCTGAGATCACCAAATGATTAAAATAAATAAATGCTAGATTGAACTTTGTAGATACACTATAGTTCAAATTGCAGATACTCAAACTGAATAACAGTATGGAGCACACATTACAAAAACATCCTGCAAAACAGAACTTCTTCACATCAGGATTCTATTCTACATACTGCTAGTTTGTCACACAGAGCCTGTGACAAGTGATCCTAGGGTATTCTCGGAAGGCCGGGTTTAAAGAGTGGTTTTCCCATGAGGGCAGCAGCTGGAAGTTGCATTCTGGGAGCACCAGGCAAGCGACCTGGCATGGCCCCAGGAAGCCTCATTTGCATCATTGGTTGGCCCCCTGCAGGCAGACCTGCTGCACCAGCAGGTATACCAGCTGCCCCTGGGGGCAGACGAACTGTGCCAAGGGGGAGGCGTATTGCACCTGGAGGCATACCAACTGCGCCTGGTGGTAATCTCACTGCACCTGGAGGCAACCTCACTGCTCCATGTGGCAAGCTCCCAGCAGCACCAGGAGGCAAGCCAACAGCACCTTGAGGCAGACGAACAGCACCTGGTGGCAATCCAATTGCTCCTGGGTGAGCACCTGCCATTCCTGGCTGTAAAGAGACTGCGCTGTTACCAATACGAATGGCACCAGGGGGCAAGCTGGGTCCACCTCCATGACCTGCATCTGGCATCCTTGCAGGAATTGTTGCAATGCCACCAGGAACACGTACTTGCATAGAAGGTCCAACTCCTTGTAAGCGCATCTGAAGGTGAGCACTTGTTTCTGGCATTTCTGCAGGTCCTGGTGTTCTGATAGGTAAACCATGTCTCTGTAGTGATACACCCATTTGACGCAAGGCCAATTCTGGAGACAAAACTGCAGGTCGGCCTACAACAGGTGTCATTGCGCGCAGCGGAGGTCTAACCATTGCTTCTGCTGGATGTAAAGACAATGGCGTACCAACTTGTGGGTATCTGGTGGGCCTGATCATTGGTGATATTGATGGTCTTGGTGGTCCTTCTGGTGCAGCTGACGTATTACTAGAAGTACTTCCTGGTGAGGATGAGCGAATCACACCATCTGCAGGCATCGGTATCTCAACACTTACAGGAACTCCTCCTATACTTATTGATATTGGCACCATAGGCCGCGGGCTCGGCGAACCATGACTTTCAGATACTGGAGTATGCCTGGGTGACTTTGCATTATTGGGTGTTTCAGGACGATTACTTTGTAGCACAGGTGCTGGGGATACTGCAGGATGGTTTTGAGAGTCATTATCACTTGAAGGTTTGGCATCCTGTTTAGGTGAAGGTGCAGAGACCAAATCTGCAGAAACAGGTCTAGCAGGCTGAGGTGATGGCATAGAAGGCCTGGCAAAAGAAGTCTGAGGTGATATCACTTCCCTTGCATAAACTGGGGGAGTAGGCGCCCTAGCACTTGGTGGTCTTGGTCCGACCATTGATAAGCCACGTGGTCTGGGAGATAAAAGTGAGCTCGATGGTACAGCAGCCCTCATTGGTACAAGACCTCCAGGAAAAACAGATGTAGCTGGAAGTCCAACAGGGAGACCTGCACGCTGTACCGCACCTGGATGAAGTGATACAGGAATTGCTCCAGTTGGCACACCAACTGCAGGAACTCTTGGAATAGCTGCGAGACGAATGCCTGGCTGCAGGCCTGATGAAGGTATGGCTCCAGCTGGAATTCCTCCTGTACCAATCCCACCTGCCGGTAATGCTCCAGCAGGCACAGCTCCAGTGGGCACAGCTCCAGGTGGCAAAGCTCCCATTGGCACAGCTCCTGCTGGTAGCGCTCCTACTGGTACTGCTCCTGCTGGTACTGCTCCTGCCGGTACTGCTCCCGCTGGTAATGCTCCCGCCGGTACAGCTCCTGCCGGTATTGCTCCCGCCGCCATTGCTCCAGATGGCAGTGCTCCAGCTGGTACTGCTCCTGCTTGAATTGCTCCAGCTGGTATTGCTCCTGGTATAGCTCCTGCTGGTATTGCTCCTGCTGGTATTGCTCCTGCTGGTATAGCTCCAGCAGGAACTGCCCCAGCAGGGATTGCCCCGGCCTGGGGTGTCCTAACTGGAATGGCACCTGCCGGTAATGCTCCAGCAGGCACTACACCACCTGCAGCCTGCATTGCTTGTAAAGCTTCATGAGGCACCGAAGCAGGAACCATTGCACGGGGTACAGCTGAAGTAACAACATTCCCTGGCTGGAGTGCTCCTAGAGCAGAACTGACTTGCAGTTGAACACCTTGTAATGGAGCAGATCCTGGTCGTAATCCTGCAGGAACCATGCCAGGCAAGCCTGCAACAAGTTGGGATGATTCCCCTCTTGCTTGCAACATTTCTGGAGTAATAATGGGTGTCATGACCCTTACAGCATCAGCTCCTGGAACACCAGTTGGAGTCACTGCTCTGATTGCACCACCTAAACCTACTTGTAAAGGTATTCCTCCATGTACAGGAACACCCGCTTGCAGAGCTAATCCTTGGCCAGGTACAGGTACAAGCTGCATTGGAGACACTGATGAGGTTGGTGGAGTATGAACACGTACATACTGCACACCCATGGGACTTGCAACTGGCACTGGCGTGTTCGGACGAATCATTGGCATTTGAAAGACCATTTGTGGGCTACCAGAAAGTTCTGAGCCTTGAAGATGTGGGGATTGTGCAGGAAGTGGTGATGGATGTGATGATGAACGGGATGCTGGTCGAACTTCCATCTCTACCTGCTGCTCCTGCTGGCCAGGTACATCCTGTAGTGGATGGCCTGGATGTATTGGACCAATGAATCCTGGAGGTCTACTAGGCTCATCTTTGTCATCATCATCTTGTCCCTGACTAGCCTGACTAGTCTGTTCTGTTAAACTCATGAGTTGAGGCTCAGGGAATCTTTGAACCACACTATGACCAATTTGAGGAACATGGGCCCGTATGAACCGTCCACCTGCAACCAAACCTTGCTGGGGGATTAGTACTGGACGAGGTACACCTATTGGTTGTGGCAACACCTGGGGTATACGTGCCAATGCAGGCCTATGGCAAACAAGATGCTGAGGAACCAGAGTAGGTTGTGGAACAACTGCTTCTACATGCTGCTGAAGTCCAACTTCCTGCCCCATTATCTGCTGCTGATGCGGCTGCTCCATTTGAATTGAGTGCTGAGATTCCTGACTACCTTGGCCACTAACTTGCCCCTGAGCTTGCATCAGCTTTTGCTGTACATGTAACCTTGCCTGCTGCTCCAGCTGCTTGTACTTTTCCATTTCTTCGGGTGGTATTGAAACAGGGCCATCCTCTTCTGATTTTTCTTTGGGCGTTTCTTGCTCTTTTTTCAAATTGGGTGCATGCGGCACTTTGAATGTATCTTCTTTGATGTCACTTGCCTCATTTCTTGTGAATGCAGCATCACTAGTCGCCCCATTCGACGAACCTTTGAAAGCACATGTCCCTTGAGGGGTTTGGGGCTCTTGCTTTATTTCAACTTTGGTTTGAGCTGGAGGAGAATCAGGCACTGGCTTCCCAGATATATGTGTTTTCCCCGTTTTACTTTGTTTGACAATAAGTCCTTTGCCTTCAGGCAATTGAGTCTTATCCTCAACACTGGAGAGGTTATGAATCAAATCAGACAATTTTGTTTTGCCCGTGGTGGATGTTGATGGTTTGTCAGTCTGCAGGGATGGATCGCTAGCTTTGCTTTCTTTGAGAGCTTGTCGCACCCATTCCTTCAGAGCCACACAGCTGCCAGCACGATCTGTTGCTTTTAGCTTGGGTGCATCCTCTTTGATTTTGTCAAGGATGCTTGCCTTACTCCTGTCAGGTTTTGGTGATCTACTCCTTGACCGTGAGTGACTGTGTCTGTACCTTCGTGGCGATCGAGAAGCACTACGACTGTGTCGCGATCGCTTGCTTCTGCTGCGATCTTCGTCGCTATAGCTATCACTACGATAACCTCGCTCTCTCCTAGAAGACCTCCCTTCCCTATCTGAATATGATGAATAGCTTGAAGATCTGTGCCTCCTGCGAGAACTCCTGGATTTGTGATAGTCTTCATCACTGTATGAGCTCTTCCTACGTCTGCGGTCATCATCCGAGCTGTATTCACTGTCTGAATACCTACTCCTTCTCCTCTTTGAGTGCCCTGATCTGTAGTCATCATCAGAGCTTTCATGTCCTCTTTTGTGTCCTCTGCTGTCCTTTGAATCCCCATGACTTCGCTTTCTGTGCTTCTTTTTCCTATGCCGCTTGTTTCGTTCTGAGTTATCTGAGTCATAGCCAGAACCATGAGAGTGGCGACGCTTTGACCTTTTTTTCTTTTTGCGTTTTTTCTTCTTTTTCTTTGAACTTTCAGATTTATGTTCTCCATTTCTCATGGAAGAAGTGCCCCGACCACTGGACTTTGACTTATCTTTTCCAAGAATGCTTTTAAAGTCATATGAAAGTGGGTTCACACTATAGGAGAGAGCAGGAGAAGCCTTGGTGAGTACTACCAGATCAGTAGGCCATGGAAGAGTAGTTTTGTAATCTTTACCAAGAACTGCTAGATAGCCTGCCTCGACAGGGTCCAATTTGACAGGCCACGAGATTCCTTTCTGTTCACTCTCTAGAGCTGCTAAAGCTTCATTCTCATGTCGCTTATAGAACTCTTCTACACTCTCAGTCACCTCTCCGGCATTTGGAGCAGTTTCCGATTTACTGTCAACCTCACCAACAAGTCCCTCATTTTTCCCAGCTGCGTCCACAACTTTCGATGACAAAGTTTCAATCTGTGGGCTGTTCTTGGGCTGAGTTGCTAAACTGCTTACACTAGTGTCTTCTTTTTCAGCAGCTTTTCCTTTGATGGGACTTTTGCCAAGAGGACTATGATTTTCAGTGGGTTTGCTTCCAGCTTTGACTTCAGAGTCCTTTGGGACAATTTTAGTCTCAGTACTGCTTTCACTCAAGTTCTTACAATTAGTACTGTTTGGAGGGAAGATGACCTTAGAGTCTGCTTTAATCTTATTCAGTTTGGAGGGCAAAACACCCTCTACACTGCTACTCTTTTTCAGGATTTTGTTCCCACCTAATTTACCATTGTTCTCTGCACTGGATTCAGATTTTGTCTTCTCAGACGGAGTGCTCACTTTGGGGCTTTTCTTCATGGTAATCTCTGGGGTCACTTGCACTGATCCTTGCACTGATTTCCCCTCGGCCTGCTTGCGATCATGCTTTGCCTTCTTTCCCTTGCTGGCTTTGAGACTGTCGGTGATCTGCGTGTCTGTGTTGCGTGTGATGCGGAAGACTGACCTCTGGCTGATGTTCACTGGGATGGTGTTTTGTTTGCCACCAGTATCATTTTCCATTGAAGCCGAGGCTGCCTTGGGACTTTGGGAGAGACCACTCTGCTTCTTTGGATCGGGCTTGTTGGGAGGGGTACCTGCGGCTCCAGAGTCACTGGTGGTCTGGCCACCACCTCCTTTTACACCTGACTTGGCGCTGGATCTGGTCACTCTCTCTCCAGACCTGCACAGAAAACAATAGCAGAAACGTACTTGAGGAGGTAATAACGGCATCAATATCATACACATTTCACATGATCAATCTATGTCCTTCAACTTTAATGTCTTCAAGATGTCTTCACGATAACATTCACAATGTGTGCTTTCAGTATAAATGTATGTGTTTATATAATTATATATACATATATTATGTTCACATAATTATGAGTGCAAAAGGAAATGTGGTACATTCACATATGCTCTGCAATGTTTAAAGCTTGTGTTCTTGAATATTCACACATTTCTTCAGTTCTTATCTCAGTTTCTAGAGTTTTTCATTTTTTTTTTCTAATCTTGAATCCTGGGGATTAAAGAACAAACAAACAAACAAATATGGATATACATTTCAACGAGACAAGCAAGATGTCATTTCCACCCAGGAGGATGAACATAGATAAGAGCCTTCACTGCACAAAAGCAAGCTTCACAACTGCTTGTGAATACAAAGTGAGCAAAAAGTGGAAACCACTACCGTTTCTCTGATGACTTGTCAGGCCGTTTCTTGGAGTCAGCAGCAGGAGGAGCAGGTGCCTCCTGCTTGGTCGTTCCTTTACCCGTCTTGCCTGCAGATGCCTTCTCCTTGCTCTCCTCAACCTGTTCAAGGCCAATCACAAAGGGACACACAATTGACCAACAATCACTTTAATAACTCTCCACTTCATGCATAGTCATTTGAAAAAATTTCTTGTACTGCCATGCCCAAGGCTTAATTACTCTCAATATCTCTGCCATAGCTATCTCTACTCTTAGTAATCCTGATTTGGGAAAGGTATCAATCTGCCGAACACAGCTGCTCTTCTCATATCATAAGAAAATAAATGAAACAATATATAAATTAATGGTAAAAAGCAAATAAATAGATAGATAATGGGGAGCCTTCCATTCTTGCTTTGCTTTCTATTGTTTCTGGGTAAGGTATCATGTTTCTTGTTTTGCATGTTATGACATTAGAAACAGCCTGAGTTGGGAAGGCCATCCACTTTACGACGGAAGAAATGTGGTCATAAACAAAGGCAGAAAACCTTCACAGATAATGTATTTGGTTACTCTAATGTGCTGCATTTGGATGAATTGATATTGCCAACAACAATTAAATTTCAATCCACTTCATGTCTTTTTCAACTCAACAAAAGAATGGCATGCTGGAAGGCCAGAAGACATAGAATTATGTGAAAACAAGCACAAATTTGAAATTAAACATGACAGAAAGAAATATGTATGTATATATTATAGGTGTGTGTGTGTGTGTGTGTGTCATGTACTGACATAGCACTACATGTCCAAGAGATTTGACTAATGTGGACAGCAAACTACAGAGAAGCAGACATTCTGCTACAGCCCCACTTTGTTTTTACAGTTTGCTAAGTGCACAACAGGACCAACAACCAAAACAAAGACAAGTATGACATGACCACAAGGCAATAGAATATTCAAATCTGGAATAAGAAATACTCTACAATTATACATATCCTCCCTGGTAAAGGTTAATAATGAAGTCCAACCTTAAAGAAAAAAAATATATATACATATTACTTATGAATCTAAAATGCATACATTCACCAAATTTTATGAGAAACCTTGTTTTGTTCGTATTTATTTATGTGGTTCCGTTTTGATACTTTGAACCTACAAAAAGGCATAGCAATTAATTAAGCATTTGAAATTTTCACAGCAATTGAAGACCTCTACAGAGACTTCAACATACCACAAAGCTGCCATTGCTCAAAGGCATAGCAGTTTAATAACATTTTGAAAGATTCAAAGAATTACAAAGTAGATTCATAGAATCAAAAAGGAGTCCATCCAGAAAGACTTGCTGTGAGAGTGACAGCGAGTCAAGTTTCTAATTTCCTCACCTGACCAGACTTGTGCTTCACCTGACCGCCGCTCTCCCGGCCTCCCCTCTGTGCCGAGGCTCTCTTGCTTGGCTCTGCGGAAGGAAGAGAAAGATGGGCTTGCTGCGTTATTTCACAGCATCCAGACACCTCTATCTGACAATTTGCCACAAGAGAATGACGGATGAAACAAAAAAACTGCTTGGCAGAATGATACTCATTTGCAATTCAGTGATGGACGGTGTGTTGCAACATGAAAGCTTTGATCATGAATGTTTATAGGAGTGAACATATTTGACGATGGATACATACCAGGTACTGTATATTCCAGGAGTGCATATGTATGTACATACAGAATACATACATACACATATAAACACATACAAATACACACCCCCACACATATAAGTACACATAAATGTCTGTATACTTACTGAAGCGCTTGTGACATGCACATTAGATTTTCTAACTACACTGGAGTTACCCAACAGCCACTGCAAGCACTGTGCTAGTGTATCACTACAGCACACAGGCAAAATGTATTCTTCACATTGTGTACACTTTTTCCTACCAATGCTAAATGATGCAATCAGCATCAGTATCATCACCATCACCATCTCTCTCTCTCTCTCTCTCTCTCTCTCTCTCTGTGTCATGTCAATTTCTTGCTAACTGTTCCCATAGTTACATTAATTCTGCAGCTTGTCCTTCATATTGGTACAAGCATGAAATACCTTCCTTTGATAAATGCTTTGCAATGTATTAAAAATGAAAATATAAGTATGTATGGCAAGGTGCTCAACTTAACTTCTAAATGCCTGTTTAATAGGTGATTTGGAATTATGACATAGATCAATAGTTAGAACAATCAACCACCTGATGTTAGGGGTTATAAGATTTCTTTACAAGTGTAGTAGATGTATGAATTATTTCTTACGAAGAGGTATTCTTCTGTTTACCATTCTTTTGAAAAGTGATATTGGCATTGCAATCCATATGATTGGTATATTATTATTTTTCTCTTCTTTTTTTTTTTCATCAAATCAAGCTATGAATATGGCAATACATGCAGCCAAGAATTTTGGGCCAATCTGGGCAAAGTAATCATAGAGCCATTGGGAAATCCTCTGTACACATGGATGTATTTAAAACTCAGAGTATTAACATGCTGGAGTAAAGTCTTATACCATCAGCAATGCATGGCATTGGTATGATGACACAACAGCAAGTGGTGCATCCATCTTTCAGCAAGGATGGTTACAAGCAAATACTGAATATGATTTATGATATATGCCAATACCACATACACATAGAATGCATTCATCCATGATGCATGCAAACATAACCTGCAGTCAACTTCTTCATACGTGTACATGTCTTTGTAACCAAATTTGCCTCTTTTTCACTCGTGTTGGGTCATTCGGCTCAGATTCAGAAAAAATATCGACCTAAGCCACTGGCGTTTACCAATGCACTTCCATTGCTCTACTGCAGAAGGTAATGATCAAGTGTTATCTTTATCATCTCAAATGATTATTGCAGGCAAAGTATCCATTAGCGTTGAGTCCTTACATGACAAGCTCCACTTTTTGCATGATTTTGGTTCATGAGTTGCTTTTATTTCTTTTAACCCATGAAATCCCAAGGAAATTTTGCAGCAGAAATAATCATCTTGTCATATTAGTGAACTGAATTCAACTGCACACCTAATACTGAAGAAAGATTAGATGTATTTCATGGTCAGGTAAAGCTGCATAATATCAGTACAAATTTGTAAAAAAATGTTGGTAATATGAGAAAGAAACAGGAACTTAAATCTCCTAGTGTTGGCAATTCAGGAAGAAAATAGAATTCTAGCACTTTAGAGGCTACCAAAACAAAAAATTATGCAGGAACAATGAAGGGCTCAAAGGAAAGAGAATTTTTCACTCTACCTTATGGAACTTTAGCAATGAATACTGGTAATGAAAACTGAAATAAAAATACAGCCCATCAATCAACAGAAAGTGGCCTCTCTGACTCAATGGGATACTGTTACTAATATTAGTATGGAGGTTGAATCACTGGTGCATTTCTGTTTGTTACAGCTTCATGGAGAGTATATCCTGAGTAAAATGTCATGACAGTCAGTTTGAACAAACTTGGAACAATATTACAAATGTTATGGCCATTACAATGTTAGGGAGTTATCTTGACTTGAAAATTTTCCAGCTTCAACCGAACCCTTACTTCATAAAAAATCACCACTTCCTTGCAGTGAATTTTTGTCAGGGAAAGATGACATGTCTGTGACTAAAGTGAGATAATATTTCACAGACATCTAAAATATCTGAGTGAATCATTTACTGGTAAATTAAAATCTAGAACTTCTATCTAAAACTACTGGTTCAGGTGGCAATATTCCAGGTCATTGCATGAAGAAGAAAAAGAAGAAGAAGAAGGAGAAGAAGAAAAAAAAAAAAACATTCACGAGCCACTAAGGTCCTCACTCCAAAGAATCAAATAATCTGCTATTCAAGAACACGAGCACTTCAACACTATGCAAAACAACAGTTCTACCCACCCACTATACATGTCTCCGTTGCACACTTCAACATGTATGTCGTTCATACAATTCATACATTATCTATAGATACATATACGTCTGCATAGACATGGCCTTTCAGAGGCAGACCACAAAACTGTAGTCTCATTGAAAATTCCTTCCATGCCAAGACAACACTACTACTCTATTAAAAAAAAAAAAAAAAAAAATCTGCTATCACAAACATCATCCAAGGATCAGCAAAAAGAGTTTTAAAGGTACAAAACTAGGCAGTCACATGACAGGGATTGAAAATAAAATTATAACAAAACAAAACCAAAATCAAATATTGTCATGCAGAATTTCATACATATTACATAACCTTCATACCTGATGTGAAGACAAGACAATGCTATATTACCAGTTACTATCAAAATAAGGATTATTTATACAAAAAGCCATTCAAGTTGCTCCAGACATTGTCCCTAGTCTCAGAATTTGGAAAACAGTTAATCACATGGACAACACATTGTTACAAAAGAAACAATTTTGTGATAAATGGATAAAAGGATGACTAGAAATCAATGCCCCAACGAGGTTAGAATCATCCCTGTTCAATCAATGAGTAACTGGTTGGCTGGTTTCTAGAAGTTATGAACATGTTTGTTTTTTTCTTTTATGTTTCAATATTTCAACAACAAAAAATAAAGAAACCACGAGAAAAAGGACACTACACAAAGCATAATAAGCATAATGTAGTAGAAGGAATTGAGATAATGTAGAGGCTAACATCACTGAGTTTTTGTGAGCTGGACTCAGAATGAATATCACAAGCACTTTACCAAGCAGCTACAAGAAAGACCCAGTTACTGATGTATAACGCTTATAAACAGGTCTACTTTCTCCAATTATGCAGGATGCTCTACTCATGGTAGCAATTATGCACCTTCTCCCAATAGACACATATCAATGTTTGGAATCAATCTAATGTGGATATGCTGTTGCTATGACAGTCAAGCCTCTGGATTAGTTTTTAAGGAAGTTGTGTCACATGGCTGCCGTATGTTCTTATTTCAATCTAAAACTGCAGTTTGTTCTAGATACAAACAAATCAAGAGAGAGACAGAGGGAGAGAGAGAGAGAGAGAGAGAGAGCACTTTCGTTTTTTTTTTTAGTTCTTGTGGTCTCATCATGTCACATGAAATGACAAACACTCTGCAATTTTGTGTACTGAGATTTCATTCTGATCAACAGCTAGACTTTGATATGTTCTCTTGATGCTAATTCAATATTTAATTTAAATAATTTAACTAAACATATACTCCTCATTGAAAATGATCACACAGTATATACAAGTTCTGCCAAAACTTAATGATTTTTTTTATATCAGCCATGGGTATGACAAACCACTGGCTTGTATAAGAACATGGATAACAAAAGCAATTTTATGAGGCCAAAGTAATCTAAATGCTAAAACTTGGCTTGGGGTTGGCAGGACATGTCACGAATGGTATCATTTTTACTGACTCAGACCAGCATTTCTGTTTTTCTTTTTCCCCTAGTACCAGTACATGATCTCTGTAAAAATGTTACTTGTCTATAATGTGGGAAAATGAGCATAGAAAATGGGATTCCATCTGGATTCGAACCCGAGTCCTCAGGATTGCTAGCCTGGTGCTCTACCGACTGAGCTATAGAAAGCCCTATAGTTCAGTGTTCATCCCAGAAACCCTAAATTCTCAATGCTCGGATGATCAGAAGCTAAACTGCATTTGTCTATTATGTCATGCCTTTTTAATGTTTATATATCTTAATTCTATAACAGGGGCATATATTTGAGAGCAATAAACTACTTTCCTGGAAGCCCTACACCTTGCAAATAGAATAAGGTCAATCATCTTTTGAGGATTAACATTTTTTTTTTTGAATGCAGACTAGCAGTGTTAGTAATGAGATGAAAAATTGTGAAATCCACTTTTAACAAAGATTCAAGCCACTGAAGTTTAAGATATGAAATCAGGGTTGTGGGCACGACACATGTACATTTACTATCACCCTACACCAATGTCTATCCATTTTAATATCAACCCTTTACTAGGGCAGGCATGAGCAAATGAAATTAACATATCGCAAGTGAGTGGCTATAAAAGATATTGAGATACCTCCCTGTGTGATATTTGATGGAAAACAAAACAAACACAAAGACAAGCAAACAAGCAAAACAAAAGTGTTGGCATTACATATCCTATGTGGATTTATTGGCCATAATGAACTTGCAATGTTAAGATCGATTTTCATCATCGGGTTGCAAGTGACATGAGGCATCATAGGCATGCTTTACAGGCAGGCGCTTAAATCAGCATTTACTCTGATCAAGCAATGTCATATGCATACATTGTGACATTCAATTGATTTTGTTGTTCTTGTTGTTTTGTTTTCTTTCTCATTTGAACAGGGAAGAGTACATAAATGCAATGAAAAGGTAGCTAGCCAACTCTCTCCAGAACTGCAAATGCACACATACATTAAAAAAAGATGGACTGTTCACAGTCTACATGTGTTCAAGTCGCATGGACACCAGAAATTTTGTCAGAAGACAGTGATACACCATCTTCAACCCACGGTGGCATAGCACAGCACCAAAAGCCAAATATCTTGTAGAAAAGGGAAGCACTCTAATGCAGTTTTCAACATGCTTCAGGCAACCAAAGCAGTGTGCAGAGGTTGACATGTATCACCAGTTTGCTGGCAAGGCTTTCTGAAACTGCCCCTAACACACACAGTCTGATGCAGCATGTGCTGAAAGAAGGTATACAGGCTAGTTTGTTCCCCCCTCCTGCAATCATTTAACCGAGTACGATAAATGGCCATACCAGTAACTACAACTGTCAAACTGAAACCATGCAATGCAACTAATATCAAGTCATACAAATTAATCCATTTTTGTACCCCCCCCCCCCAAAAAAAAAAAAGAAAAGAAAAAAAGAGAGGATAATTTTGAATGAATGATATTGAGTGTTGCATTGGCAGCTATGGCTATGATATGCCGGCGATCCCCCCTCTCCCCCCCCCCCCCCCCCCCCCCAGCATTTGACTGATACATAGAGAAAGAAGTCTATGCTAATCTACATTTCACACATGCTTCTGACCACAATTACAAGAATTATTACAAGGAAAAAAAATAATAATTCTGCTTAAAAATTAACCATTGCCACCTGCTGCTGATCAATAAAAACAAATTACTTCACGTCTGGCAGTGTTTCTGAACTGTGTTTGCAGAATTTAATTCATCTACTTTCAGTCTAGTTGGTTGGCAGACTGATCTCATTACGTTCTTATAACTTCTGAGAACAAATATTTATTTCCTTGTTCAATTTGGTCCATCATGAACTCTGATATTCCCTATGACTATGAAATGTACTTTATAAGAATTGGCCATGATCCATATTGAGTGTCCTACGCTATGGTGGTGCCATCATATTCAAAAGACAAATATATTATAAAACAGATAACTCCTCAAGTGAGGAAATTGAGACATTTTTGTCCGCTATCCAGAAGCATACTGTCATGCAATAGAAAAACAGCTTCATCTCAAGGAGCTCATTGTAATCTTAAAACATTTTATTAAAGAGCTGAACATTTTCTACTTTTAGATTACAAAGATATGACTACATTAGGTGTTGCTAAAATGTTTAACATTGTGTTTAAAGATATGTAACAAAGATTGTACAGTCTACAATAATTCAAATGTCATAACAGCTGAACTTAGGAAAAGGTTTTGGCAAATCATTGCTTGGCTAGGCTGGTGAATGTGGTAATTGCATATCATATATGCAATGATTTTGTCTGAGATGTTTTTGTAGAGTAGCAGGAAGCTGGCTGGCATGCTTTCATAAGCATTTAATACTTTGCAAAGGTGAGTTTCCATCTCAAATGATACAAGCAAGTAACATAAATTGTGCGCTTTCAAGAATACAACACAACTCAGGGAATACTGCCTCACTGTACTGGAATCAACACAAGCTGTATTCAAATTTAGCCCCGCAGAAATTGGGTATACTGTTTTGCGTCCAGGGATATAAGAAAAGTAAATGTACATTTTATGTCAGATGATAGATGATAAGGCCAATAGACTGTGGAGGAAGAAAGAGGCAACTGAACCAGAGGGAGATCATTCATAACATGCAGGACAGGTTTTACTTTCTTTTTATCTTTTCTTCTTCTTCTTTTGTTGTTGTTGTGTGTATTATTATATCAGTTAATGCACCGTGCAAATAAGCATGCTACATGAAGCATAACAAGCGCACTGGTATCACAATGATTAAAAAACAACAACAACAAAACAACAAAGCTCATCACAAGATATGGCTCTGTTCTCCGCACTCCTGTGGGGGTTAAAGAAAAAAGGACAATAAAAATTCATCAAGTTCACACACTTGCAGCAGGGACAGCTGACCATCTTACTTCCCTGGTACAGGAATATACACACAAAACACACACACACACAAATGGACTATTTACTATTATATAACGACATGGTACAGTATAGCCAATACAGGACATATATTGTCTCATATTTACCACACAGCTTCCCCACAAATACATAATGTCTGAGTGAGACACAACTTTTGAGACGTGATGCAGTGACCATTAATTAGTGGTGCCTGGGTGAAATGTACTACATCTACTGACAGATGAAGTAGAAGGGGAAAAAAAATGACTAAATGAATACTGGGATACAAAGTTCTATTTCCATGCAAATATTTAATAAATACCAAGAGACAGGGGAAAGAGAGATAGAAGAATGAGAGTAAAGAAATACCACCACAACTCAGACATTATCATCAGCAACATCGGCAACATGCTTTTCTTCTGGTCCCTTGAAGTACACATGGTCTATTCTACATCCATTCTGTAACAAATGACCATTAGTAAACACACGTGCATGTACAGACATACATGTTCATATGATTATTTTGCTATGGTGTGCTCTACACATACAAGGAAGATTAATTGGAATTGCCCACCATGGTTTAAGGGAAACCAAGGGTATATATGGTACCTCAAATTAGCTGGGTATTTTGAAAATTTTTATTTTAGATGATACACTACCCATAATATCAGTAATGATGATGGTGTATTTATTATGCTATCACCCAAAGAGGCACACATACAAGTATCATTTACTGACAGCATGCAGAATTCACAAAAGCAAAGCAACTTGTCGTATATCTAAAATTTTGAAAAATGACCAGACTTGAATAAGACATTGCAGTACAGAGTTATCCTTATGTGCTCGCAATACATCTGCTGTTCCATAACAACCCGTTTTAGATTTAGTGAGATTAAAGAATTCACTGATTGAAAAACATATTAAAAATATGTAAACGCAACAAGAAAATAAAGAAGACATGTGAAACACAAGTGGTCTCCTCTGATTCAATGCATGCAATAATGTGGTGCAACTGCCACAGAAACAAATACACTTCTCATGCAGCCTTTTTTTTTTTTTTTTTGCACTTTCAAAATGAAACAATGCATGCCAAGAGGAATGTCAACAGCTCTGAAATGCTGTTGTGAGAGTTGTGCGTGCACAGTACAACAGCAGAAATAACACGATACGGAGATGTTACGGTCATTTTCTCATCTGGTGAATTCTCGCTGCTTCTACGCGATGCATGAGCATCATTCATAATACATATATGTACTTTTAGAAATGGATCCCTCTATATAATGCAGAATATGATAATGCTAATGTATCGATCACTGATTCAAACAGTTCGTAGGAAAACTGTGGTGAGCATATCATTCAGATTGCTTAATAATTCAAATCTATCCTTCTCTCTCTCTTTCTTCCCCTCATTCTCTCTGCTCCTTCTCTTCCTCTTTCACTCTGTATGTCTATCATGATCTACATGTACTTTGTGTGAATAATGCATCTTACTCTCCAAGAAATGGCTGCTAATTTGCATTCTCTTTGAATTTAGATGAAAGCAATACATGATTTAACATGGCTTCACTTTACAATTTACAAAGTATATTAGCTGACTTTGATACCATTGTGTCTAAGATATAAGAAAAACAACCAATGTAACAAATCATCAAACTTATGTTCAGCAAATCGACAGTCCATGACAAAAAAAAAAAGAAGAAAAAAAAAGAAGAGGCAAATATGAAAATGATAGAGATACACTGAAACGATATAATATACAGTACAGGTATCCAAAATGAAAGAACATTATCATAGTGATGACAGATTATACACAACAAGAAACTGTCGTCAATACTTCCAAGTTCATGGAGCAATAAAATGAAGTGAAATGTTGGTTAATCCATGAAAAATTAAGCTTTGGCCTTTACTTGTGGGTACAGATACATACAGATACAACAAACTGTATCACATCATAATAATGTTCATGTTTACATAATTTAGTAATAAACAAAAGTGAAGCAAATGTTAAGTTTGAATATTCCATTGGTGAATTAGTTCCAAAAGCCTTATATAAATTATCATAATTATACTGAAATCAGTGAATACTAAGCAGAATTTCATATCATCTCTAGATCCCATCTATGCCATGGCATTATGTAATCTTGGGCAGCTGAAAACTAGTTTATTCCACACAAAGGTGAACTCTGAACTTACTTTAGGTATCAATGGTTCTGCTTGCTGCAATACATTACTTGCATGAATTCAGAATAAATCATACACAATATATCTTTGGGGGAAAAAAATTATCACAGCTACATAGCAGCTTTCAGGCATGAAACAAGAGCAATTTCTTTTAAGTAACTTGAAATACATGTGGTAAATAACTGCAGAATGTAAAAGGAAGTTGGGAGTGATTTGTTCCTTTTTTTTTTTGGACAGAACAGCAACCAATTACGGATATCACCTTTATATAGATGGGAAATGATTAAAAGAAATCAAATGTAATGAGCCATACTCACAGGCACACCCTAGAGTTGGAAAACAAGACCAGTTTAAGGACAGATAATGTGGATGAATGTAGTGAACGGTGAATGATTTAAAAATGAAAATGCTAAACATGCCAGCAGTAAGGGTAGCATTCCTCATTTGCTAGCTTTTATATGTAATAATCATAATATTGCAACTGTAGATAGTAGTTTAGCAAAGCAGCCTCCCATGGATTTGAAACTCACAATGTAATGCCACCAAGTTTGGCAAAGGGGAACAGAGGTTTTTTGTAAGATTCTGTTGAATTCCATCACATTCTTTAGCTACCTCCCTTTCTGACATTTCTATCATTCACAAACCTTGCATTAACATCACCTCAATTCTTGGATTAAACTTGACCTTCAGTCACATTCCATTATGTGCCATTTTCCTATACTGTGCCACAAATAGAATATATTGAGTGAAATGCCTCAATTATCACACATTGTGGGCAGTGTCAGTGAGAGAAAAGAAGATATTTTAAAATCAATATAGCAACTTCTAAATTAGGAATAAAGGTCCATTTACACCGAGTATAGTACGGGCAACCGACCAGGTTTTTACTATGGTGCGCCAAAAGGAACCATGTCTGGTTCTGCTATAAAAGAATCAGTAATTTGGGACAAAATCGCCAGAAATGTTATTCTTATGTCAAAATCAAGAGCAACAAAATCAACAGTGGAAGATTAATATTGTAACAAAATTATTTTGTAACGAAATTATTAGTGGGGCAGTGATATTGTAACAGAACCAGACAAGGTTCCTTTTGGGGCACCATAGAAAAAACCCGGCCCACCGCCCGTACCGTACTCGGTGTAAACAGGCCTCAACACTTCAAATTCGCTTCATGGTCTTAATAGTGTATCAACAACTTTTAGCACCTTGAATATTTGGTATTTGAGCACAACTGAGAAATTTAGGAGAAAGTCAAGTGTAATTTCAATTCTCAATATTTCAGCCAATGGTTTCATCTGGTTCTAAATGCCACCCTTTTCGCCAAGTTTGAAAGAATGCTTGCTTTTGTGGGCTGCTGCCGTTAGTTTAATACATAATGTGATAAGTGAAAGACAGACGACATCTGAGGACGTGACTATGACTAAATACATGCAGCAAAGCTACCTCACATCAAATGAATTGCTGACAGTTCATCCACATAAAGGGCAAAGGAATCAGGTTTAAGGAATCTCCCGAGACAAAAAAAAGACAAAAAAAAAGAAAGGGATTGAATGTTACAAGCACAGCGCTGCACACATACACACCAACACCACACACTCTGCGTCAAGCTTCATGATGGATGGTTTAGCATCTACAGCATTGGACACACACACAATGAACAGTGTACTTTGCAGTCATATACACAAGACAATTTCTACTCAGTTTGATCTTGTTGGGAAGGGCGTGGTCTGTCATTTAATAGGTAATTAGATTATACTACAAAATTATCAAAAGCTCTCAGCTTTAAGAAATACTTTGCGAAAAAATATAGATACCCCATTTTCCCACTCATGTTTAATCAAACTTTTTTTCGCAGTATGGCATTTTCATGAAAATTAAAGAGAAGTGAATCTGGTTTTTATCATCCAAAATATGAACACGCAACACTGAGCCATTAGGTTATCACTGGATATTACCACATTATTTTTCCCTCTTTGTAAACTGTGCAACTGGGCAAAGTATCCAATGCATTCAAAAGCGAAGAGTTTTGAAATGTTACTTCCCACAAGATATGGCTTTTAGCTGCCCTGCGTCAGCCAGCATTAGATGGGTTTGAAGCACCCCATGGGATATTAACTTGCTTTCTACAGGAGAGATGGCATAATTTTGAAAGAGTAGTAAATGCATTATCTTTTAAACAGTCGGAGCATCTTTCAGATTCTCTGCTGTGGTGAGTTAGATGCGTACATATGCTGGCAATTTCAAAATGCATTAAAACATGTATGATTTTATAACATTTTCGTTCTGTTCCACGGATTCACAATTATCGTGGATTGGAATGCTCACATCTACTGTTCAATTTCCAAAGGTTGCATGTCTTTCAAATTGGGTACTCGCTCTCCCATCACCATGTAGACTAAACCCCTCCCCCACAAACACTCACACATACACACACACAGACGTGCTTGTTCACTTTCATACGAAGAGCATGTCAATGTGATGACGTCAAGGGGATTTGGAGATAAATTGGGCCAAGGTGAATTCACATTACTAGATGGAACACACACACCATGCAAACTGCTGGTAGTTCTCACTACAGCTACCTTAAGCACATTCTGCAAAAAGTAAAGCTCTTAAGCTGTGAACCAATGAAATTAAACAAAAAAGTATGGAAAAATGATACGTGACAGAAATAACTAGGAGGGAACAGCAAAGAAGCACCACAAGTTGACCAATCACTCATAATGAACATTTAATTATCATGTCAATGGAGAAGAAACTGCCAAAACAACATATGAAAGTTGGTTTGAGCTACTACATGTAACTGGCTTAGAGTTAGAGGCTAAATTTCAACATCCTCTTTTCCCTATGTCCCATGTAACTCTAATCCCGCTAGTCACCAATATTTTTCTTATACCCTCTTGCCAATTTCTCAACTACAAAAAAAACAACAACCTAACACAAATAAGAGTATAAGTTGTTAATGGGAAAGTATAAGAAAAAGATTCATCACTTCATAGAATTATACTACCTTGGGAAGGCCGTAAACTTACTTGCAGTAAGGCAGAAAAAAAAAGTAGCCATAATCGATCATAACAGACCCACATACAAGCAGAAATGCCGCTTATTTGAAACTTAAGTGGAAGAGGGATGGAGGTTCAATTATTATGGCCATTATCGAACACAGACACATTAGAATTTCCCATAAAACCCTGCATGCATATTGATTAGTACGTATATGGGCGTATTCAATTTACCAGGCAGAATCCAATAACCAACAGAACAGCCATCAGCCTGATGCAGGCCATGCTTTATTCCCCTCCTTTCGTACCGCCATCAGTTTAATCATGCTGGATGCAGCCATGAATAATGCAAAGTGCGGTCTGCAACCATCCACGGATGGGATGTCTATGCCAGCCAGCTTCACCATCATGACTAAACTAACTGAATTTTTCAGTTTCTGTTGCAGCAACTGGTGGAAGTGAATTGTGTCGTCAAGATATTGCCCGCTAATCCACATGTAATTTTGGGCAGCATTCTCATTTGCATGCAACCAAAATAGCATTTGCTTTCTTTACTCAATGTCAATTCCTATCATTTCCACAATCTCCTATACCACAGTCAAACTGCCCCTTTCAGACCTTCTCTCTCTCCCCCCCCCCCCCCCTCTTTTTCATATGAGCCCTATAAAGCAAAACAAGAAAGGAACAGGGCCCTTTTCATACTGGAATGGCAATTGTCATGGTAATGACTTGAATCTAGGTTCCTGACTGGCTGTTGCTACAAGAAGTTGCTATTCTAGCAAGAGTTGCTTTCCTATATAAACATCTTTTATGACATGGGACCCAGATTCATCATGTTGATGGCACTCACCAGCACATTGCTATAATACCAAAGTGTCTATCACGCCAGTGTTACAGATTCCTGCTGGCATAAGAATTTCCAAATTTTCAACGTGTGAAAGCAATGAATGTGTAGCATGAAACAAGAGGTAAAGGGGGTTGAACCTCACAAAACGAATATGAACCTTAAAGGGATGGTACAGTATTGGTGGAGATGAAAATTGGGCTTTAACTTTTTTGCAAGATACCGAGAAAACACTTATGAAATAGTACAGAGCATACCCTTTTAAGAGGAATTCAAAATTTATTTGATGAAAATCAGGTTTGGAATAGCTGAAACATCCAAAAACAAAGTAAAACAAAATGATCGCAATTAGGATCGCTCTGTTTTGGATATCAGCCATTTCAAAATCAATTTTCATCAAATAAATGTTGAAATCCTCATGGAATTACATGCTCTTTCATATTTCATTAGAGGTTTCTCACTATCTCACCAAAAAATGATAAAAACCCGAAGTAAAGTCTCAACCAAAACTATACGATCCCTTTAACCCTGCTTCTGCTTTCAGATGTTTTATATTTCAAGCATCTGAACACCACCATGGTACTAAGAAGTTATACATTGTAGGTAGTAACTGTCAATTAAAGCCTTTTCAATTTGATCGAGAGATTTAATCAAATTACAGGAGTACATGTAATTAGTACCAGGAATTGAGTCAATCCTCATTTCTCAATGAGCAATTGAGAGCGCTTTTAATTCATGTTCTTTGAACACCTACTTACGGCCCCATATTCAGTTCCACAGCTGGACATAGTTGACAAATAAAAGTTTGCTTCATGATTTTGTTTTGCAATGACAGTGGTATCAGTTGATATCCCAGTCTCGCTCTGGGGTTTATTCCTCCAACAAGAGGAAAATGTCACACCAAGCTATCGATTACTAACAGAGAGTGACAACTTATGAGACAAATACTGATGGGTGATGAATGTTTCGGGGAGTTTGCAGGACAGAATGAAAATCAAGCAGTGCCACATATTTTAAAGGTCAGCAAATGTACACAGAAATATTATCTTAATCAACTAACTAGTCAATAACTTGATTGATAACTGTATTGCAAAATGCATAATTTGCAAAAATATAGATCCCCAAGTTAAAGGTAATGTATATCATCTGTAATGCAAGTAACTTTTAAATTTTCTCCTGTTACTTTGGTCCACAAATGCAAATTGAACTACTTGCAAACTTGTCTTAAAAGCCCAATTCACAAAATATTATATTCGCAACATATGGCATTGAAAATACTTTCTTTACGAGTATAAACTGCTATAAACATGCTATAAAAGTGCTGCCTGCTTCAGAATCAGTGTCTACTAGGATATATCTATGCTATCAAATGATGGAATTATGTGCACATTCATATAATTTTCAGTGCTTCATCTATTTTCATGTAGATCAGGGTGCACAATTACAGCACCAAACATTGCAATGGATTTATAATGCACTAAACCCAGCATGAAGCCACATCACATTGCTGGCTATAATCGATGGTATTTGTGCTAGTTGCTTTGAAAAATGAAATTTAGCATGAGGATGTTAATGTGTTGATATTTTCGTGGAGTTCTGCCCCTGCATGCTCCCACATGTCATACAACAGTCCACTATAATGTAAAAATGAAAATGCTACACCATGCTCCCTCTCTCTCTCTTTCTTACCTTCCCTTCCCTACTTGGATTTCAGTGAGTCATTTAATACAAACCAAGCAGTAATATACTATAGACTATTACTCACAGCTTGACTATAGCAATGTGCTCATGTTATATCATTGGTAAAATACTGAGCAACTACCATGGTACGCATTTGATACCGACTGTTGCTGAGTGATTTAGCAAGTATAAAACTGAGTAAAATTCTAATTTTTTCCCCTTCTCTCTAAATATCATATTGACACAAAGGCCCTCATAACTCAATTATTGAAATGAATGCTACCTTGTGCAACATGTATCAATATGAGGAACATTTTTACAGAAGCTCCACAAGAACCATTAATACTAGCTACATGCAGCTAGGAAATTCTTTCTCACCTAGAGGATGAAACAATAAGTGGAGAGAAAAGACAATCTACAACATACAAGCTTAATTCCCAGTGTCCTATGAATGGCTACCATAAAACCCACGAAACTCATTCTCAATATCAAGATATTAGCAATCTATATTACCTGTGCTACAGAAAATGAACCGAACACCCAATCACCAACTGGCGCTGTCACAGGGAATATGAAAGGAGCTTCACTCTGAGCATGACAGTACATAGAACTTGACAGGACAGTAGTGAATTGCCTCTATCATGACTTTACATGGGACATATTATCAATACAAGTTGTGACTAAATATAATATGCACAATGGGTTAGGCCTCACATCCTACAATTCTGTGTAATGGATTCAGAAAAATCAGCCATAATCAAAATGAGTGAGATTGTGATGAGAATAATTAGTAGCACCTGCATACAAGTCCTGATTAAATGCGCACACTATGAGAGATAGCTGGCCTCATAACACTATGTGCACTCAGTAATAATGCCATCATCACTCACCATTCACGACCACACCGTCATTATATCAATATTAATGGGCATAGCAAGGATGAAATCACCTATACTGACAATGCAACACAGAGGGAGAGACAGACAAACAGACAGACAGACAGACAGACAGACAGACAGCCACAGAAAGACCAGACAGAGACAGAGGGACTGAGTGACAGAGTGACAGACAAATGGACAGAAAGACATGACAGACAGAAAGACGGACAGACAGACACACACACACTAGAAAATATCCAAGAGCAAGGAGCGCCATGGACATGAATCACACTAAATGCTTTTTAAACACAATGGTGTACACAATGGCATTTCAACAAAGGAGACAGTTTGAGCAATTGAGTAACAACATCCAGTTGCAAGTCAGTTCACCCTTCAAATTGTAACAAATCATTCACTTTTACTACACAGAGAAAATGTGTATCTTTTGTGGTACGGAAGTCACACATTAACCCTTCATAACTTTGAATGTAATATTTGTAGCAGGACATACTAAGTAGCAACAACAACATATTCATATGTTTTTGCAGGACTGTCTTCACAGAATTTTGTGCGGACATATTCTTTTTCATCGTTATTATTGTAATTATTTCACAGTATTGGGAGGATCTCGCATTAGTCTTTCAAAATAGACTACAGTTTTGCAAAATGTGCCTGGCCACGCTGGAAGTTAGCGATGCTTGAAATAAATCTGATTGCTTTTATTTCTTTACCCATTTATTTTTTGAGATCTGCAGTGTGTCACACAGTATACTTTCATACAAAACTTCCCTTAGAATAAGATTGTGTTTATACTAAAAGGATCAGATTCGATTTGATATATTCAGTTTCCAACTATTTTTTTTTTTTTTTAATCTCTGGTTCATCACAGGAAGTACCCCCTTTTAGCACATAGAATCTGGCAATTCACAATTCAATCATGATTCATAACTGTATCCTTAATAGACAAATTATCTTGTCTATGAAATTGACTACTGGTATAATATACATCTATACTCTGTAGATAGCATTACACAGAGATGCTTCTCCTTAACTATATATGTGTGATCGGATATGTGTGAGCGGTTGTGTGTGTTGGGAAGGGGGATTGTTTTTTTAGCAAACCTGACTGGAGCCTGCATTCAAATGTATTTTTTTTTTTTCCATATCATATTTCTGTCTTTTTTTTTTATGGGGAAGCTCAAAGAAAAGAAAAAAAGATTGAGCAAGAGAACTGACATCTTGCACAGGGAACATGATAAAACAAATGAACAAATCTAAGTTTGAAACCGTTTAAAGTAGGTGTCATTAGCTCAAGACAGGCAAGATAGCCCGATACCTTTCTACCACGGGAATGTGCTGGTAATGTAAAAAATATGTGCCCACTTGCGGAAAATGCAGAAGTTATAATACATCATCACCCTTTACTTATGGAATGCTATACAACTGCACTTTTAAGCATGCATGCTAAGACTTAGGAATTTCTCCTGCTTAGATTCAATTGTATACCAGGCCTATGCAAACATGTAGGGCTATTTATTCATACCACACTTTCTGGAAAGTGACCCACTGTTATGGACAAAAATTCTCAGGATATGTAGCATGTGAATTTCATGCATTACATTTAATAGGCAAATGGCTCTTTATTCCTAGAATACCGGCAGGCTGTTTTGCAATATTGGGCTAATGATAACTCACCTTCTTTGCTGGAACATGATACCCTACACACATACAATGTACCAATTCACAGAATGTTATCTACAATAATTCTAGTACATCCATTCAGGATTTGGTGCAACTATAAAAACAAATTTAAAAAAAAAAAGTGGAAGAAAAAAAAAAGATAGCTCACTTAAACCACTGATCAGTTGAGCTAACACAGGAAATGGGCCTGACAATATACCAGAACAATATTTTTAAACCTAACCACCAATAGATACTTAACAAACAAAAACTTACAATGTATATACCCAAAACATGTATCTGGCAATGAGGATTGTAGCAACACAAAGAGTCCACTCACTGATATGCAAATTTATGGAACTTGAAAAAGATGCACACAAGTGGATCAATATACTAGTGACTGATTGAAGAAAAAAAAAAAAAGGACAACATGCAAGCCTCCAAGTATTCGTTCCCATATCTCTCACGCAACAAACACAAGACAACACCACCAAATCATTTCACTACACGTATACATCTTTTGGTATTTTGTTAATGCAAGAAAATATATGAAAGCAAGTAACATAAGAGGAAAAAAATATTAGGAAGAATGGCTAATGGTGTATGTTTTCTCTTGATCTTTTACCATGTTGGTAAATCCGTCACAATCTTGCTGTATGAAAATAAAGTGATACAAAAGGGAAATAAAAAGTCACTCTCTGTGGTACCTGTCATTGAAAAGGTATTTCAACACAACTAAAATGTCAAAAACAAGTACAATGTATTCATCAACATGTTTCATAAAACACATAACAGTTAGATGTTCTACACGAGTATTACTGTTAATAGCATGAAGATTAAAGTCATGTTGTATTAGTAGAAAGACATGATGTGTGACATCCTAATGAATACAGCTTGAACATGACACAGAGTAAGCCTCCTTTTCTAGTTACAGCAGCTAATAAGTCCTCGCGTTGCATGTCTTCAACACACCCTTAACACGAAGATCACTTCAAAGAAGAAATGATAATCCATCCCCAATATAACCAGGTACCAAGGTACTATAAGATAGCTCTGGAACCTAACAAAATAACCCAAGTTAGCTCAAGAGTACAATTTAGAATAAAGCACAAAACAAAACCCTTTCAGCTAAATTGTGACACCTAACTAAAGAGAAAATGTTAAGGATACACGTGGAATACACTGCACACAATTTCTACTTCATGAAATGTGAGCAGTGGAGTCAGCTTAGGCACACAAAATGTCTTTGCGTGTCGCAAGTGCTTTTAGTCGATCAGCCACCTCAAGAAAACAGGTGGAATAGTGAAATGGTCTCACAGTGGTGGGTTCTATATGCACTCCAACTAATAATAGTGAAACAATAGATGGGCATGTTTTATAGCACCATTCATCTCAGTATTCCACACAAAATAACCAGGAAATCAGCAATGGGCAAAGGGTTAGACAAGTCTGCCATGGTGACATTAATTTTCGTCAGTGAGGTGTGTTTATCTGCTGGGAAGCAGGTGCACTTTTGGCATGTTGTCAATCTTTGTCACTACTGCAAAATGCATCAGAGGGGAAAGCTTGCCATCCCCATTTAAATGACTTGGCTTACTTGACGCTTGTCAATGGCAGCGTTCAAAATGGGCGACCACAGCATTACTGCCATGTAGAGAGGTCTAGCTGGGCTGCAGGGTGTGCAATCTATCTTAGATCTGAATACATACAGGGAGAAGTTGCCACCCCCCTCCTCTCCCTCCCCCCCCCCCCCCCTCCTCCCACCCTCTCTGGTTGTAAATTGACTCTCTACACAAGATGATGGATGCTGATTCCCTTTCCATCATCCATCAATCAGGTCAAAACAACACATGGTTGACTAGTGGCTCTGGATAACAAGCCTACCAGTGCACTTTAAAGGGTGTCTAGCTCTCACAACCTGAAGAGCCAACATGCATCAGGACTATCTACTGCACAAGGCATATGTTCAGTATGGATCTACCAATAATAATTGTATTGGGTTGATTTATTGTTAATAATTCATAGAGATCATGTTCTAGCAAATCAAGCTTGATGAAGAGGGTGAGGAAATTTTTCATAAACACACATTGATATATTCGTTTTACCTACTGTGGCATTTATATGGCTGACAATAAGCATTTCCTTAAGGGGGAATTGAGAATTTTCTGTCAAATGCCTGATGAAATCAATCTTTCACATGGAATGAGCACCAACATTCTTTTCCTCATGCATACTGCATACATACAATAGAAAGGTTACAAACATGAAGGCAAAATGAATGTTATGTATGCTTAGCATCTGCTTAGCTCCAGGCAAGTACTACGATATCTTCCAGTATTCGTTTGTTAACTTGCGTCACTCCTGATCCATTTAAACGTGAAGACCTGTCTTAATCACTGGATCTCTATCCACAATGTGCTGACATTTAACACTCGACAGGGAAATTAATGTGAGGGGGCAGACGGAGGCACAGGGAAAACATGTTTGAGCACGATTCAGGCTGCTACATTTTGTCAGATAGCTACACCTTTATTCTGTCACATGGTCAATCCTGGGCATCGACATTTCTCATCTTTTATTCCTCCCCCACCTCAAAGAATTTGCTAACAGAAGGAAAACAAAAGTTCTTGAAGGAAAGAGTGTGTCCATTAGAACTTAGGCAACACCGAGGGTTATTTTTGCCAGCGTAATGTTCATGTAAGTGCCTGACCACAATAATAATAAGATAGATAGTACCGTGACTGATGAGGCGTTAACAGCATATGATATGGGATGGATGAATGAAATTAATAAGGGACTACAGAGGGTGCCAAGGAAAGGTGCATGGAAGGGGAAAAGGGGTATGGAGGAAATGGGTGCCACATTAGTTTCGGGTGTCGATTTGGCATTCAAAATATAGATTTCAGTGAAGGCATTATCTCCGTTTCCACATTCAGTGACAATGGTGTGTAGATTATTGATGTATTATGCCTTGTAGGAGACTGCTGAATGGTTTGTTAAGTGTATGGCAAGGACAGCAGCTTGATCAATAATATCTCCAGCCAACAGTATCCCAATGCCACATGAGAAATAATATGGATACACCAGAGCCCTGTTGCATGAAAAATTTGGTACGATGGTAACTTGCAATATTAGTAGCCACCACAGAAACAAACAGAAATCCTAAAAGCCCCTTGGCCGTTGAGATGATAGTGCCGAGTGGTATCTGTCAATTTATAGTAAGTATAATGGAAGAAACGGGAGGATCTGCTCGGCAGTTCCTATGGTAGTTGCTGTTATGGGTTACTACTATCAAGGCACATAATTATGCAACTGGGCCATTGACTTGTATTTGCATTTGCATAATTCCCAAGAAAACACGATGCATGTTAGATGAGGAATGGGAATGTGAATCTACCACGACTGCAGAAGTATATATAAATGTGAACAAGACAGGAAATGAAAGACAGGAATACACTTCAACTCACATTCATTATCATTCCGAAAAACATAGTTTAAGTGTTGAGATATGATGAGGCAGACAATACTAGAGCCTTATCATATAACTAGAACTTTAGTTGAATTATTTGTCAGTTTCATGCAGTGTCCATGTGCACAACTTAATCATGCAGGGTAAGTGGGCAATACGCCAATGTTTATAAAACCTTTCAAATATCAGCCAAATTCTGTCAAAATTAAGAATTTTGTAGGATTAGTTTCCCTCCTTCAGACTCTGCCAAAAAATGTTTGTAGCTCTTTTATGTTTTTTTTTTTTTTTTTCAAAATAGTAAGGGACAGATACATGTACTTTGGGTTGGATTACCTGCGTACTGCCCGACCTATGAGAATGTACACATCGCAGGGTGGGAAACTAATATCCACTTGGGACTCTTATAGACACATGATATACACATTGTGTAGCTTCATCATCGCCTGCATGCTACATGACAGCGTCAAACCCACTTCCCTATAGAACTCTCACCTCCAGTAACAAGTAGCATCTGTGCAATTGGTTTACTGTACGAATTACTGCAATTCTCTTGTGTTAGTGAAGGAATATGTGAAGGAAATACCTGCACACAGTCTACAAGCAGGACAGACTTGCATAGTGTTAGGCTTGTGTCTAGCATGATTTAGAGTGCCGTAAACCACATCTGGTGCAAATATTTCCTTCCTAGGTGACTATAAGATGTGCCACATTTCACAGGAAAAGACGACGATAAACATTTGGATTTAGCTTCAAAAGACCAATATGATACTGATGGTATGCAACAACAAGCGTCTCTGTACTAGAATGTGGATATGACTGATTTTAAAGTTATTGCATGGTGTTAAAAATGGTCATTCTTCTCGGTCCGAGTTCAAACAGTGTATATTTGTAGGTATGAGTGTAGCATTCCTAAAATTAACTGCATACGCAAAAAAGCGACAAATCATTTCATGCATACATTCATCATGCAGTAAAGCCCAAAGTACCAGCATCGAGCATGTTGCACACGGCTATTGTACAGATACAAGAAGGAGGGAGATGGGAAAAGAGATAGTGATAGCGAAAGCAAAGACCCGTTTCAGAAAACACTCTGCATCAGTTGCAACTTATGGTAATTGCAGTTGCCAAGGTAGCAGCCAGGAAATAACCAATCAACCGTGAGCATTCTGGCTGTTGCCATGGTAACTGTCATTAATACAAGAAGCTGCATGTATCTGCAAATGGCTTCTGGAAACAGGCCTTTGATCCACAGCCTGAATTCTTGAAGAAAATGTTAGTATAGATCTAACAAATAACGAAATTATGGTTTCAATTTTTAGTGTGCTACAGATGGAATGGGTCTGGTAAGAGACGTCTCACAATTTTTGCAAGTAGAACATTGTGTGGATGTTGTGTGTAAGTTCTCTAGGACCTGGTAGATTGCATGTGGTATTCAAAGCAGGCAATGAGTCACATGCAAAAGGTCACAAAACGGCCATTCCTTTCGATGACTCAATAAGCTGCACTTCGTAAACATGAATGTTGTTTCGTCAACAGTTTACAAATTACACCTTGTATTTTGGCAACTGATAACATCTACTGAAGCAGGCACTGCATTACTTACTTCCTTATTACAGCAGCCACATCAAGTAACCACTCAAGTGTGAAGTAACTTTTCGAGCAATCAATTTGTTCTTTTTTTAACATTACGGTAGAAAAGATGAAGTATTAAAGTTTAATGCCAAACTGAAATGGGCTGTCAAGGTTTTTTCTCCCCCAACGTAATCATGCCACGCACTGCAGAGAAGATACTGGTAATTATGTTGAAGCTTTTTAAATTGAAAGTCTCCCCGGGGCATATGCTAATTACCCAATTTTTAGTCATAATGGCATTCTGTCTAAAGAGTAAACATTGCATGATAACTTTTCTCATTATTGGCTTATGTTTTTCAATGTGTTCACTAATTGTGACTCCCATTACCGCAAAACCAAGCTAACCTTTTGACAGCAGAATGCGTAATCATCATTCAGGAACAGACTTGCATTTTTTTTTTCACTCTTCCTTTTTTTTTTAATATTCTTTCAAAGCATTATCTAAATGTGCTTTTCGTAATTGCCACATCAAATTTTAGTGTTATCCCCACTGTAATAAATGTTTGCTATCATTCTGATCATCCATAACATTAATGACGCATTAAATTCTATGCACTGATATTACTGTTTTATCTATCATTACTATCACTATCAGTCTCACTTTTAAACAAGCAAACTGTAAGTGACACTTTCATTATACTGTTGAACCATGTCGGGTCTGAGCATATTACAAGTGGACGCTATGAACATTATCTAACTCTCAATGTCTAAGAACTCTGCCCCCAATCTCATTCAATGATGGAAAAACAACAATAAAACAAACCATTGCCATCTTTGAGATATAAAGCCAAACAGAACAATTTGATGAAACATTCTCACTGAGTGACAGATATAATCAGAAGATACTAGTAGCAACAGGCCACAGGAAAGAAATCTGAATATATTTAATCATTAAATTCCACATATCCATTTGAAAGAAACAACTTTGATAAAACACTTCCAGTAACAGACTGGTCAACTTTTATCATTTAATCCTTGGCCTGTCAAAACTTTAATTTGAAATGTGATAATCAGAAAAATGTTCAATCAAATCTGCAAATTCTTCCAATAATTTTAAAAAAGAGAGACCTCACTCCTATTATTGAATGATGATTTCATACTAATATTTATATGGTTATTCAGCAAGGAAATATTTCACATACCAATTTACAAGCCAAAATGACTTCACTTGCCGAAACAAACAATAAAGAACAAACAAATCTGACACAAAAAGTAGGTAAAGCTTTATTTATACATCGTTCCCCAGAAACAAATTTAACTTGATCATCATGACCTGAAAGTCTTCAACTGAAAAATTTCCTTGCCCTGGTGTATGCATCACCTTGAACAACTCTTGTCTAGAGTTCACATGCCAGCTGGATAATCAAGAATTTTTTTTACTCTTCTTTATGAGTGCAAATGATGAGCTGGGATGAATATTAACTTCAAAATCATGGAGCACAGCCCAGTGGATGGATACAAGTCAAGTCAAATTTGTTGGATTATTATAGCATAGACCATTAGTGACACAAGATTCCACTGTAACTGCCTTTTTTCACAATCAGCATTGCAAATGGAATTTTCAAAATGAAAGGCACACAACAGCTGGAAGTGGATAAAGCAGAACTAGATAGCCAAAATTAACCAGCAGATATGATATATTCAGTTATCCTTCATCTCCTTGGATTTTAGTGATCCTTCACCACATCAAAGTTGTTTTTTATTTCTTTTTTGAAAGGAGGCAAAAGCCATTTTACTCTTTATTTTATAGGTATGATTTTCATATTCAGACTAAATGTTAGTATGTGCATGTCTATTATCTGTCACTTAGTAGTGATAGTAAAATAGAGCATTGTAGGAAAATTGCTCTGAAATGACCACCAGCCCAATTTGGATATCATTCAGGGATGATATTGAGGCTTGTTGAAAAAATCGGAAATCAAAATTTTCAGATGATTTTGATACATGGAAAAAGCAAAATGTGTATATAGACATGAGAGTAAGAAAAAAATCTGAAATCAGATTTAAATCTACAGGATATCATGCCTGAACTATTACTTAAAGAAACTTCGCAGAGCCAAAATAATTGAAGTAATGTTATGCAGGTTGTAATCTCAAGTTACAGTTACTGTTCACTGTCTCGTCTCCAATGTCAAGCCTGCCAATATTCCCATATCAAATGTAGGCAGATTTTAAAGAGCAATCTGTGGGCATTTCATGATAAGCCTTTGTGTGAATTTTTTTTCCTGACAAACTGTTATAAGCTTCTGAAATCCTTGCATCTGATTGGCTGAGAGCGAATTTGTCTGACAAATCAGTCGGATGAAATGCATCATGAAATGCTGCCCTCCCCCTCCACCCACCCCCACAGAGATAAAGTTGCTTATTACGTGCATCTTGATAGGCCAAAATAATTTCTGAATCTCAAAGGCTTTTACATTTTTATCATCAGGACATAAGTTACATGAAATTTCATTTTTCATGGGGCCTTCTGCAGAATTAGGGAGGCACGACAGCCCTGCAATAATTACCCTAATATTTCACCCTCCCCGAGCTGTGGTGTGCCTTTAAGAGGAATGTGCATAAGGTGAAGAAGCAAGCTGAGAGAAGCAATGTGCATGACTGACGTTCAATGGTGCGGATATGCAGCAAGATGAGAAGTTGGTGTGGGGGTTATACAAGGTAACATCATCTACCGCAGTCTCTAGTTCAGAGAGGAATGAACACAAATACATGCAAGAATTCCACGAACAAATAACCAATTTATCTTTGGGTGGTTGTTGCTATGTTTAATAAATCTGGTTTGTTTTGTTTTCTTGCTAATGAAAAGAAATGCTTTTAACTTCAACACACAGAAAAGACAGTGGATTAAAGGCACCAAAATGAACAGAATAGGAAAAAAACCTGAAAACAAAAATAGGTCTAAATAATGAAATAGTCTTGATAACAAGTAGGTAAAGAAGAAAGACACTTACAAGCTCGCTTGATTTCATGTTGCTACACAATACTGATAGAAAAGAAAAGGATAAAAAAGTTACCAATGCAGTACTTTACATCAGTGTAGCTACATCTAGACCCATTTACAAGTTTTGAGTGCTGAGTAACAGTTTGCTTCCCAGACAATCATGCCTATGTTTCAGGTTTACACAAAATATATTCACACAGACTTTATGGTAACGAATTCCCCTGTCTTAGGACATTTGCTGAAATACTGAATGAAAGGAGACTTTAAAAATTCATGTACATTGACTGTCACAACTTGCAATCTGGAATGTTGCAGGACTCCACAGCCGAGAGCTCCAACATATTCCATAATATGCCACAGTGACACATCATCAGATAAAACCATCTTTCATTTATGTGATACCAGTCAACACGGGTAATGTTTTTCCATAGCGTATTCCCATGATACTGTACAACTCTTCTTTCAAACAGATCACTTTGGCATTCTTCATGAAAATAACAGTTTAATGTAATATCTCATACATGTTAAAAAAAAAAGAGAAAAAACATGATTTACGTGTGGTGTTGGAAATTACAACATGCAATAAATGGCCAACTGTTAGCAAATTAGAAAACGCAAAACAGCAAAATAACAGGGCAAAACACAACAAGCATCTAACGAAACACTCTACTCAATACATTCCATCTTTTCTTTTCAAACACTTCTAAGCACCAATGCTATGCACATTATTCATTAATGAAGAAAGCAAAGATATTTTGCATCTTCATTGACATGAGAGAGATTGCACTTCACTGATAGCATGTTAGCTACTACAAAGTTACAGGAAACTCATTGAAGCCCAGTGTCAAAAGTGACCAAAACCTGTATTCATGCCTCTACTGAAACAAAATGGTGGGTAAAAAGGATTCTGTAACGAGTAACCAATTAAAACCTTTCAACAAAAAAAAGTAGAAACATGACATAAAACATGACATACTGTACGTGTAAAACAGAATACAGACAACACGTAAACAAGAACTCACACACTCACACCACACATATCCACATACATACAAAAAAACATAAACAATATATGCTAGCATGATTATCCATAATTATATGTTATAACTTCCATACTCATGCATGTGACAATTCTCATTCGTGAATGGAAAAAAAAATGATGAAGAAAAATTCAAGGTATGCAAGTAGCTGTATGCTGTATGCAAGTACTTTCATATTTGTCTTAATATGGATGTATCATAAATGAGATGGATTGATAGCAACCTGATGTCAGATATGATAATCTGCCAAATTTTTAAATACTATCACAATTGAAATACTAGTCATTTAGAAGAAAATTATACAACTACTTACACTGAGATATCAAGAAAATTGACCATCATTTCATGCAGGCACTTATGTTGGAGTTGACCAGTTTGTGGTGATTTTACACAAAAGCATGGAAATATTCCCATCTAACACTGTGAACTTGTATACAATTTGTCATTGCAGCTGATACAGTTTTGTCATGTTTTATTTTCTTAATACAATGTCAGCTTTTCAGCCCAGGGACAAGAAACCATGGCAATTGAAATGTGCACTATGATTTGAGCACTGTGATTTATAGAAAATGCAAGAGTCTCTTCCACTGCCAATAACCTTATCTGATTTGCCATGAATATTTACATAACAATAACTTTGATTTAAACTCCTTCCATTTATGTGTAAGTCCAAAAAAATTACATAAGATGATATTATCTTGTGTGAACCTGCAACATGTTTTCTAGGGAGTATGTTCACTTTTGCATTTCTCAAATTTCCCTTATTTCACAGAAGTGTAAAATTGTACATTTCAGGAAACTTATGAAACATTGTAAAAGTTCAAGGTATAACAAATCTTTATCAATCATTTGTTTTCTTCACTTTTTTAAAACTTTTGTGCATTATTCAACATCTTCCCTACTGAGATTGTAAAAAGGATAAACAAAGGATATTACTTGCAGTTGTATACTTTTGCTTTTCTAAAACAGTACTTGAGCTTTGAGTGGTTATCCACTAATTTCAATTATATGTAGCGCATTTATTACAATTTGACACACGTAATTGTCAAGATTTCCAATTTAGAATGAGGGTTCTTTAACAAATTATGACAGCTTTTTGCCTGTGAGAAGTTGATGTGTCTTGTTTGCTTCTTGTGAGTAAAGATTGTAAAAAGGCATCAAAATATGTCAGTAACAGCTTATGCAAAATAAACAATACTATGAAAATTTTCTCTTAACTGTTGAATATAATGGACTGATGGTCATTCTCATGGGTCAGTGCTTGGTATGATTCAAACACGAATGGAAGTGAATATGGGCTACAGAGCACAGATGTGTGGAGTGTAATTTCACCACATAATCACAAAGTCTCACTTCACTGATACTCTATTCCATTTTTATTTCTTGCTGCATCTTAGATTTTGCTTATATAATGATGAGGATGGACACATGAAGTGATCAAAGAAATAACTTTGTTTGTGGGGGTCAAGTTAACATAAAGTTTAAAGCAGATAGCATAAGAGCAGCAGTGAACAATGTCCCAATGCAATTACACAGACATTAACATAGACCAATTACTGCTTTGGGGAGCATATTTTCCTCCAGCCTACGCTTTCAATGTTTCATGACAAAATGCATTCCAAATTCTTTAATTCATCAGGGCTTTTTGTGTGTGTTAGTAGTGATATTAGTACAAATTACTGATATTGCATGGTATATTGCATACCTGCCAACCCTGAGACTTAATAAATCTGAACAAACAAAGAAAAGTTATTTAAAAATCTGAACTTTCATAAATTTCATATACTTAATTTACTATTAACAGATATTAAAAAAAAAATCAGAACACACTGAAATTAATGCATTTTCTTTCAGTGAAAAATCTGAATTTTCAGATTAAAACTGAACAGTTGGCAGGTATGCATATTGTAATAACAGCCTGCATAGTAAAAGGAGTAGCGATTGTTGTGATAGTACAATGTAGTTGAACACTGATACTAATAATAGTAACACAGTAGCAGTACAGTTTGTAGTAGTAACAGTTGTGGTAGAAGCAATTGTAATTGTAGGAGTAGTAGTTGCAGTTGCAAGAGTAGCAGTTGTAGTACCTAATAGTAGTAGTAGTAGTAGTAGTAGTAGTAGTAGTAGTAGTAGTAGTAGTAGTAGTAGTAGTAGTAGTAGTAGTAGTAGTAGTAGTAGTAATAGTAGTAGTAAGTAGTAGTAGTAGTTATAGTAGTGGTGGTGGTGGTGGTTGTGGTGGCAGTAGTAGTAGTAGTAGTAGTAGCAGTAATAGAAACAGTAGCAGCAGTTGCAGTAGTTGCAGTGACATAAACAATTCAGTGGGGAAAAAACAGAGTAAGTAATATTCAGTGGAGGCATTACACTTGAATCTGGTACCTACGAGCTAAGTTAAGGTAAGAAGGTCCATATAATCAGAATGGTGATGTCATTTTCAATATGAGCAACTAAATGGAAAGAAGGCATAGCCACAGTGTCAAATTATAGTTCAAATAGTAGCAATTAAAATGTAGTAAAAGAAGTAGATATAGCTGGAATGCATTAGAGTCACAACAGGAAATACTGATGAAGTAGCAATAGCAAGTGTAATCGTTGATGTAGTAGCAATAATACTAGTACTAGTAGTCACAGCAGGAGTGATAGCTGAAGTTTTAACAGCAGAATAGTAGTGGAAGTATGGTTATAGTAGTTGTAGTTTAGAAGTAGTAGTAGTAGAAGTAGTAGTAGTAGTAGTAGTAGTAGCAGTAGCAGTAGCAGTAGTAGTAGTAGTAGTAGTAGTAGTAGTAGTAGTAGTAGTAGTAGTAGTAGTAGTAGTAGTAGTAGTAGTAGTACTTAAGTAGCAGTAGCAGTAGCAGAACAGAAGCATTCATGGTAGTATTTGTGGAAGACCAACATCAGAAATAGGAGTACACACTTGTAATTGTAGCAGCAGAATCAGAAATAGTACCAGTAGCAGGAAGAGGTATTATGATACAATGTGTACATGTAGTTGTCTTAGTAACAATATCATGTGGTAGAGACTGCTGCAGCACAATAAATCATCACCAATATCATGATTGCCTATTCTCTTTCAGCCAATTCACAAACATCCGATATTAGAAGACAAAATAACTCTCCCACACAAAAGAATGGTACCAATGATAGTAAATTGAATGAGATCACTTGAATAGGGTAAATGAGACAGCTGTCATACCTTGAGAGCCAGATACGTCGGGACGTTGCAAATGACTGAACAAGACTCGAGCATCTAACCTGGCAATCACCAGCACAAACATGCAGGACTGAATTAGCGAACTGTAACTTATGAATATTCCTCAGCCTTGTGGATATCAAAATCAGTTAAAAAATAAATAAATAAAAGAAGCTAGAGGTTGTTCGTATATAATGAACAGCCTCTACTGCATAACTACTACCAGAGGAAAGGTGATACAAATGATATGAATTCTTGAGTACAGCTTTCAATGCAAATATCAAAGTCTTCTCTCTTTCCAATTTTACATGCCATCCTACAAAAACTAATTAACAAATGAATTTATCAACAAACCTTAATATATGGTGCAATTGAGCAAACATTGAAATATAACCCTGAACAGTTCGTCTTGATGTGCTGGTAAATGCTGGATTAGACACTCCCAATGTTTTGGTGACACTTAGCATTGTTAAAGGTAGCAGCCCTTTGCTGTGCAAACATCATAAGGGGTTCATAAAATGATACAGGCTATTTGTGGGCAAAAATGACAACTCAATGAAGCAAACATATCAGAATATGAGATGTACAGCCATAATGCAACACTTACATGAGAAATCAAATGCTTTTACCTTATGGCAGCTGGGAGGTGTCTTTAGCATTCAAAGAAAATGAAAGGAAATTCAAAGAAAGTTTTCAGTTTTCTCGCAAAACTGGACAGTACACTTTTAATTTGATCTGAAATTTGATGACACACTCTACCTACTTCTGATGACCATCTCCATCAGAAGAAGATATGGTATTCAGTGGAAGCTTGGTGGGGATGCAAGCTCGGGTTACTACCTTTAACATGGCCCCTTATAGCATGCTTGGGGGTTGTCATGAAATGAAGGAGACAGAGAACCACAGATGCACAGAGATCTTCTGTTGTCGTCATTGCTTTTAAATAGTTAATGCTTCAGACAGAATTTGAACAGTGAGCCAAAGACGACAGTTCTTCAGAGAGATAGGAGAATATCATGAAAACACAGCCACAAGTCATTTTGGGTAGGAGGGTAGGGAATGGGGGGGGGGGGTAGGAGGGAGTCGGAGGGAGACAGTTGTGCATGTTCCTGCTTGCAACACATACAAGCGATCAAAGAAGATGTTACTGAATACCTACAATACACCCAATTGTGCTAGGTTTCCATGTGCATTGTTAGTAACTATCATGGACAAAGATCACAAATATGCCACAGCCGCTATCACTGCCAGCACTTGGGTACCTCCAGCCTACAGGAAGAGGAGTTTATAGCAAGGAAATAAAGGGCAACCAATATCCAGGTACAGGAGTACATACAAACTGTATCACCAAAACCTGTACAGTGCAGGGTACAAAGTGCTTTCCTTCCATTCATTCAAGGTACACAACATCTTCATGTTACTGGCCCACTCATCAAAGCACACAAAATGTAAATGAGAGTTTATCTGTGCATGATGACAAACGGAAAGAGTGAATGTATGGTGTTAGAAACAATATACACTGTAACTGAAACTTCCCCCTGAAAGACTTTAGATTTTCCAGGAATTTCCTATCAACTTTCTTTTTCAAGTTGTGAAATCAAGGCTACAATCAAACAAATACCTTTTGTTTCATTAAAACTGTGACTTGTATTATCATCCTTGGCCTCAGGAAGAAGTCACTTGCTGTTATTTCTATGCAAGAATTCTATCATTCTTTAAACAAAGGCTATCTCATTCAGTGGATTCACAACTCTGTGCCACTTGAACAAGAAGTGGTTACAGACTGTATTACGCAGTGCATCATGGGACTGGGATAAAGTCATCTTGAAACTAGCCTACTTGAAAGACCAGCGCATTGCTCAAACGTTTGTCGCACAGTGTTTGGGTTCATAAAGGGTCCATAACCAAGACATTGAAAGCACTGAAAAAGTCTGTTAAATAATGATGCATTCCCTTATTCCCTTGGCCTTAGCTTTATAATTTGCAATATATCCCAATTTTTCTGGCTTAAAAACAAAGTGTGAACAGAAATATGCACAGTTGGGGGCAAATTCAAAATGATCACAAAATGTTAATAATTTGATATTCAAGAAACAGCTAGTGCACAGGCACAGTTTTTTGTTTGTTTGTTTGAAGTAGTCGTTACAAAGATCATGTAGCGTACCTGTGTTGATTTCTGAAAAGAAAAAAACTGCCCCTCTTTTACACTTTAGTGCATCCGTGCAGAGTTGCGAATCCAGTGTTTTCTAGAAAGCATTCAACATAATTACAGTGCACTTGAAACATATTCTGCATAGCAACCAAACTTTTAGCCTTTATCGATGCACACAGCACAAAGGGTTTGAACTGCTGTTATAAGTCAGGGACCTGCACTATCACTCTTGGCATAGTGACCATGTATTTTGTTGGTTTCTCTCTCAAGACATTATTGGAAGCTGGCTGCTGCGTTTGCCCTTTCCACTACATTCCTTTTCTGGTCACCAAAGTACTGTACAACAGGATCAAAGTAAAGCAATCACTGAATTGTTACAAAATTATCCATGTTCTTATGTGCTGGAAAGGGGGGGGGGGGTGCATCAGTTCAAGTCTTTCTCGAAGAAATGTTTGAAGAGAACTATCAAACACTTAAGTCTGCACAGTAATATTTTACTCTTTTGAGTCAACTATGTTTGATTACGGTTTTATTTCAATTAGAAAAAGTTTAATATTTTTGAGGTTTAATTGCAATTCAAAGTTCCAATTCTCCCTCATCAATCACAAAGTCTGAGGTTAAGTGGGTAGGCTGATCTCTTTGATACATAGACATTATATCAACTTTTGTTTTTTGTGACAATTCTAATGAAATGGCAGTGCTAACTAAACCTTACTTCTACACCCTCATTCTGTTGTCACTGAAGTTCTCAGGTTTATTCTAAGTTACACATATGCCTTCCAAATAACTGTCATACTGCTTCTTTGATGTGAGAGGGTTTATGAAAACACAATTACCTCCCAACACACAGCGAGAACAGATTCTAAGACCTATATATTAAAAGTGTTCAATAGAATTGTAAAGCTTGCCACTTATGAAAAAGCGAGGATAGAATTTCATGATTTAGTAATATAATTTACCTTCAGCCTAGTGTATCAATACAGGCATTGGTGTTGCTCCCTGGCTGTCACTTGTGAGTATAGGGAATAGGCATCAGTGTGGAGGGCGATAGTTAAACATATGCTTTTTTGTGAAGACTGGATGGCAGAGTCATTACCAACATTAACGGCTTAGTCTGGGACCACACATTTGAAGGGGGGGGGGGGGAGATATCGCCTGAAATCTCATTAACGAGATACCTGCACATGACAGCAGAATATATTCTTTTCTGTGAAGCTTCGTAATAAAATGTTCCCATGGAAAAAAAAAAGAAGAAGAAAAGGAATGTACCCAGACAGATGATGAGTGGTATATAGCAAATGAGATGAACATAAACTGATTCTGCTGTGTGCCTGTAAACTTATACAGTCTTTCATAATGTGAAGAGCTTTGACTATCACACACATACACATACACACACACACAAAAACAACCCAGTGGTAACACAGTAACATCAAAACAAAAAGTGAATTGATACCACATCAACATAACGTTTGTATAAATCTTTGAACAATTCATCACAGAAATTAAGACAACTCCAATGTAGCTGGCTTTTACAATAAAAAAGACAAAGAAAAACTAAAAGTAACTCTCCTTTCTCTACATTTCTGAGTCACCATGTATGTTATGAAACTGTTCTCTGTCTCAGATATCAAAGAATAACAGAAAACTTAAGGTAGCATACAAAAAAAAAAAAATGAAATCCTGGATGAATTGAATTTAATGCACACAGCATGCCCTCCAGATTTAAGATGTTGCTGAAAATATGACCAAAAATGCCCTGATTTGAGCATTATCTTGACTACCATGCACTTACATGATAATACATGGTATCATCATTCTGTGTATTATCTTCTTAACATTGCTATTTTCTTACTTGCCCGAGTGATTAGTCAATAGTGGATGAAGATGGCGTATGACACGTGTTACATGTGGTCTACAATTTATACTGTACAACACATGTGGTAGGGAAAGCATGCCGCTAAGAATGTGTTGATTTGACTTGCTCACATGTTGTTGTTTTTTAGCAAAATAAAAGACCGCTCTGACGGTGATCTCTCAAAACCCATTTCTAAAAGTGCTAATTATTTCGCTGTTCCCATTATCATAGATGATGCAGTAATGTGAATTGGGGGGGGGGGGGAGGGGATCATCCACAGAGACTCATGACAAAAACTTCAGTCTGTTCCTGCTTGAGTCCAACATGCAAAGTTGTCTGATATGATGCACAACCATCACATGACAGAATTTGAAGGCCTGAGGTGGTAGGACACCACAAGTCAAATACTGGGAAAAGAATGGGTGAATCTTAGCACCCCTATACCCCCCCCCCTATTCACATTGATTAAAAAGGTGAGGAGTAATGAATGTGTACACGCAGTACCAAGGTGAGATTAGTGTCATGGAGGGCGGAGTCACTGTGCACACAAACTACGTGTTGGTACACAGCTATAGACAAGTAGAGAGATGTTACTGCACGATAATGATAGCACATTAGTGTTAGTAATGTCATGCGACAAACATGACAGGTAAATAGGCACACATGCTGAGCATGTCAAATATACATGGCACACATCACATCACATTAACACATGCTTTTACTGGCTACACTGCCTAACATGTCAGTCACCCAGTACCAATATATTTACAATTTTTGCTTTATGAACACTCCAATATAGCTCAGCATTTTTCAAGTTGGTACTATTTTGAAGGGAAAAAAAAGTCTGAAAAAAAGTTGTCACATAAAAACTGACAAATCGAAGAAAAAAAGAAACAAAAACATAAAAACAGATTCTAACGCAAAAAGGTGCAAGATGAAATTACCTCTTCTTCCCATTAAAATGGAGCTGAATTCACCATCTGTAATTCAAGAAATGATTTCAGTCCATACAGAAATGAATTAGTATTCATGGACAGTGCTATCTTGTGGCTGCAAAGGGTGGGGAAAGGGATGCATACATCAAAGTGGATCTCGCAGAGAGAGTCGTATGTGGCTGTCACAATGAACTACGTACACAAGAGCTGCGGACGACATCTGATACGCTGTCCCTCACTTTGTGTCAACAGGTACATCACAACATATCTGGCCAATGCTAATACAGATTATTGTGTTAAGATATAAAATGACTCCAGGGTGTGTGGGAATATACAACATGCATACCTAGGCCTACCCTCACTTCCTGGTTTCACTTTCGTCTTTAAATCAGTCCCATTTGAAATCTCTTAAATCAACCAAGAAGATAAAAGAAATAAATGATAAGAACACATGCAGGCTTTACCTATCTGATTACCAAAAACAGCAACAAAGTCCATTCATTACAATGGATCGTATCACCAATGCCTTGCGAGACTTGTACTCTAATGCCCTGATGTGACGCTGTCAACTCACTTGTGAAATTTAATACCTACAGAAGTACATTACTCTATATGCCACATATCTAGCAAGTCTCCCGGTAATTTTTCATCAATCGGGACTTCCCAACAATTTCGCGACTGGTTAAATTTGCGATCGTGGAGTACAGTAATGAATGGAGAAATGTAAAAGCACACGTCACATTTACGTCAAGATCAGAGTTAATAATTTGTGTGTTAAAAATTCGCAAAGAGCACCCGACTCATGAAATTTGCGAAAACGAAAACCTTGCGAAATGTATGGCATATACAGCATTATTGGTCAATCTAACATTTTAAAAAAAAAAAATCACTATATAAAATCTGTGAGACAGTTTGACTACAGCTGCTCCTATAATCTTGCATCTTTCATTGTAATCACGGTAATTGCACCTTTAATGTAGACAACAGACATGCAAAACTTATTAAATGGAACAAACATATCTTGACACATGAATTTGGTATTTATCAGATCACAGAAACAGACAATAAACAAAGGAAAGATAAGGAGGAAAGGGAGGGGAGAAAACAATAACTGAGTGAGAGGTCTGTGTGAATATATTTAGTGTGACTGGTTAGTTTCATTCAAAACTACTGATCCTATACCTTGACTAGGTAAATGTTGAAAGTTTGACATCACACTCCATCAGATGAAAGGCTCACTGAGACTGTGAGAGGCTTTCTGAAAATTAATGGAATGCAACAAAGGAAGGAAAAAAAATTTGGGAGTGAAATAAAGAAGAAAAAAATGACAGGAGGCGTGTCCATGTGTGATACGTAAAGAAATAAATGTACACAAGCTGAGCATGAGTGAAATCATGGATGTATTTGAAGAGTTTGTTTTCAAAAACCGATAAGTCCATTTTTGAAGATTTTGAAGTATGGTCTCTGTCATAAAGTACAAAATAATACCTTTTAAATGATATTGGTCACTATATATAAAGGTATATTTTTGAAGTTATGGTCAAAGAAGCAAAAATTTTCTTATTATTCTCTTTATTTTTCTTGTACTTTAATCGCAAATATCTCCATTTGACAAATATGGACTTATCGGTTTTGGCAAACAAACTCTTCATTTGTAATCACACACACATACGCAAACACACACACAATGAAGAAAGGAATTGGAAAAGTGTGAAGGGCCTTCTTTGAGTTGAAAGAGTGGAGTGGGTAGATTCAAAATCAATGTTCAAGAGTACATTTCGTTTACAGTATGAATGTCATACTGCTTTCAAACAGTGTCAGAGATACCTCCGCAATCATGATTATCAATACTGATTAGTGATGTTAATGCTATGCTGTGTTAGTAGATTCAAGGTACAGATGTGTACATGAGATGCTAGTCTACATTTCAGACCAATGCAAACAGATAATAAACAGCCTTCTCTGACTACTGCACAACTCATGCTGATTCATTACCAACAAAACCAGAATTTGAAATTACCATATACCTTGCATCTCTTTTACTGGGCATAGTGGTCAGGATATTAAAATGTTCGTTAAAGCTAATCCATCAACAGTATGACATTACGATTGTGAATTGCTTTGTTTGCTCTCAGATTCTTCCTCGTCGGCCTTCATGAATAACATCTGGATGTGAACGTGACAGCATACTGTATTTGAGCCGAAGCCAAGGTTTCTGACGCTCTAGCTGCCGGTTTTTAGCCCAGGTGCCGCCGGGACAAAGTTCAACCATGTTTGAATGGCTAACAATACAGAGTCATTCATGGCACAGTTCTGATAACGGCACTCGAGCATAGTATTAAGCATGCGGGGATCTGATTGTTTCCGTGTCATTGCAATCTACACTGGGCTGCATGCATGTTATCATGCATTCTACCGGTGGTTGGGGAGAGCCAATCACAAAAATGACGACAAACTCCTGTGGGAATATCTCTCAATTTCCTCGGCATGTTGCTGCTTTGGATACATAACAAATTTTAAATCTGACCCTAAATCTAACCTGCACTGTTTTAGTACTACTTACTGTTATGATCTATACCAATGAAGTTGAAATATGATTTCAATATTGACATGTGATACTAGTCATTATAAATCAGAAATGAATGCTCTGGGAATGGTTTCGCTGTTTGGCTCAGCTGCTAAAGATTGGTAGTTGAATAATTTCTTCTGCTGGTCAGTCAAACATATGAAATATATAGCCAATATAATGGTAAAGTGAAAGTGTAAATTGATATTTTAATAAACCTACGTACAATGCAAGCATTCTGTTTCATGGTGGTTTTACCCGAGAGGGCCAGATAAAAAAACATGAAGACTTCTGGTCACTTGACTGAGAAAAAAGATTCTGACCAATGTGTTCAGCTCTCATAATTATGTTGAAATGAAAGTCGTCAGCGCAATGCAAATTTAACATCGATTCCCAGCAGAACTTAATAAGAGCAAACATAGGTAGTAAATATTTAAAAATAAATAGCTATCCGCTCATCTCCAAGGGGCAGAGGCACACAAAGATGGAAAAGAATGAAAGAAATGCTTGAAAGATGTACAGGTGATTATCAACGTGCACAGAATAAGCCAGTATGGAGTGAATTTTCATGTACATCCATGACAGATCAAAGTTTTGTTTTTATTATTTCAATACTAGTACTCATGTAAGGACTAGGTTCTCTTCAAATTCAGCAAGAGGAATGTAAGTCTAGTTGCTAAAACGGAAGATTACGATATGTGGATTTACCCATGATACCATGAGTTAAATATTAAATTGATGTGTGGGTGAACAGTGATGGTGACACACAAAGACACAAAAACCAGGCATATACAACGTTGTACAGTACAGGGAACAGTGTTACAGAGCTACAAAACTCAGCTGTACCATGCATTATCTTCATCCTCAAAAGACATGTACATTGTACTTGTGTGAAGGGTTTGTTAATGTTTACTGAGGAAAGAATGGATCGGAGATCAGGTTAATATCACAGCCACTTGAAACCAATCACAAGTCACACACACAGAGCTGCATGAGCTCCGCTGCAAGCAGAGTATGACAAACCCTTCTGCACAAGAACTTAATTTGTCAAATTCTCCTTTTTCTTAATACTAGTACTCATAATCTTATCAAAATCTGCAGTAACAAATGAACAATGAAACAACAACAACAAAAACGTTAAAAACTCTACCTACACGTAGCATCAGTTAATCATTAGACTCTTTTCATTTTCTGACATTTTGCCATGACTAATTTTGCAATTGGAAAGTGAATGGCTTGCAGTAGTGTGGATGGGAGAAGAAAAAAAATAATCAAGAGTAAGAACAGCCAAATATCTAATGAAGAAAGTCAGTAAGGATTTGAAAACTAAAAAAAAAAAGGCTGCCATTCCCTGCCAACAACATAAAACATGTCAACAAGAGAAATGTTAAACCATGTTTTGTTTTGTTTCTTCTTTACTTTTGCTTTCAGAAGTCAAACCTTGGATACAGAAAATGAGAAAGGAAAAAGAAAAACAAAACAAAACAAAACAAATGAAACATCTCACATAATAACCATCTCCTTGGAAAATAACAATTAGTGAAAAAAAAAAACGCATTTGCTTTTGGAAAGCAGCTTTAAATACTTATCAGTTTGACATACAAAATGACAACATGGCTACTGTTTTGATGTCTATCAACACTCTGAAAATACAATCCAGCACAATGATATTAATGAGCCACAATTATGGGAAATGTGGAGTCATAAATTATTGTAGAAGAGAGCTTGCACAACAATTGCAGAATTTTAGTCCAGCTAGAAGCATTCAAGGGCATTTAAATTCATGCTTGGGTGTATTCTGCAGCATACTACTAGTATAATTTATTTTGCTGGCAGTGTATCAAGATCAAACTCTTGTTGGGGAAGGGGTTTTTGAGTTGTGTGCAATCCACTAATAGGCGAACTACCCGTATTACTGCACTATCAAATTGTTAATAGGGTGTAACTTCTCATTTAAGTGATCTTCAACCAAACAGGCATACATTGTATATGTATGTATATATATGAAAAGATAAAGTGTATTGTGGTCATGAAGAGAGCAATTGCGGTCATGAAGAGAAAGACTGAATGGCCAGTACGAGTACATAAACAAATGAACATACCTGTGATCACAAAACACAACAGTTGTACATTTACATAAAATATGTGTGATCACAGTGGCTCTGAATACTGAGTAGATCAAGAAAGAAGTTTACATGCGTCAGCATTACTCAGTCTCAAATAAGACAGCAAAATGTTTCTACCAGCCTCCCCAACAGCAGAATTCTTTTGAAACCAATAAAATAAAACAAACTGAGTTTTCTTGCATGCTTATACAAGAGGAAACATCAAACAAATGTGTTAACGTGGTTAAAATGAGTAAATAATCATTAGATAAAATCTTAAAAGACTTATACAAATTATAGTCATTTTTCTTACACAGAGGTGAATCATACAAGTCCCACACATCCACATTAAAATCAGTGCATTTCAAGTGTACATGATCTTCCTCAAATTTCTGCAGTTCCATCTAAATCTTACAGCCCAATACCAGCAAGAATACAAGGGAGAATTTTCTTTTAAAGAATAGGAGCTTGCATTATTACTCAGAGAGATTTCATTTGCTTCTCACACATAAATACTTGTTAACAAGACCATGCTTGGGCATGATTTTGATCCATTTTTAAAATGATGGTATGCATCATATGACTCGGGTCAAAAAATGAAAAAGTATCCTCACTTTGATATCTGCGTGAAAGAAAAATATCTGCAATGAAGATATTTCACTTCATCAACTTACATTCCCTTAAAATAAATTATTTAAGGCAAGATTAAGAGGAGTGTGAGCAGAGTTCATTTTCAGTGGAATCAGAGCCTCTTGCCTATCAACTTTGGGATATATGAAAGTTTGCAAATTCAGGTAAAAGCCTTGTAAAAGCCTTGAACAACTTTCTGAAGTCTTCACATTCTCTTATAAATCAAATAATTCCTCATGATGTACCTAATGAATATGGTCGTGCACAATGGCAATACAACTTTGATGGGGCAAAATAGTGATAAAAATGGAAGTTTGATAATGTAAGAAAAAAAAAAGTTGATGACAATAGCAATAACCTTTAATAAGTGCTATTAATTTTCTTGAGCTATTACGCACTGCACATTTTATGTCAGAATGATGGTGGCATGCCATGGCAGAAATGGAAAAAAAAAATGGCACACAGTTTACATACGTATATTTGTTATGACGCACTGGGACATGAAAGTGATAAATAGCTGTATGTATATCATTATAGAGACTGAGTGCATTTCCCCGTGGTTAAAAAGATACAAAAAAGTATAGAATAGCACACCACAAGACAGAATAATCCACTTCACATGATAACAACCGACAAAAAAAAAACATTTAAACTATAACGCTCTGAAATCACAAATCTAATATTTAAATTGACAAACAATATACAGAGGAATAAGCGCATGAAATTAAAGAAACCATTAGTGAGAGGGTACAGGGAAAAACTACATTAGCAACTCTATATTAATATACAGCACGATTACACTTGTAACAGCGAAGTGACATGACGTTTTAAGCTTGCATGGGCTGATTTGATAAAATCTCCCCTCTATAATACAGTGTTTAGATTAACAGGATGAACTGAAGACTTGATAATAAACTATGCTACACAGCAGTTTGATCTTCATTTTCTCTCTCTCTTTTTCTTCTTTTTTTTTTGGGGGGGGGTTTTCAAGTATTTAAGCATGCTATTTTGAATAAATTACAAATATGAAATAAATCTGTGTTTTGGCACTTCTAACCTTGCTACATAAATTCCCTAGCATTAATTCCTCTCATGCGTGACCTATTGAAAGCCTTGTAACTGAACATTAAAGGAGACATCATCTAAAACCCCTTGTATTACGACAACCACAATTTAAATAATTTTTTTTTTGGTGCCCTTTTTATTGTTTTGGTTCTTTGTAATTATGGGGAAATAATAACATGTACCAAAAAAAAAAAAAAAAAAAAAAAAAACGGCCCATCGTTACAAATACACATCATTTTATCACTTTATAGCTCACTGTTACAAGAAAGCCTATAAGGAAATGGATGAAACTATGGATTTAAGCTAAGTTTGCAATGGAAGGTGATATTTTGTGTAATTCTCTACAAACATGGGTGTAGAGAAATGAGGCAATGAACTATCATCACAGCCAATGGCAATGGGGCTGAGACAGAAAGCTGGCATCAAAATGCTCTAATGGAATGCCTGCCCGGAATGGGAGCATGGAATGCACTCCACTGGCCTACCAGGCTTTAGGATATGAACAGAGCTTACATTACACACCTAGCAGCTTTTCAAGTACGTTACCTTGGAAGTCTAGATGGAGCTTCAACGCAACCAGATGCTGCTACACAACCGGACAAGCTCGATGAGCCCTAGGTGTACTGGTATTATGCGACTCGAATGCTTTAAAATCTTGTGCTACACAACTCTTTTCCATTGACATGCATGCGACCATGCTGCAACAGGGCCTCAACAAGCTAGCTATCTAGCTACAAGCAATATTTTCTTCTGGCCTATGGGTGCACCGTGTGCTCAGCTCAGGCAGTATTTCCACGAGCATACTATTCCCTCTAAATGGATGGCATTGGCAAATGCGCAGAGACACAGCTTGCTGGCATGGCAGATCGACGACATGTACATTAGCACAACACCACGAAGGACCAATAGAAATTTAAGGTCGTGAGTGCATTCACACAGAAGAACAGGCGCACACACACACACACACTGACTTCACACACATAGCATGGAAAGCGCACGTACACAATACCACTGGAGCAGAACTCTGGGCCTCACAGCTTGCTTCTTCTTCAGTTTGCACAACGCAGCACAAAATCCCTCCCCCCCCCCCCCCCCCCATACAAAGTGCTAACAAAGGATGAGGTGTATAGAGCCATAATGGTTAATTGATTAGGGATCCATGAATTACATGTTCACTCAAGGTGATGGGAGATGGAGATTAGTGGTCAGGAATAACAAGTTAATACAGCGGGTCATGATGTACATGCCTCTTGAGCAAAAATGTGGCTGAACTCTAACCTCAGTCTAGAGGAAAGGTGTGTACTCTGACAAGGCTGCTATAGGTCTATGTTAGAACAGAAACAGAAACAAACAAAACAGGCATCAATATTGGGGAACATTCTCCTCAAAAGAAAACATAAGTGAGATCACACCTTCCTTGCCACAAACACTTGCAACACCAAGCACTGCTCAGGAATTATTAGTCATTTCAAGAAAAGGACAGGCATGATGGTTACCCACATACCTACACGAACGTATTGGCAAGGTTAAGAGTACATGACATATTTCTTGCAAATGCTGATAAATCTTGGATCGATACATCAGTGAACAGCCAAACACAAAAACAATACATATGGTACGTTTTGTAGGCGAACAAGCACAAAATATGAAAACACAACACCTTTAAACAGAAGAAAAAAGTGAGCATGTCCTTTCTTATTACTAAGACTATCACCAGGATTATAGAGTTTTGCAAACTTCAACAGTTTCTTACAATCAGCTGCAATAAAAATGCAGAAACCTGAATCAATGTTGTTAGCTGTGACCATAGTAACAAAATTTACAGTGAATTTCAATGTTGCAGAGTGTTTTATGAAATAGGATCCTGGTTTCTTTTTAACGGAGAGTACAATTTGTAGTTAACATGACATTCTGAAGATACATTTTCATTGTAGTGGATTATTTTGACTACCAAAGCTACTATTTCACATCACAAGCAAAATCAAAATATTATGGCATTAGAAATGTATTAGATTGACTATTCACACACAGAAGATATGATTTGCACACAATATTTATTACATTTTTATGTTAATATATGTCTCTACTCTGCAGCAAACTAATAATGCAAACGATGCTAGTGTCTGCACATCAGGCAGAAATTTGAAAAAAAAAAAAAATCCTGTGGATTTGTGCAAAGAATGCATGGCACTATGAAATATGAGTGTGAATTAAACAAAGTAAACATGATTTTACCATGGAGCTACTAACAGAGAAGTTAGTAGCTCCATGATTTTACGGTGGATGGAGCTGATTAAAGAAATGCTTCTCTTACTTAAAAAAAAAAAAAAAGTTTAAAGCTTTCTCCATTCTCAGTATATTCACATGCACACAGAAATGTCCCAGAGCATATTACAAAATTTGAACTGACAGGGGACTATAAAAAAAAAAGGGGGGGGGGGCATAAAGATGGTAGATGGTTTGAACCCTTTCTTTGCCAGTGAGTCAAATGTGCAAAAACTTCACACAAATACCTACAGACAGGAAATTACTTGTACTGTGGCATGCAGAGGGTTAATCAAAGGTGACATAATCTCTGCTATGATTCCATTAAACTAAAATAGCATTTAAATGACACTCCAACAGATACATCCAACAGATACAATGGCTGTATACATATAATTGCAACAACATTATCTCATATACACCATTCACACTTAGCAGGTTTGTAGTCTCCATATCAACCACACATGCAAACTTACGTGTACATGGAGATAAATACTGCATGGGAAATTCACAAGGCATAAAACATGTGAACATGAATCTTTTCATTCCTATGTCATACTTAGACAAAGGCTAGAGTACTGTAAAAGTGGAAATTTTTGTGCATTTCGTGTGACCAGAAACTAGATCAAAAATAAAAGCACACAAACATTTAGGCTCGTCATACATATGTACCACTACGAAATGTCTTGATTCTGAAGAATTAAAAACACATGAAATTCATCTTACTAAGCAGGGTGCGAAAAGTAACTCCCACAAAAATATCAATTTTTACAGTGTACCACTCCACATCCCAGCTGAGTTTGATTTTCATACACTCATCAATCAATTTCTATTCTACAAAGGGTGTATCTCAAACACAGATTTTTAGGTGGCAAAAATAGGAATGGTGCATCGGTTTGAGGAAGGCCCCTTTTTGCGCCCGACACATTACTTCTGACTTCACCAAATCACAGAAAAAAAAAGTCTTCAATCATAAATAACACACTGAACCTATCATATAATGCAAGCAACAAAAACTGTCTACTACCATAATATTGATTGGGGCAATATACAAAACAGCACAATATTCACACAAAAAATGCATTATGATGAGAGAGATTCGATCAGAAAGATACCACACCCTTCCATATTAAGTGGACCAGTAAAAAGGACAAACGTATTACGATGACTTGTGATGTTGAAGGGCATTGATGCAATGGCCATAATTCATAAAGGTGGTTCAAAGCTAGTCCATGGATTTTGCAAATTTCAACTGCATAAATGTGCATGACAAATTACATCCGTCAAGTGACAGCCATCAATAAACACACGCTGGTATGGGCATGTGCAAGATGTACGCCTTTATAGTCCACGGACTATTACACTATTGATATGATTTCAGCTACCTTTGTGCATTTGGGCTGATATGACTATGATATGACTATGTACAGTGTGTAGTGCAGTTTGGAATTTATATCAGCAATTCATATTCAGGAGAGCCCCCTTGTTCTGATGTATGTCCAATCCACAGTAAACATTTTGCAATATTTGTATAGCTGACTGCAGTCTACAGTGTATGAAACAAACATTAGACTTGTAGAAAAGCAACAAATCAATCCGTTATTTATGCAATGTTGAAGAGTCAAGCATAGTTTAATATGTCAACCCAAACCCTTGTGAACAACATGACAAAATGGGTAAAAAGAAGCTTGGTCAGGGATTATGATGGCTCGCTTAATCATTGCATAATGTTGTGTCCAATGGATATTAACAAAACTGTATGCTCCATTTACTAATATTACTATGTACTTGTGTGAAAACATGCACAATTGAATATCTGTGCTACAGCACCCTTACTGCAATGGCCGTGCATTCTAGTCTTTTCACAGAATGAAAGGAATTAGTTTAGAATGTGATTGATGATATGTGTGACATGCCTTCAAAAAGGAACAAATCATCCATAAACCAAGTGATTATTACTTCTTCTCTATGATGAAAGCAAAGCATTGGTTCCAGACATTTCATACTACATGCACATTCCCGGAAATGTTAGTCACTGGCACTGTGTCAGACAAAGATACATAATTTAACATGTCAGTGACTGGCATAATAGACAACAAACCACTTGAAATCCTTCAGTTTCATGGGTTGCAATGAAATATCAATCAAGAAGTGCGCTCAAGCTAAGCTGCTAATTTACAGATTTGGTGATCAAACAGGCAGGAGACAACCAGTGAGTGTGTCTACACTCCAAACATTCTGACACAAATGTTACCATGACCTCACTCACAACCTCAAGAGAGTACCGGTATACAGGGCTCGACCCTAACTTTTTATGGTGCCCTGGTTCAGGCTACACATTATACTCAAATCTTTGAATTTGAAATTCTGGCGGCCAAAGAAAGGAATGGAGTAGCCTGAATTAATAGGAAATATGAAAATTTATACTGAATTTTAGCCTTTTTAAAAATGTTGTGGCCCAACATCAATTCTTAGTGGCCCTGGGCCATCAGGCCTTTGCTTTAGAATGTCGAGCCCTGGTACAGTATAAAAAGCCTTAATAATGAGGTGGATTCCTTTGCGTACTGAAATTCTTCTGAAGGCTATACAGAGGGCTTGACACATTTTGTGAGGGTGACATTTTGGGTTCACAAGTAAAATTGAACAGATAGACAGACACACAGAGATAACCACACACACACACACATACACACAGAAACGCACAAACGTAAAAGAAACGGATAAGCATGCCCTAGCCATGGACAAAATTAATACTAACTTTATACACCCAACACCTCCTCAACTTCAATCTGCAACAGAAATCAACAGACCCCTCATTGACAGGGAGGACTGGCCCTTAGGCAATTTGATTTCATCTCTTCAAAGACAAACTATGACAGTTCTGGTACATCTGTAAATAACTTGGCAAAAGTGTTGTCTGTTTTCACACATGCACTGTGGTTATTGAACTATAATAAGATCAACATATTATGGAAAATGAAATTGAACATCAAAAGTCATTTTGTAACCAGAACTGACAGCTTGCACTCTTAATGGTTATAGTGTTACATAAGAAAACAGAACTGTGGTTTATTTCTCTAATGCGACATCTACATGGTAGATCTGCAGTTCAAATTCTGAAGGATTGGGTGCAATACACTGCTGAAAGAGAGGATGTAATCATAGAAACAACCCGAAAACATAATGACTCCACACCCCATGGGCCGGAGGCAAAGAAACGGGCAAGGAATATGATTGATGCATACCTCGAGGTTTAAGGAAGTCAGTGGATGGGATACACAGATTATGCATGAAAAGTGAGGATGGGGAATTTTTCTCTCTCGCTTGTAACAAGGAGCTACACTGTAACTGTGGACGGACACAGAGAGACATACAGAGTATGGACAGATGATAGAGCTATTCCAGATCTTCTGCAAATTGGCACTCAGAGCGAAATGGCTGCACATTCTCATGAACACCTCCCTATGTGTCAGTCTGCAACTGCGCTCATGTTGAATTCAGGGACAGGGACAAAATTACTTTCACAGGCTTCAAGTTAGATTGGAATGCCAAACTTGGGATTTGAGATCATGCAACTAAAGTTGTATGGAAAACCAATGTGGCTTTCAACTCTTCACTCTCAACATCTGGTCTGATAGGTGAAAGGTGGCCCAATAGTCACCTATTTGAGAGTGAAATTCACATATCAAATACAAAAACAGAAACTCCTAACTGCAATGGAACAAGGAATATCACACAAGTAATGATAGACATCATTTCAGACATACTTTAGGTTTGAGTATGGTCCATTTTCTTTCCTTTTTTCGTTTAAAGGATTATTTAAATAATAACAATCACTGACTACTTATTGACTTCACAAGTGTGTGTCTGCCTTGGTATACAGCTGTAGTCTTATGCAACCTAAAGAGTGTATCTATGGAAACAAAATCATCCCAAAGGGCAAGATTGGTCAAATGCATAAACATACACTTTGTAAATTCATAAGCAGTTGTTTAATCTTTAAAGTTTGATCACAATAAAAAAGTAACTTGGTGTATAGCTGTTTATATTCTGTAACAATTCTCTGTACCATTTAATTAGCTGACAACACACAGGCAATGACACAGGCAATGCAACAATCCAAAACGTAGGCAGCTCTCGTTTCTTTGCTAAAATATTTGTCTATCTATGATTTTCCATACACTAAGATTTCCAGCAAATCATTCAGAGATATGTAGGCATTCTGACTAAAGAAGTTCAGTCCACTCCTCCCTCTGAGGTTAGAGGATTTTTCAATTTGGATTGTATCAGAAGAAGGTCTGGCAGGAAAAAAGAACTCAAAGATGATAATGTTGTAGTATAAGTGGAGCGTTCAATGGGAGAATATCAGACATTCGCTCAGTCATGTCTTGCATAAGATCTGGATTGTATGTTTATATGCAGGGTTTTTATAAACCTGTGCTGGATAGTGAACACACGTGAGAGAGTCCTTGTCAAACTCAACATAAAATTGTTGAATACACGCAAATTTCCTCTCATGTCATAAAAGGGTGACGTTCCTACATTAGTTTTCTGCAAAGAGATGTAACCAATAGATTGGGGATTAAATAGACTAAGGTTCATGGAGCAAGCATGCATTGTTAGTAATGTTTCTTCTGTATGATTCTTTTTTCTTTGTACAGCAGAAAATAAAGTAAAAGTGATAAGATTACTGCAAATGAGTTTTCTTCCTACTAGTTTCAATAACACTTTAGAAGTCAGAAACACCCATATGAATAACTGAATTAATAAAGCACAATGCAAATGCCATACAGCATAACAAAAATAAATGTACAAGAAAAAGCTAACACCCGCACTACAGTTGGAAGGGAAACACATTAACTTTCAACCTTGTGAATGTTACTCAAGGGAATTCCAGTTGACACTGCTTGCTGATGCTGAAATCACAAAATGAAAATTGAAAAGGTACAAGCATTAACGTTGACCTACGAAAAAAAAAGGACAGAAAGAAGCTTCTTCAAACACACCCAAGAAGAAGCTGTGATCTGAGTGTCATATAAATTCAGTAAAGTACACATAAAAAAAAACTATGCATTATGATAAAAGGTAAATTACCTGAATCAAGAATTAGCAACAGGCAGAACATATACATAAAATATAACACTGACAGATCAAATTTCGGAAAGATGAGAGCAATACCAATAAACTGTCAGTAACTTCCTCTTCTGACATATTGAAGACAGAGTTTGATTGACAACACCAAATATCACTCATGCTTTTTGGTGTTTGCATGGCCTGGGGCCACTATTAACAACATCGCATTAAATACCAGTAAGGTGATCTTACAACATAACATACCTGTGAAACCAACAAAATAATTGAATATACACAAACACAAACAAATAGTGTAAAAATAGACAGCTGGGATGGGGGATAATGATGAATTAAATTTGATGCCATTATAAAAATATGGGATGCATTTGCATTGCAATTGTTTCAGTACCTTATCAGGAAAGAAAGCTGCAAACCTTACATGAGCCCCTCTGCCCACAGCATGGAACAAACACTTACACGCATGATCTCTCATTCAAAAACATTGCTTCCTGGAATAATATCTGCAGTTACTCTCATGTGAAAAATCTTGTGATACCAGTAATATAATGCTGGTTTAAATTCAAACAAATTTTGTAAAAGAAAAAACAATATTGTATTGCATACACCATATTTTGCAGCACTTCACTTTAGTGTATTTCACCAGTCAAACAATATTCAAATTAGCAACTTAAGAAAAATACTGCTTCCTGTAACACACATGCATTGCATATTGTTTGTAAGTTGGAAAATCAACTTTTACCTTGAAGAGTGATAATACTTTTTTCTCTTTCCATAAACATGGTCATAAACTACCAATTTAAACACTTATGAAGAATCTGTTTTACATTCCACCTCATTAAATATCAGACTTTCAAAATAAAAGGTATGTGCAATATAAAATGTTCTGTCTAGCTCAGGTAAACAAAGTATAAATCAATGCTATACTTATGTTCACAACCTTTTATGTGCTAAGATATATATTCATCATCCCCGCACTGCAAAAATCTGTGATTTAAACTCTGGATGAGTAGCTTGAATACAATATGTAGGCCTATTGCAACAAGCATAGCAGTTTCTGGTGTATACTGTAAGTGACAGATTATTATGTGTTGCCTGTTGTATAAACTTTAGCACTAAATGTCTACCAGACTTAAAAATAACAAAAAACAAAAGCAAGAAACAAAATGATTCTTGAGCTACACTAAACATTGCAATACAAATGATGTGATGTAAATGATGAAGCATGGTGTATAATGTGCTTCGTGATTCATAATCACCTACACGAACTTCCAACAGAGATAGCCCCACAAAAGGAAGAGTAGCTTTTAAAAGATAAATCAAGTTCAGAAGGAATTAGGCCTACTTCTTCTTCTTCCTGCAATCTTTTCATAACATTAATGGAAATAAATTTGATCAAATATGTAGGACCCTGGGTGAGTTCCATCAATGCTGACTACAAAGAAATGGTAATAATGAATGCAGTCAATTGAAAAACAAATGACCTACTGACACTGCATGAGACATCAGGAACAGTAAAATAGTCACAATTTGGATGCACATAATTGCTTTTAAACTGGATAATAGGATGATTATAAATGATTTGTCATCTTGTCACCTCTTAAAACCCTTTAAAATGTCAAAGCTGGTTATAATGTTGAAGCTGGATCAGTAAACTGATGAGTAAATTAAAAGTCATGTGCACAGCAACAAAGCTTTGGAAGAAACCCATCTGGACGTCCTATGACTTTGGTGATTGTATACACATTATATGCGCATGCTCAAACATGATGAAGGTATGGAAGTAGAAGATTTCGATTTCTACTATTGCACCCGATGTCCATTCGTGGTCCATTCATAAATGCAGTGTGTAGGTTCGGAATTCACCATGCAGTTAATCCTTAAGTGGAATATTGGCAACATCATAAATATGAGAATGGTCATAAAATCTAAGGTGATGCAGGCCATTACAGATGCCCGTAGCATGCAATACCCTGTCTGTCATCTGTGTGTGTTGGGGGGGGGGGGGGGGACACAGGCATAGAAGCATATAACAAACCCACCTAATGCACTAACCAGCAAAATGAAGGAAGAATGTGGTTTGTGAATGATGATAGTTATCGCAAATGAGCAATATGCATGCTTCCTGTAAATACTGCACATGTAAAATGCAAATCTGCACAGACACTCGCCCCTAGCATTGGTGCCTGATCTTCTCTGCCCCACTGGGCTGTCCGAACTGATCAGGCGAAGCTGGCATCAGCTTCTCCTACCACGGTCTCACAAGGGTGATGTAAAGGTCACCATCAGGAAACGTTAAACAACCAATTCATTACCCCCATGCACACAGTGACACGCACACAGTCCAGTTACATTCAGAAGTGAGAGATGTGAAATGGCAGTGACAAAAATTCAGAACATGACCTAGATTTGATACAGCCTGTACTCTACAGATGATACATCAAGGTATATCCCCATAAAAAAAAAACACACTATCCGACATGTAGCCACTCAAGAGTACAAACATAGATGTGAACAATACCATGCTGTAATTACAAACTAAACTAGGGACCTCTAAGCTGGATCCTCTTGGCAGTTTCCTTTTCTTTTCTTTTTCTTTTTCGTTTACTTTCATTTACTGCATAGCTTTAAAAACGACATGCTTCAAAATATCATGAACTTATTTACTTTGGTAATTAGATGATCTGATAAATAACTGCCTGTGCCACACTGAAATCTCTCAAGACTCGATTAGTCCACAGAAATATGTTTTTACTGTGACCATGAGACTTTGTAAATTACATAACTTTTTGCCAACCATGCACATGAGACATTTATCTTTGGTGGCTCAAGCCTGGAAGCTCTGATAATGGTCATCCCACAGGGCTTTCTTCCTATCATTGCCACCAATGCTAAATAAAAGCACAAACTATTCAGACCAAGAAATTAACATCTCATCCATAAGTTTGCTTTTTGACAACGAAAAGAAAGACTTTGAATTCACACTGAAAATTAATATTAACATATAATGAGGGTAGGTATGACATTTACATCAGCAAATTTTGTGCATCACGGTGGCTTTTACAAACACATGTATCACCGATATCATTCAATAAACTTGTAATGAATACCAGCACACTTTTTTTTCTTTCTGTAATCTACTTTCGGATTAATGGTTTGATAATGAATTCCTTGAAAATCTCAACACTGCTTCTTCATATATGTCCTTAACCCATCTAACTTCTTCAGATGCAACCAGCACTCACCATCACCTTATTGTCATCTCACACATTATTACAAGAAGCACTGGTTAGCTCCACCAGTCCATAACACATCCAACGATCCATGTAAGCTCCAGCGGGAGAAATCAAGGCTCCGAAACCAAATCCATGCATACATGTGATTCTGATAGTAAAAATGATGGCTTCTTACCTCAAACGATCGAAGATTTACGTAGCAACAAAGCAAGAATGTGTACTTTGACAATGGCATGATGAAAAACTGAACTAAAGCGAACGACCAAGCTCACTGAACACATAGAGCACAATGTATGTTTTTAAGTAGCTAAACTATGGGCTGATAAAGGTCATTTTTATGACAACAAAAGTTAACACAAACAATCAAACAGGCAAATAAACAATTATCTAAGCTTTTCTTCTCTGGGAAATCACCCAGGGCATATTTCCAACACCACCTGGATCAGTGAGCATTACCTTTGGTATCTGCACCAACGTTTAACTGCGGCTTCCCTCGGATCCCGTCTGATTGGCCAGAAAGATGATCTCCAGTCTAGTGGGGAGAAAGTGGAAACTGTGTTAACCCTGACAGTCCACATTTTATTTCTGTAGTGCAAATTTAACATTGAGGGGAAAAATCCTGTCACAGCAATTATGCAGTGAATTCAAATTCTAAATTAATCTAACTAAATTTAACTAAATTCAAAATTACAAATAGCTGTAACAATATGGCTCGGAAGCAGAAATCACAGCATAAAGATGCAGCATCATCATAAAGATTTACTTTCTATGTTTTTTTTTCCACGAATTTGTATTCAACATGAACCAGCAAATGTGAGTGTCCACATAATATGGGTTGCTCTAATTGCCAGCTTGCACTTCAGCAGCAACTGGTCGCAAACTAGCGATGAGAGAAAAATCTATATTATCATCAAGAATGTCTACTTCAGTTCCTGCATGGAAGAAGTTTGAGAGCCACTAAACTGAACTGGTATTGAAAGTGAGGTATCATATTGCATTTAAACAATCTATGCTACATAGGTGATAAATATACTGTCTATGACTTGTTTGACAAACAAGATTATCAAGAAAACTATGCAGGGCAGGAAATTCTTGAATCTGAAGTGAACATGATCTAGAAGGTTTCTTATTGTCCTAAATACTACACTGCATTAATGATGCGCTATTCAAATGTTAAAAGCAAAAGCATCTCTCCAAGAGTGAAATTATTCAATATATATAAATTCAAATAATATGCACAGAAATATACAAGTTGAATATAAAACATATCAATTGTAGCAATGCATGTCATCCAGTTTTGGATCTGTGTCTTTACAGCTTGGTAACTCGAGACCCGCAAGAACTCTTTGGACATCAGCAAAGACAACAAAAGATCTAATGCTTGTTTCATTTAATCATTACAGAAGGTTCACATTATATTTGTGTGTATTGTGAAGCTACATAACTTTCTTTTTTTAGGCCAATTGCTTTACGATGCATTTTCCAAATTTTAGTATCAATGTTTGTGTTCATAGTTTATTCCTACGGCAAAGGTGGATAAGGGGAGCTACTTTTAGGTCTTTGATGTAATATTGATCCATTTCGTGTTCCTAGTATGTCACTTAATGCTACCTATCCATCATTCATACCATTTTAGGACATATGTTGTATCGGGCAGAAAAGCAAACCCATTTCTGATGCTTTTGTGCCATTATTCAGAACTGATGTACATCTTAAATATGAAGGGAGATATGCAATAGAGCTAAAAGCAGATTGCTGTATATTATGGATCAAAGTAGGAGCATGGTATGCATGACCCACATGTGGAAGCTGATCAGCAATCTACATGTAACTTTCTTGTTTAGGAAGTGGTATTCCTTCTGAGTCAAGTCTGATCAAAGATTTGCCCTACAGTTTCTAGGTTTAGTACCATCATTTTGATTTCACATAAAACAACTCACATATCTCTAAAATAACATCAAACAAAAACACGAAGCATGAATTATGAACATATGTACAATGAAGGTGTACATGATGACTGTACATTTGTACGTACTATGCACATGTATAGACCTACATAGTACAAGTATGCATTTATACATTCCAGTGGAAATTTGGCATAAGCACTTCTTTTTGACAGATGATTGCTTCATCATATGAAGAAGTATGTAAATTAAGATCATTCAACACCAATTTTTTACAATATTCATGTCATTCTTAATGAAAGTGGATAATTCCTTCATTTGACAGTTTGCTTACATGCACTTACCTTGTTTACGGGGACTGTGGTGTCTGATCCTTTTTTGGCTCGCAGTCTACTGGCCATGGTGTGGTCAGCTGTAAGAGGAAGAGGGAGCAACAGGCACACAAAAAAAAAAGAAACATAACTTGATGGCTTCCACTGTACTAAATGCAGCACGAAGCCACAAGACAAATTTTTATCTACGTAAGGCATTTTAGCAGCGCATCATACATGCATATTATGTCCACTTGATTTCCATGTGCAATATCAGAGCAAATTTAATTAAACAAAGGCTAATGTATTGATTTCCCCATAGGCTACTCTAGTAAAGTGGCCATGCAATAATAAACTGTATTTTGTCTCGACTGTTGCCATATGCCTTTGCTTGCTACATGTGTAAAGCTACATAAAATAATGTTTTTATACTGTAAGCACAAGTCACAACTTAGTGCAGAATCTACTTCATATTCTAGTACAGCTGTACCGGTAACTGCTTTTACAGGCCTCTATGCCCTTTCTAGATATACCAGTATTGATTTAACATAGATAACAATCATCATACTGGATGGCTTTATTTCATGGGATATCACGGAATATTGCACTTGTTATAGAGGCCAATATTCCCTGGTTCTTCAGTATTGAACTGTTCATCAATAATGGTACGTGCTTAGACTAACATTACCAACAGTACAAAATAGCACTGCTAGACAGCAGGCCGACATGTGTACATGTAGTGCACAAATCCAATAGAAAGTATCATGAAAATGAATTCAACATTACTGAAAACGACATTTGAGGAGTCACATTTTATGAACTCGCTAGAAAATACTATCATGTGAGAAAAGGCCTAGTTGTTTCTGAAACAGCATAGATCTTTAGATCTATCAGTCATTCAGTGCACAACAAAAACAAAAGTAATTCCAAACTTTTCTATCAAGTAAGCATTGCAAGTGGGAGTCTCTCAAAATTTCTGTCCACGTTCATGTTATCACAAGCCTGTATTAAAGATGTAAATTGAGTAATTTCACTGGTAACTGGGTATAAAGTTGTTGTCATACTCCAAACATTTTTCAATGGGAAGCTACAAGAGCTATCAATTTGTATTCTGGTCTTGTCATTGTACAACCGCATGCGCACCAGTTCAGCTACCACAGAAGCCTCTGTTACTAGAGGCACACATGTAGCAGACAGGCCACGTATTGAATGGGAGCCTAGAATCCATTACCCTGGGGAAAGCAAGCTTTCAGCTAATTGAATGGAAATTTACTCTTACTTAGATTTCATTTGGCTGCCTAACTAGGAGAATGAAGGCACAGGCAGGCAATTTCTTGCAGCTACAGGTGAAACTCAGGAACATGTGCCCTATGCGGAAATTATGATGTTGGCAGAAAAAGCATAAAAGTCTCTACAGCGGCACAATATACATGGCCACAGTAAAACTGAACGGTTATAACCAATCTATTGTTTCAGTCCAGTTTCAGTCTGCTTAATTTTTTTTTTTCCTGCGCAGTGACATGGCCTCCCAATTGACTCACAGCAGAGTTGAAAATACAACTCGAGAAATGCGATCTTAAAGGGGATGGCAAACGCATTTCAAAAGTGGGAACTGAAAAGCATTTCAAACGAGGGAAAATTGATAAACGCAGCTTATGATGGAAAGTCTGCCATAAGAAACAGGTCACATGTAGTTTGCATTTATAAAGTTTGTATCATGACACTGCACTATACTGTTTTCTAGTGCAACATGTAATTCACAATGCTTTATATATAATGAACTACAACGGGCAAGCTAAAGGCGGTGTCACACCTGTCCGGGCAAGCTACGCGGGCTTGTGGCGAGGAGGTAGTTTAAAGCACGTAGAAGATTTTCCGCGGGCGGACAAGAATGTTTGCAATTTTGGCACTTGTTTCTTACTTACTAGACGCGTGCTACTTAGCTTCTACTTGCGTGCGTTCCGTGTGACTCGCTTGAGAGCTTTGAAACCGATCCATTTTCTGTTACGAGCAACTTACGGGGATTGCGAAGTACCTGCTTTGGAGTTGCCTGTGAGGTGCTACCGGTAAGGGTTTCCTACTTGTACTCTTCCGGAACAAGTTTTGAGCATGCTCAAGGCCTTGTCATACAGTATCTGGGGAAGTTTTGCGGCTTGACTTGCGGGGAAACAAATTTGCTACCCGGAGCTCTCCGCAGTTGGCCCGAACTTGACAGTACCTAGCACTTATCTCGTCCTTAGTTGCCCGAAGGTGCGCACGCTAGTCCAATTTTCCCGCAGCAAAGTTTTGAGCATGACCAAAACTATTTCCGGATGAGTCCCGAGGATTGCCCGAAGAGTTCCACGTAGAACACCCGTAGGAGGGCCGTAGCCGCCGCAATTCACAGGCATTTGACCCACTTGAAATAGGTAAGTTGCCCGCTGATTTATGCCTACGTGAAGGGAGTGCGTGCCATTATGTGGGCTCATTCTCTTCTTTGTCCTCTGTCCTCTGTGGCGTCAAGGACTACCTGGTCCCTTTCGGACAGGACTTCATCCGCCGAATGGACTTCAGCAGCAATTTGATGCATTTGCTTGTGAATCTTCCGGGCTTTTTTTGTGGCTGTCCATCCACTGAACGTTCTCTGCCCTTGTGCACTTTCCGTCTACGGGGCATCTTCACTTCTTGAAAGCTATATCGTTGACAAATGATTGTTTGCCCATCCACTCGAACCAGCCTATTGTTCAGGCTAGCACTCACCTCGCAGGCGACTAGTACGCAGATAACACGCAGTTGTGGCGCAGGTACTTCGCAGAGCCTGTATGTCGCCCGTTTTAACTGACATTAAAGAAGCTATCACGAAGCTATCACGTGACACCCACGCGCCTAACATGCAGTTCAACGGAATACACGCAAGAAGGACTTGGGTATCACGCGTTTATCATGTAATACCCACGCCAAACTCGCCCTAAACCTTGTCCGGCCGCAGAAATCATTCTGCGTGCTGAAAAATCCCCATACGCAATAAGCCCGCTTAGCTGGTGTGACAGGGCCTTTTTTTGGCAGCGGGTAAATAGAGCCAGCGTGCGCACCTCCGGGTAACTACTTTTGAGATACATGCTAGGTACTGTCATGTGCGGGTCATCTGCGGGGACCTCCGGAGAGCAAAAATGCTCTTCGGAAGTCGCACGCAAGGCTGGTGTGACACGGCCTTTACAGTGCGCTTTTATCTCCTCAACTCATTCTAGATTATGCGTGATTGTATGGGTGTACACTTTACATCATGTCAAAAGTCTGTACATGATTGGAGCATGTAGAAACAATAAGAACAGCAGGCCTGATTTGTGAAGTTATCGAAACTAGGATACATGCAATGACTGCAAAATATGACTTTCACATGGACAATAGCAATAGCTTTAAGTTTCACATCAAGCAAATCAAATGAAACACAAATCATAATTCAAATATGTTTTTTGTGAACATTATCACAGCAGATTTGTAGCAGATTCCAAATACATGGAGGTCTGTGACTACTTCAGGAGGCATTACAGAAATGCAATATTAGTTCCACTTCTCTGCATTTTGCTTCAGGGTGAAAGGCAAAGTGGAATGAGAGGTTAAATGTCATCCATCTTTTAGCACTTGGCAAGTCAGAAAAGCGAGTATTTCCTTAAATACACATGTATCATTTTTAATACCGGTAGTCATTTCGATTTTTACGACAGCTTCTCTTGATGTTGTTAAATACGATGTGGCATTGCAATCACTGTCAACTTGTTTTCATGCTCGCTGAAATATTAGGGGAGACCTCAAGGCTACCTATGGAAGACTTTTTTGTTTATCTGTCTTTGCTTAAAGGACAAGTCCACCTTCATAGACATGTGGATTGATTGAATGCAGAAATATTAATAGAATACATCAGCAAAACTTTGAGGAAAATCAGACAATCCGTTTAAAAGTTATGAATTTTTGAAGTTTCTACTCTGTCACTGCTGGATGAGAAGACTACTACAGCTTGTGATGTCACATGTATACCACGATATTAAAAAAAATATAAAGAAAATTCAAGATATTTTTACTTTTCTCACATAATAGAAGAACACTTGACTTCCCTCTTTCAGAAGGCAAGGGGGAATAATATTACTCTCAACATAAGTCAGTGACGAGTCGAGGAAATGTGTACTTTTTTCAAAAAGTAAAATTTTGTGAAGTTTTCTTTATATTTTCCTCACACAATGTAGTAATCTTCTCATTCAGCAGTGACTGTGCACTTACTTTAAAAATTCAGAACTTTTGAACGGATTGTCCGATTTCCCCCAAACTTTCACTGATGTGTTCTTCTAATATTGTTGCATTCACTCAATATACATAATTATAAGGGTGGACTTGTCCTCCAATGGCATTTATGGAATTTATCAAGTATATATTCCAGGCACAACTTTTGTTTGTTTTTGCTTTCAAAGATATGAATATGGTCAATGCTTATCACAAAAAACAAAACAAAAAAACAAAACAAAAAATGGGACCACTCTACTGAAACTGTTGAGGGAGCTTTTGTTTTAGGATGGAAGTGCTGCATGGCATGAAGTGCTGGAGAGTAAAGTGGTTGTGCTTGCACAACCTACAGTCTAATCCCTAGCACTTGAACACTGACACCAAAGGCAAAATGCTAGGCAAAAAAGAAAAAAAAAAGAAAAAGGAAAAGAAAGGTTTAGGCCTATTCCCTCACGTTGTCCTGCCTAAGATTTTTATCTGTGCATATTATGCATAAATATGGAATAAGGCAGGCTACCATTTTGACAGGCCATGAAAATTGTTGATTATGTCAATGGATGATTGAGCAATTAAATGTGGCAATTCTGACAAACAGACATGAATGATAAAGTGTAGAACTACACAACCTTGCAATTTGACATGGCGATGAATACAGATAGTAAGCAAATAATCAACGTCGGTGAAGGTGATGGGACAAACTATCACTTCCGAGGCGATCTGGATGTAGTTATCTTTCCGAAGCGCAGCTGAGGAAAGACAGCGTACACATACAGATCGCCGAGGAAGTGATAGTTTGTCTCATTGCCTGAAACCAAAAGTTGATTATTTGCTTTATATTCCACATCTAGGGTACTAGATATTCCCATTTTATTCCACATCTGAAACTGTTTTGGCTGTCTTTAGGTATCCTCAGGGCTTAGGCTACGTAGTTTACTTTAGACGTTTGCGCGTAGATGACAAAACAACAAATTTGCTCCTTGCCCATCGCGTGGCACCGAAATAAAAGTGCGTTGCACTGTGGTCTATCACTTGACCCAGGTCAAATGATAGACCACAGTGCAACGCACTTTTATTTCGCGTGTACTCAAAATTGTAAGTTATATCACGCGTTAGGACTGTGTGGACTAAGAGATCAGCGAAACAAAATGACTATCATCATAGAGACCAGAGTGTAACAAACTTTTCTTCTCAGGTGATGTGATGGGCAAAACTATGTTTTGTCACATGATCATCTCTTGACCAATCCTATACCAAGATTCTCAGTATTTCTTTGATGTAATGATCGTCACTGACACATGATTATGTGCATCTTAATGAGTACATTCAGACAATAATGATTGTGTAATCATGTATCGTCACTAACAAAAGAATCATTTCCCTCATTTCAGTCTTGTTTCGCTGATGTGCCTTTTTCAGACGGAAATGTCTTTGAATAAATACAGATGAGGAGCGGCAAAACCTGAGATCATAACAAATTTTGTGTCAAAAGATGGGCAATTGCTGATTTGTACATTTTCGCACACGCATAAAACCTTGCATAATCATAATGGACAATGGTTCTCTACCATTACCATTCCTTTTTGCTCTGGATTAAGCTGCGGAAAAGTGAAATATTGAGATCACAAATGACAATCATTCTGCCAAAATGTTAGCTTTCTTTTAAAAACTGCCTGTTTCTCCCAAGCAAAATTGTTTGGGGCATGATTTCCTAACATACACCACAACTACACATTTACTTTAATACTTGATTTTTATGAGTTATTTTCTTCTGCGCATATAGTTTTAGATTTCTCGAATCTCCGTCTTGTTCTTCTCCCGGCTTGCTGGCGGTGACGATCATGGGATCAAAGCAGTGAAGCATGCTAAAAATGTCTTTGTGGGGCTTTTGAGATGTACAAGTGCATGAATTAATTAACAATACAATGAATGTCCTTGTATAGGTCCATGGTATCAGCTACACACATGCACATATTGTACATGTATGTACAGTAAGGTACAGACATTATCAGACTTATTATGTGCGCGGTGAATGTGATTGCTGGGTGTATGCAGGTGCCAGCCATATAAATCGCTTGATACATCCCTTGCATCATTTTGAGTGATGTACTGGTCTAGAACATCAACCCAGTAAAAGATTACACAAGTGTTGTTCTTTCATGGAGGGGGTAGGAATTTTTAAGATGAAAATGGTTGTGACTTTATTATGCTTATGAGTGGTGTATCTGTCACATAAAGCAAAAACAATGCCTTGATTGGCACTACCATTTAACACACACATTGCACAGCTTTGATCACTACAGCTTCATAGCATTAAACATTTCACGCTCAGCATATTGGCAAATCACAGTGCATTGCACTGATGATACATTTCCCTACTTGAGCAGAGATGGAGATCTCTCCTCTCGCTTGTGCTTTTCCTCTGTGTCAATCCAGGTGGAGAAACTGGTTCTCAGACTGAAAGGGCAAAGCAAAACAAAGTGCCATTGAAACCACTTTTCAAGACCAGTCTCCTGGTTGTGAAGGGATATAAGATGTGGCAGAAGACACGAGAGAGTGGCCCTCAACAAGCAGTGTAAGTCCTTTCGGAGGTGTGCAAGCATGCAGGAAATCTCTGCCTTGTGATATGTATACTAGGTTATCATGGTAGCTTCAGGTTATACATGTAAATGTCTGAAGTACTAAACTTCAATACCATCTATTTCAAGCATATTGTAGATATGACAAAAATAGCAAGGTATAGCACTTAGTATTTTATGGTGAAGTTTCATGCTGACATCACATTTTACTCTGATTTCTGCAGTTTCTCTGATTTAATGAAAGTCATTTTATGACAGACATACAATATCACTCCTGAAATTACCTGAGCACGACTGCAGTTTGGTTGTTTCGCCAGTTCTGTAGACTACATTGTACCAACATGGCATCAGGCTACAATGTACATCATATGGTGCATGGTAGCACCAAGACGGCATAGACCCCGTTTACAGTGCGAGGCTCGGCCGTGGCCGAGCCGCGGCCGAGTCCAGCCCCGCTTTAGTGTAAACGCGCAAAAGGCCAAATGCGAGGCCAAAATTGGCCTCGCATTTGGCCTCGCTCTGGAGGTGGTCTCGGCCACGGCCGAGCCGCGGCCGAGCCCGGCCTTTTCTTGGTGTAAACGCAAACTGGGCCAAATGCGCGGCCAATTGCGCGGCCAGTTTTAGTCTGGCTTCCAAACCCTCTGCCTGTATCTTTCGCTGTTCAGGATATTAACCCCCTCAACGTCGAAAACTAGTATAGTTTAAGGTGGTTTTTGTCCTGCAAAGGATTTTTTCCTTCGGCAAAGGCCTTTGCCCGAACGGCGACTTCGTCGCCACGGAATTCAGTTGGCAAAGGGTCTGAAAACCAGACAATACCAAATTGCGTTAGTTTACAAGCAGAGCGCCACTACGACTAAATAATGAAAGGTTTGAATCGAAAGCGCGGCCGAGCCCAGCAGTGTAAACGGACAGAATTGCGAGGCTCGGCCGCGCAATTGAGGCCCGGCCTCGCACTGTAAACGGGGTCATAGATTCATACATGACCAGAGCATTATTTGACAACACTGATGTCTTTTCAATTGCTTGGGGTACTGTACAGTACTGGTTGAGGCGGGGATTCATGTTTTGAACATTCCTAAGTGAGATAATGAAAAGCCTCTTATGAAATATGAAAGAGCATGTAATTTTAAGAAGGATTCAACATTTATTTGGTGAAAATTGATTTTCAAATGGCTGAGATATCCGAAAAAAGTGCTAATAATAAAAGGCGACATGCCACAACTTTATTAGGATCTCTTTGTTTCACCTTGTTTTTGGATATCTCGGCCATGTCAAAACCGGTTTTCATCGAATAAACTTTTGATACTCCTTAAAACTGCATGCTCTTTGACATTTCACAGAGTGGTTTCTGAATATCTCGCAAAACGTTAAAAGCTAAATCCTAACCTCAACCAGAACTGTACACACCCTTTAACTATAGTTCAGATGTGCTTTCTTTTTCACACACACTTCTCTTTTTTCTCTCTCTCAAAGCTGAACACATAATGCACACACACATTTGTGCAGTGCCCATAGAGGCAGCTTGACAGGATGGGTATCCTGTATCAATACTACATCATAAAAGAGTCCTTATTCATCCTTCCCTTTGAAACAGAAGAGTAAAATTATTCCTTTCTTACTGCAAATTTGTATCCCATTAACATTTAATGTATAAGAAATTACTTAATTAAAATCACTAAGTGAGATGAATCAAACTAGAAGTAGATTAGGTCTCAGCTATAAAGCGAACTACTGTACACACAGCGACGCGAATGGGCTGTACCACTTCAGATCCAAATCACAAAGTGACGCATGTTGATTGCATTGCTTTTGGATTCATGACATCATGTTTGTCTACTCAGACTCATTAAGGACAATCTTCATTAGACTTCATCTCGGTGTTATCGATATTGACATCACACAATTCACAACTTACCAAAAAACTAAGATTTAATGCGCACTAACTAAATCAGACTTCTTTGCACGGCCATATTTGAATAACCAGGAGGATGATCAGTGCTGCACTTTCAAAGGTCACGCTGTCGACTGTGCTACGGTACACTCAAGCAGCGCACGCCAAAGAGCTCTATGTGGCGCATGCACAGAATGTGGTCACGCATTCGCACACAAACTTGCATCATTTAAATCTGGTATTCTGAATTATGCAACGATGGACTCCCGACAGTCGGGGATGGCGCTAAAAATTCCCTGGTTTTGTTTGTTTTTTTGCTCTGTGGACTTATCGCAAGAGCTTGCTATGGACCTACAACGGTATGTACCATTCTGTAGTATAACGCATACGCTTAACATGAGTATAACGTACAATTTGTGGTAGAACATACAAATTTTCATTAGTTTTGTAGTTGTGTTGTGGTTTCGCGGTGATGGTGAGGCTGCCATGGTCTGACACTGTGCGAAGCATTTTTAGCAGGGAAGGATAGTCCATTTTTAGACAGTGATGGGGCAGACAGCTGGAAACCAATAGAAATTTAGGTAAGACTATAGGAAACAATCTGGTGCTGCCTTTGTACGGCTACGCGCTGTTGCACTGTCCATTTCTTAGTACATCGCGTCACAACAACAGCTAACTAGCTGGCAACATATCCAGCTCACATATTAATAGACCACTGTAGGCATATTACATGCATTATGTGCGTACCGAGTTTGCAGATGGCACGCATGTTTACTAGTGTATAGTGAACAGTTATAGCGGCTGAGCGCGCAGCTGTCTCTTACCATGGAGCTACCAAAAAGATGGAGTAACAACGAAGGCCACCAATATTACGTAACCCAACTACGAGCGGTCAGTTCTGACAGACTTCAAAGCACCGCACTCGCTGGGACGGCTTAACTCGTCCCGCAGGGGATACTTTGGCAAACGATGCTGCGAGCCGCAAAAATGACGTCATACTCACCAACATTGCACATACAATATAGTGCTGTATCGAGTCGAAAACTCGACTTGCAACAACATATGGCTGCGCAAAACTTTGCTGAAGACCACGCGCATGCGCATAATATCCACAGGCAAAACAGAGGAGATACCGAGTGCAGTGCACTTTGAACGAACTGAATTGGCCCATGAACAGCGAAGGTACTGTACAGTGTATTGTCGTCATGCTTTGTGACTGTGGTTAGTACATACCCTAAGAATAAAATTCTTAATAAAAATCCCTCACATTTCTCCACATATTTCAATATCTGTCCGTAAAGCTGACATTTGAAACTACAATCTTACGTAAGTGTTGACTGCGTACAATTGCGTACATTTTATCTATACCGTTGTGAAGCCAGCTGTTATTTGTCTTTGTGTTTGTTCGGGACAGCGTGACGGCCATTATTGATCGTGTCGAGAGTGCAGTGTTTGTTTACATGCCGGTCGTATCATATCGTGATTTACATACTAAACGACGGTATGACATGTTAAACAATTTGTTACACTGCAGATTCACTATTTGTAGCTATAATTAATTCAGAATCATGTTAAATCGAATATGCTCGAAGTCGACGGGGCAGCTGCAGTTTGTGTAGTCCCATGCATTGACGTTCCATGGTGGAACCATGGAGCTAGGTAGCTCCATGGTACACGGTAAGAACAAGTTTGCGAACACGCTGCGGATGACGTCATTGTGCGTACGCACTGTCTCATCTGTCATCGCTCTCGCTCACGGGGGCTTAGCGAGGATTACTTTTTACGAGTCGGCTTCGAGCATCACTTCAAAAGGACCCCAACCGTTGTTACTCCATCTTTTTGGTAGCTCCATGCTCTTACATAGCCGAGCGCGCAGCTGTCTCTTACATACGCGTACGTGCTGCCCTCCTGCTTTCCCCAAGCATTATGAGTCATCTGTGTGAATCTTGTCGAAAAGAATGAAGCAAGGAGGATACCCTTAAAAGGGTAAATTACAAAATGCCGGCAGCCAATTACTCTTAAATTCATTGGGAGGGATATAAAACAAAAACACCAGGCCACTGTTCAAGGCACTGGTCGAAACTATGGCTAGAGTAGTGCATCTATGTTTAGTACATTTAAAGTGAAAACTAAGTTCTGGTAAGGGCTTGAGAACCCGTCTGGCACCATTTCATATTTGCTTGCAATATATCGAAAGAGTCTACAAAGAAACTTACCTAGCTGACGCGGTTTGCCGGAATGATGAGTCCTTTTGGAGTATTTTGAGAAAAATAATAAAAGTCGGTAGACCGACTTTTATTCCAGAAGGCTCCAGACTAACTCGGTCTCAGGGAAAACTCGACCCTATTTCAGACAATTTACACACAGTTCGTGATCGCAATGTTCATCAGTACTCTATAATACTACGGGTACCAAACGAGGCCTTACTGAGCAGACAGGAAAGTGCGTGCTAATCCTGTACAAAACAAATGTACAGCGCGCGGTCCACAAGCCTTCTAGTATACGCACATCACCTCAGTTGCTAAGACGCGCGGTCTTTGAAGTTTTTGTTGTTGTTTATCAATTGTCTTTGATTGTTTTTAGAGGTACTTGAGAGGCGCACACTAATTTTGCATGCGCGCCAAAGAGGTTTTTGATGCGCGCGTTGTAACAACTCGGACCATTACTGCGAGTAGCCAGAACGCTACGATGTAGTTTATACAGGCCGCTCCCGTATGCATAGTACTGTACAATCCAGAGGGAAAACCAGTACAACTCATCCCGCCGTCAAGCAAAGCGAGGCCGAGTTATCCCCGAGTCCGAGTCTAACCTGACCCCGTTCGGGTAAGTTCCGAGACTGAATGTTTTTGGTTAATATTTTCCATTTTCGTCCTTACCCATCGAATATCTTGTTATTACAGCGTTATTCCGCACATTTCCTAGGCATACGTTCACATTTTGGAGCAAAATTTGACAACTTTTGCAGGCATACCAGAACTTTGTTTGGGCTTTAACGGTTTTTGCGCTATATAATTCCAATATAGATGACGTCTACATGTTTTATAACATTTTGTGCCAAGATAATGACATTCTAAATACATGTTTAACACAAGGCTGCACACTGGCACTGGTCTGACGGTCCCTGACCAGTGAAAATCACTATCAGACCAGTAACTTTTTTCAGGAATGGACCGGTAAAACATGGAAAAACTGGGTAACTACTGGTCCGACAGGCAGGTCGGACCAGTCGAAAAAATTGGTTAGTGTGCAGCCCTGTTTAACATGTGAAAATTGTATCAGAAATTTTGCAAAAATAATTGTGTTTTACATTACTTTCTTTGGTGCCATATTTGGTACAGCATTCATTTGTGTGCATCAACGTTATGACCCATAAGAATCGTGTAGCTGTACCAATCATAGCAAAGCACTGTCCGGAGGCAAGGCAGACAGTATTATGTAAATATTTCTGTGAGCTCGCTAATCACTTGTAATCTGGCTGCTGTTGACTGAACATCACGACCACTTTCACTTGCACAAAAAATAACTAGACCCTATTCACCATTCAGTGTGCAACAACCAGTAAACAGCAGTCCAAAATGAAGACCGCATCTTGTCTCGCCTGCTAATTTTCAGCTTGAAATTTAGTTTGGCTTAAAGGTGCATGGTCCCGATGTTTTGGTCAAATGCGTACGCGGTCGCACGGCGCAAGTTTCCTATAGAGACCTACATGTACGCTATCGACTCCTCTTTAGCGCTTCCGCTTTGGCCCACTACCCCGAGTCCGAAGAAGTCCGATTCACTGTAGTCAGTGGTCGGATCACAGTTCGGCTCATGATTCGGCTAAGGGGGATGACAGCTTTAGCAAACTTCTTTTGTGATGTCATAATAACAAGCACATATGCACGCACCCTGGCATTACTACAGAGTGCGCGATGCGCAGAGAAGACAACGAAGGCAACGTTACTTAGCAACAGCTACCCACTTTACTCTTGATGACAGCTCAACTTCGGTAATCTTCGTATCAATGCTAACGGTAATCGGCAGTATCATCAACAGCGCCCTCTACACTACCGGGACCATGCCCCTTTAATTGAATTGAATTGAATTTATTTTCAATGAAGATCAAAAGCTTTTAGTGAGGCTTTACAGTTTACTGGTCTTTGCTGCCTGTTTACTGTGTTATTAGAGCTAACAGGCTGCATCTTTCAAACATGATATACACCAAGATTATGAATTATTCATGAACTTCAGCCTCCTGCCCTACGCATGCGAATAGTAGTGCAAATAACACTTGCAGCAAGTCTCAGGAGGATGCAGAGGGGCAAATAAGTTCATATTTTATGCCCAACATCAAGGTAAAATTCAGTGTGTCAAAGAATACTAGGCTGTACCAATGAATGGCGCTGCAAAGGTTTGTTTATTGTGACATCAGAGCCGTGCAATTGAACAAAAACTTTGTCTCTGAGTCAATCGTGAGTTGAACACGACAGGAGTCAATAGAAATGGCAATGGGTGACGTCAGCCATGCACCATCCATTTTTGCTCAAACAAAATTGCACAGCTAACAGCCACAGAGTGCGAGGAACTTTCAACTAATTCACATGTCACGTGGTGGGCAATTGACCAATCAGATAGCTACATTGGCAATTGTGCACTTTACGGCCCTATATTATCGGTGCGAGATTTTACCCTAATCGAGCAGTGCATGTGAATTCGAGTACCTATCAGGCACCGCGGGTCGACAGCGGGTCTTCCGGCACTGTACTGTATATGTGTGTGTGAGATTTCACATTGGGATGCAGTGTGTGTGAATGTGTCAACCTGCGTGCGCGTGATGAAAGCTCTTACGGTAGGCCACATGGTTAGCGGTTGCTCTAACGCCCTTCTCTGTGCGGCATGATCGAGTGCGAGCAGCCCCAGACACACAGGGTGCTGTGCATTGACACACAACAGACCGCAACGGGTGATAAACTTCCGTGCTTCAATCATGATTTTAAATGAATGAATTTTGCGTTATATCTTAAGCAGGGAATCACAAATTAACCTGTTGCGGAGAACATTTGATATCCGCTCGCGGTTTGGCGAAATTATTCTGCGAAATGATAATTAAAAAAACCCAAATCTTATCGCGATTCGTCAGTCTGTTAACTAAGTGTTTATTTCGTCTACACAGTTACCGTTTAACGAGCCCAACCAGACGCTGTGCGAAGTGTGTATAGCTACCGATTTACAGGCAGCCACTACATGGACACACACACACACACACAGGCCTCACCCGCGTGGTTGGTTGCTCGATTTCTGATGGGTTTGGATCGGGATGGATGAAGAGGCATGAAAATATTCACGTAACTGTTGTGGCGAGCTGGCGCAAGCTAGGATGTTCAAAAATGGAATCTATTGTATCACAGACTACTGCCAACTTTCTCACACTTTGCGCAATGAGCATGGCAATTTTCTGCGATGCAACATTGTATGGTTGGACCTACTACACATCGACCACCTAAACTTTATTTGCTTGATAAGAATATTTAACACTCAAATTCATGTAAAAACTTGACCTATGTGACTGAGAAAATCCAGCACTATCAAATGCCGTTGCTCCATTTCGATTCGAAGTTTCAGTACAAAAATATCGCCGTCGAACTTGCGTGGCCTCGTTTCAGCTCCCCGCGGTAACGTTCCTTATTGAGATCGACCGCTGTTTTTGCATTGACAATGCACGTAAACCGAGTTGTATTGAACACCGTGTTGTACGAAGCTTTTTAGAAACTTCAATAGACTTTACATTACGATTCAGTTAAAATATTCATTCAAAATATTGCCCTTGATTAAAACCATTAATGAACAGTGACTTTTCGCGTTTTCCCACACATCCTCATCAACAGTCAAAGCCAATCCATTTTTATGTGCTCTGCGCGCTATGAAGTGTGTATTACGTGTTACCGATAGGCCATAGAACTGTCTAATTACGTAAAGTGCACAATTGCCGCTACATTTAGATAAATAGGTGTATATACTGTTAATGACTGATAATAACAGGGCTGCCAATCTTGAGTGAGAGTTTGGTGTGAGACACTGTGAGGTAGCGGAGCGACCTCCTGGCTAGCGCCTGGTGGCTTGCTGTGCGGCGGCCGTCCGTACGTACTACGTACACAGTCAGTGTATGTAAAACGATGTAAAGCACACGTCATAGCCATACATGCATTGTAATTTGCCAAAAGTACAAGCTACGCTCACGTGGAATAGGTAACGTTAGAAACCAATCGTAATCCAATATATATGCTCGTCTTTGCGCGTGAACCAAAAACGATTATTATTGGTTAAGCTTTACACCCGCGCGGGAAAATCTCGAAAGTTTGGGCTTGGGCATATCGATATTCGGAATATCAGAGAATTTAGAGATATATTTATTTTTGTAGACATGTACACTGTACATTCCATTTTGGGTGTTTAGCGTGAGATTTCGTTTATCAGAGTGAGACAGTCAAAATTGGTTGAATTGCGTGAGTCTCACGCTCAATGCGTGAGAGTTGGCAGCCCTGTAATAATGCTAATTATGTTTCTATTGTTAGAATTTAAGCAGTGAGTGGATCGACTTTTCAAGAAGAGCAAGGCCAAACAAACTGGGATCAGAACAACATGAATGATGAATACGGACTTACAAACACAACCCACATTGTGCTGTATGATTGAGGGTACCACCTATCGTCACCCAAGGATCTGTAGCTTGTTTATTCCAAAAGTATAAAACAAATTCGCCTAATTCTTATCTCAAATATGCCATTTTATAAATAAACTTACTGCAGTTTTGAATGTCGTGACCGTCTCGTTGATTCTGAATCTCCGTTTTAAAAATAGCGCAATTTTAGTGCGTGCGTTCCATTTTCTTCGCGCAGCTTAAGGGTACCTTACGATCAGCACCCCCTCCCTCCATAGGCATTAATTTATACGTGAATTTCACAGCCATGCGTCGTTACTGAGCGGATGTGTAATTAAAACGTGTTTAGTATGGTTTGTTAAGTTTGTTTCCAGTTTGTGAGTTTGATTTTCGTTTCGTTTTTATTGTTTTCATAGCAAATGGCACTTAATTCCACGCGTACATTTCATTCTATACGCAAACAGCCATGATACGCAGGGTGCCGATGTCAAGGTACCTTGCTGATAGGTGGTACCCTATCTCTTACCATACAGACATTGACAGACCGAACTTAACGTTAGCACTAGCAGGTTTAGTCGTTAGATCTCTTATATAGATCTAGATAAATAGGGTTCTCGATGATCAAGTGGAATCTTGTGTGATGTCGTAACTTGTGGAGCATGGAGTTAATCACATTTCCTCAAGGTTTGCCATACAATGGCACAATGCCGTCGGCGTCGGGTTCAAACAGTTCATAACTAACTTCATACAAAGTTAGGCCACTAACGTTGAGTTAAAGCCCAAACAAAGTTCTGGTATGCCTGCAAAAGTTGTCAAATTTTGCTCCAAAATGTGAACGTATGCCTAGGAAATGTGCGGAATAACGCTGTAATAACAAGATATTCGATGGGTAAGGACGAAAATGGGATATATTAACCAAAAACATTCAGTCTCGGAACTTACCCGAACGGGGTCAGGCTAGACTCGGACTCGGGGATAACTCGGCCTCGCTTTGATTGACGGCGGGATGAGTTGTACTGCTACTGGTTTTCCCTCTGGATTGTACAGTACTATGCATACGGGAGCGGCCTGTATAAACTACATTGTAGCGTTCTGGCTACTCGCAGTATGGTCCGAGTTGTTACAACACGCGCATCAAAAACCTCTTCGGCGCGCATGCAAAATTAGTGTGCGCCTCTCAAGCACCTCTAAAAACAATCAAAGACAATTGATAAACAACAACAAAAACTTCAAAGACCGCGCGTCTCAGCAACTGAGGTGATGTGCGTATTATAAAGCGTCTTTGCTAGTAGGCTTGAGGACCGCGCGCTGTCCATTTGTTTTGTACAGGATTAGCACGCACTTTCCTGTCTGCTCAGTAAGGCCTCGTTTGGCCGGTGCCCGTAGTATTATAGAGTACTGATGAACATGGCGATCACAAACTGTGTGTAAATTGTCTGAAATAGGGTCGAGTTTTCCCTGAGACCGAGTTAGTCTGGAGCCTTCTGGAATAAAAGTCGGTTTAGGGCCTACCGACTTTTATTATTTTTCTCAAAATACTCCAAAACGACTCATCATTCCGGCAAACCGCGTCAGCCAGGTAAGTTTCTTTGTAGACTCTTTCGATATGTTGCAAGCAAATATGACATGGTGCCAGACGGGTTTTCAAGCCCTTACCAGAACTTAGTTTTCACTTTAAGGGATTCTACTCACTGGCACACTGCTACACACTGTCACTGTGTCGTCGCAGGTCGCCTTTCAAATTACTGCAGATTATTGATGACTGTAACTGGTGGTTGGTTGTACGAAGACGACCAAGACAGATGTAAATCGTGATATATCAAGATGTAGATGTATACATAATCTTCAGTCTTCAGAAGTTCAGTTCATGTCCGTAGTCTAGTGCTAGTTGTATAGCTGTACGACGTCGACGTAGCCCATGTTGATTACGTGCGTTGCGTAGACCGTATACTATCACTGTACTAGTCATGCCAATGCATTGACAGTAGTTTATACTGTGCATGGTCATGGTATCCTCTCGATCTCGTCGTGTGATAGGTGTCGCCCTCTACGACCTGTTGTTGATCGTCAAGAATCGATAGTTGACCATCTTCCGATCACGAGATGTACCTGCGTGTAAAATAATTAATGTTGTGTAGAAGAAGAAGGAAAAAAAAAAAAAAAAAACGTGTAAAAGTGAGCGAGAGAGAAGCTGTATACTGTACTGTGCATAATATCGATAGCAGTCGTTGGCTGACTTTGCGTTGTGAACGCACGAAATAATGTGATGGCGCCATTGTATTACAATCAGCCACAGGATACGTACATTGTAGTTAAAAACTATTGCCTACTCCTGCTAGCGTTCGTTTCATACAGTCATCACATAAAAATTTTTACGTAAATCACACAAAGGCCAAAGTTAGTCATATAGATAAGAGAGACTTTGAAAGAAAAGTAAATCCATTTCATGAAGTCTCCAGGGGTGTATCCATGATTTTTTCTGGGGGGTCGTAATCAAAATTTTTGGACCTTTACCTTTGCGAGGGAGCGGAGCGACCGAGCGGCGGGGGAGGGTGTGGGAGGGGGTGTCCCCCCTCCCACGGTAGGGAGTTTTTGAATTTTATATCTTAAAATGGGGCCATTTGGTGCATACAAAAGTGACTTTTTCGGCATATGGCAGTGGGGCTTAGAAACAAGGTAAATTATGGCATATTAAAACTAAGTTACGAAATTTACACCACCTGGTCACTTTTTTTTTTCCTGTTGTAGGCCTATATAGAGTAAAAAGCCCTCAAAAAACCAAAAATGTCTTTTACAAAAAGTGGACCTTTTGAAAATTTGGGGGGGGTCATACGACCCTCCCGACCCCCCCCCCCCCCCCTTGCATACACCCATATGAGTGTGTCTTATGAGCGAAAAGTCTCTCGGATCATGAAACGGATCCGAGGTGATCTTCATGTAGGTGAAAAACAGACTTAGTGTACCAACAACTACAATTCCATGCTTCGACAATTTCCACTTTCAATTATTTGATAATTTTTAGCACATAATATTATCCTCAGAATGGTGATTCTGTGAAAGATATTTAGCAGTAATAAGGATCTTGTACATAGTGAGAATTTCTCTTCCCCTCCTTAAAACCCCCCAAAACGATATAGGCGACAAGTTTCGTCAAAATTGTTGGCATGAGATTTTTTTAATGTATAGTTTCACATGTGGATTGTCTGGATGCACATCAACAAAACAGTGCTGAAAGCAAAGTTTTACACTATCCCTACTTTGTTAATTGCAACTGAAATACAAGATTAATTATAATCCTGTAATAGTTTGCATGACTTAGTGTTGTCCGTTTCATATCAATACAAAACACAAAACATAATTCGATACAATCATATATGGTGCAGAAATCCCAAACCTGGTAATTGTATTCATCAACCTTATTCTGTGATAACTTGTTGAAGAGGGGTCTTACTTTATAAATCATTGACCAAATACATTTTATTATTTTAGGGTATACAAACCAAAAATGAGTTATGAGATATTAATAATCATGGTCAACCCATTTGATTTACAACCGATGAATTTGTAACCAATATCACTGAAAGTAATGTATTGTTTAAAGCAAATACATAATAGTTTCATCGCAAAAATGGGCCAAGCGCCATTGCAGTTAGTCCATCATCATAATATTGAAATAAAACCTTTCCAGTGACACCTCAATTGCAACATAACAAGGAATAAAATTTGAAGTTATGATTAAAGATATTCTTTAGTAAGGCTCTTTGTTTTAGCAGCTTCAATCACGAAAATCTCAACTTAACAAGAAAGGAATTACGCTAGTTTTGCGATAAAAGGCTCTTCAGATGATTTCCGAAACTTCTCCTCCCTATCCTCTCTTCTTTCTGGTTTCTCCTCCGCGACTAAGTTCCTTGACCCTTTACCCGATTTTTCCTCACCATACAACTATCCCTGCATATCTCCCGTCTCTATGTATAGTGCATTTTCAGCTTCCAGTTCACCATTGCCCTCGACTATACCACTGTACGGTAATTTGCTTTCCTGACACTCTCGATCCATGAGGGGCCGATCGGTATGTCTCTTCCCTCCTCAACCATTATAGTAGGGCAGAAAATTATGTAACAAAAATTGGTCGAAATGCTCACATCCGGTGGAAAGTATGAAATTTTGCATGTAGGGGTATTTTGGGACACTGATTTCAAATATTGCCGGATCCAGGAGATCTGACCACGGGGTCGGCCGCCATTTTGAATTCCAATATGGCCGCCATCACAAAACAAATTCAAAGATCCCTATCTTCAGTTCTGAATGACCTGTGGCACCAAAATTTGGTACACATTAGCGTTTTGACACATTGAATTTGATGACAGATTGATTTGGAGTGTCTGACAAACATCAAATGGCCGCCATTTTGAATTCCAATATGGCCGCCTCGACGAAATATTCAAAATTCCTATCTCGATTTCTAAGTGGTGAGTGACCCTGAAATTAGGTGTAAACAAGTATTTTAACATACTGAGTTAAAATATTAACTGATGTGATGTGTCTGACAAACGTAATGCCTGCTATTTTGAATTCCAATGTGGCTACGAAGACATCAAGACTAACATTCACGGGCATGTCAAAAAGTGCAGCAAAAAGGAAGCATAATGCACCTTTCACTGACGTCACAATGTAAATACATCAGCGCGCACTCTATCAGTTACAAACGCGCGCTCAATCAGGTAGCCTAATTTACAAACCCGAGATAGAGATTTTCAACACTCCAACATGGCAAATATGTATAAAAATTCAAATTGGCTGCCGTGCAGCTTGTCAGACATATCAAATAAGTCTGTTATTGAAGTCATCATATCACCATGCTTTTATATATCAAATTCCAATGGCTAATGTCATTCAGAACTGAAGATAGGGATCTTTGACGGCGGCCATATTGGAATTAAAAATGGCGGCCGACCCCGTGGTCAGATCTCTTGGATCCGGCAATTTTTGAAATCAGCGCCTCAAAATACCCCTATATGCAAAATTTCATACTTTCCGCCTGATGTGAGCATCTTTTTCCACATATCTGCCCCACTATTAGGGTTTTCTTTCATCATTATCCAACAACATTCATTTCATTTAAGGACTTTATGCACATGGTGTTTCCACAAATCTTTTTTTTTTCTCGATATCTCTGTTAACAGTGAAAACTTGTACATTTCCATTTCTATAAGTCTCTATCATTTTTATGTCATTGCGATATCGATGTCTAGCTTCAAACACTGAATTAATACTTAAAGAGGAAATCCACCCCAAAATGAATAAACATCAGAAGAAATAAAAAAAAATATTCCTCACAGGACAATACAAAAATGGCAAAAATCGGATAATGAGGAAGATATGACATTTTGAAATTTCACATTTTGGGGGAAAACACTTGTGAGAGCACGACATCGTCAACGTACTGATCTGAATATTCATAAGGACAGGTCAAAAATGTAAAATTTCAAAATATCATATCTTTCTTATTTCTTACCCGATTTTTTCATTTTTGTATCATTCTGTAGGGAGTATTTTTCTCTTTTTTTGAAGTTTATCAATTTTGGGGGTGGATTTTTTCTTTAAGTGACGATCAAGGCACGAAACGGAAAGATGGTGTCTAAATTTGCTGAGATTCTCATTTCACATGACTATATGCGACACCCCTCTACACTTTTTTTAATTCACAGTTAACTTTTCCAAGTGATGTGTAACACCGCATGTAGAATTAATTTAATATCTGATATGATTAAAGAATTCCACTCAATTTAGTGAAAAACTCTATAGTTACGACCGATTTGTCGTGCACCATAATCTATTGACTGTTGGAACATATTTCACGATCAAATTTTTATCTATCTAAAAGCAGAAGTATAAGTGTAATCAGCTTCCATTTGAAATATTATGACTGTGATGTCATAGAAAAATATCTATGACTCAGTTCACTATTTTGATATTAACAGACTTATGTAGTCACAGTATACGTGCTGTTTGAAGCCCCTTTATACCATACATCACGTACCTGCTATTATAATTTGTACATGGTTTATAATTACGTTTTAACGCTTCATCAAAATATATTTAATTGTGTAATTATTTTCTTTTTTGCTTCAATAACAAGCGGGTATATTGAAGCCCTTACATTATACCTGCCAATTACCAAATACACTATATGACGATTTAGTACTGTTAAAATGTTTTATTACATGATTTTATTGTCAATGTTTTCTTTATTTTTTCGGACTACAGCCAAAAAAATGAACTTAGGGATTCTTGAACCACCGAGAAAAAAATTATTGTCGATCATTGATGCAGAACTTAAGTTCGAACTTAAAATTGCATAAGTTTAGGGTTTCATATTTCCATTTGTTGTGTGTTCGTGTGTGTGTGTGTGTGTGTGTGTATGTGTGTGTGTGTGTGCGCGCGCACGTATGCTTGTCCAGGTAAAAAAAAAAAAAAAAGAAGAAGAAGTAGATGCTCCTGAGTATAATAGGTCCAAAGAAAAAGGTCGAACAAAATCATAATACACTCATACTTACACTGCACCCACGCAAGGGCACCTAGGGCCCCATTTCATAAAAAGTTGATATACGATGACAACTTTTGCTGGAATGGTCTGTAATTGTAATGGTAACAACAATAATCCAGCTTCCTGATTGGCTGTTGCTATATAGGAAGTTGCCATTCCAGCAAGAGTTGTTATCCTATAACATCTTTTATGAAAGTTAGGAAAGCAACTCTTGCTGGAATGGCAACTTCCTATAGCAACAGCCAATCAGGAAGCTGGATTATCGTCGTTACCATACCCATGACAATTGCCATTCCAGCAAAAGTTGTCATGGTATCAACTTTTCATGAAATAGGGCCCAGGTGCACTTGCGTGTCATGGGTGCAGCGTACAAATGTATGTACATGAGTGTATAATGGTTGTGTTTGACCTTTTTCTGTGGACCTACTCACGAGCATCTTCTTCGGCTTCTTCTTCTTCTTCTTCTTCTTCTTCTTCTTCTTCTTTTTGGTAAGTTCCCCTGCACATAATCTATACTTAGGGATTCTATCCAATATGAATGTAACGTATAGTCTAGATTGATTTCCCATTTTGTATTAGAATGTTTAAAGTCTCTATGCACTAAATTTTCAAATATTTGTTACTATTCATTGATCTCTGGATGTGCCTTATGTTATAAATGTAATTTGGGCCGGGAACTTAATAAATGAAATGAAATTAAGTGAAGTGAAAAAAAAAAATGGAAAGATAGAGTGAAACACACTGAAATACATTTCCAGAATACCGCTCCAGGTATATATGACGTCATAAAAATGAACATTCCTGAGCCCACATTCACGTGTTTGAATTTTATTTTAGTCTAGTGCTCGCCGATATTTCACACCAATCTTTCATTGATTGTCATCTCACTGAGTATAGTTGTCAATTGTATTTTAATCTGAACTGTCCACATAAAAAGCTATACTGAAATGACATTATGGACCGGTTGAACAATATATATCTCTCCTCTACATAGACTATCCTAATAAGCTATCCATTCCATTCATCTGCATGCACATACTCTAGTCTATATGCATTTCAATACTTGAAATCCAGTTTATAAATGTGTTCGTTGAGTTTTTGCCCGCTCTTGACGGAGCAAACGTCTGGCAAGCTGTATATTAGTGGTTGTCAAGAACAACCTTTCTGCAGGTTTGAATCAATTTTTAAAATGGGAATAAACCGATCTATCAAACGAAATTTTAAAGGGATGGTATAGTATTGGTTGCGATGACGATTGGGCTTCTAACTTTTCGTGAGATACCAAGAAAACACTTATGAAATAGTAGCGAGCATATACAGACTTGTATACCATTCTAATAGGAATTCAAAGTTTATTTCATGAAAATCAGTTTTGGAATGGCTGAGACATCTGAGAAAAAAAAAGTAAAACAAAGTGATAAAATAAAAGGTAGGTTCCACCTTTTATTAGGATTGCTCTGTTTTGGATATCTCAGCCATTTCACAAGTAATTTTCATCAAATAAACGTTGAATTCCTCCCAGAATTACATGCTCTTCCACATTTCAGAAGAGGTGTCTCATTATCTCACGAAAAATGTTAAACCTGACGTTAGCTCTCAAAAAAAAGAAAAAAACTATACTATCCCTTTAACCTTGATCGATGCAATTTCTGAAATGACGTACACATTAGTGAAATGTAGGTTACTAAGTATATCACATTCGCAGTGTCAATGACCCTCAAGATAACATGTATGCACACCAAAACCGCATGCACATCTTCAAATCCAACTGCTCCTCCTCCGTGTCCTCGATCGCTCGTGTCTATTCGTCTTGCATGCTTAATTGGTCGACAACCGACAACTGACATAACCAGATCAGAAAATCAAGAAAGAAGACTTTTTTTCAATCTGTCAATGTTTATTCTTGACTCTCCGTCCTTGTAATGTTCCCTGACATACCCTCACGCACCAGTGGGGAGTCACTCACTTTTCAATGTGAGTCAAGCATGAATAAGAATCGTTTCTTTGAATCATCGGACAGGAGTTTAAACATGACGTCACAAAGATTTTCTGCATCATCACATAGTAACCAATGAGAGCGCAGCTTGGCAGTCATATGGTATTACGTGTCTCGCTATTATGATAATAGTAAATACGGTCAACACAACATAGATCTCCACATAGGAAGAGACGGAAACTGGTGAATATTGGACTTTTCCCTGTCATAACCGGTTCGTATTTTGCATTTTTGAATAACGTAATATCTAGATAAGACATTATCCTACCATTTTCACTGTGTTACAGTGTGTATTTCTGAGGATTTGATGTTATTATAAGGGTTTTATTTTGTTTGGTGTGGTTCTGAACTTCTGACACAGCGTTTCGGACGCCATGTTTCACAATATTATTGTATGCAAAATCACTAGAAATACCTCGGACTGTAGACAGTAAAAGACAATAGTTTCTCCCATGCCCGTCTCAACAACAATTAATATATTTTTTTATTGAAATTCGCATTGTTTTTCGTGTTTTATAGGGTCCAAACATTCTCGGGACAGCGTCTTTATGTGGAAATTGAGAGGGTATTCCCTCCCTACACTGTACCACTGACAGTGCAGTGCAGTGTGATACTTTGTACTGGCTTGTGTGTATGATAGACATGGCAATTTCATGGAGCTACGTGACTCAGCTAAGCGAGCTGAGACTCGAGAGGCTTGGCTAGCGATAGCTAATGCTCTAGCTTGGCTTGCGCTTGGTTAGGCTACTCTGCAGTTTTGAAATGCATCAGCATCAGCCTTCTGGTTGGATTGGTCGGGTTAATGAACACTCTTTTTGTGGTATACTGGTAGCCACACTTTCTAAAATAGTCTCTAAAAGTCCTCCAAATCTCCTGTGTACATGTGGGACTATGGCATTGGCATTTTTAGTGGGAGTTTAAACCTTTAGTGAGTTTCAGTAACTCGTACATTTTTGGCCAGCTTCTGGCCTGGCCCGAGCTAAATTGGCCCGCGCCAAGCAGTAAAAATTGCATTCAATAGAATTTAACTATTATACATAGCAGAGATGCACCACTTTTACGATGACCCATTCACGAACTCAGCCACGTTTAGTACCGAATACGCCGAACGTTTCGCGAGGTTTCTATTTTCGCGAATTTCGTGAGTCAGCTGCTATTCGCGAAATTAAAAACTCACGAAAATATTGACTCTAATACCGATAGCAATGTGACGTACGCGTATACATTTCTCTGTTCAGTACACAACTCCACAATCGCAAATTTAACTACTCGTGAAATTGTCGAGAAGTCCCTATTCACGAAAATTTAGACGCGTGAAATATATGGGGTATACAGTAAGTCTACTACTCATCGACCACCTATTTTTAGATTGACCACCCTCACGCAATGGCGGTCGATTAAAATGCATGCACTTGCGCCGGGGGACAGTGACAAATGTGACTGTTAGTCTGTATTTGTCGCCAAGAACTCCGCGCCTTCGGTACGAGTCAACAATCTGAGCCTGGGATATGAATCTGCAGTATTTTCTGCCTCGAGTGAAATGAAATTAAGGTGAAAATGAGGTATATTTTCTAAGATACAAGGTATTCATTCAAAAAGTGGTCGATGAGTGGTAGGTCCAAGTACATTGTATACTGGGTAAGGGATAACTAGATCTACCATGGCAACTGAACACACGCTCTACAACTAGCGGAGTCACAGCCAGGTAATTATGACCTTTGACTGTGCAAAGAATTTTGGCCCGAGCCTGGCGCTGCTATCATCCATAAACTGTTCGATTGCGCAGGCCACTTTGGCTTGACCCATGCATGAAGTCAAAATTTTACAACCTACAATGTAGCTCAGGCCTGGCCAGAGCCAAGAGAATTACTGAAAGGGGTATAACAATAACATTGTCCATGGAGGGAAAATGCACCTGACTGTGTGCAGCACTATAAAATATGATAATATGTCTTATGAAATGATTCATCCAAGTCACATGCGGTCAAGTTGCATTTTTTTTTTTTGTGTACTTCGGGACAACTGGTATGCTTCCATGGACTTTCATGTTAAAATGCACTTAGATTGAATCTCAGATATTTCATTCGTAAATATGGCAGAGATATCAGAATGTTTCAGTGTCAGAACTGATTGAAAGACAAGAAAGAGTAATGGCAGACTTGTAAATCTAAGAAAGCCACATGAGCAAAATCATTAAAATGGCAATACAATGTATGTTTCCTTTATGTGATATCCAAATGCTCTTGTTTTGCTTGATTATTCAGCACTGATAATCTTATGACATTGTAACAGAAGATGATCATTGAATTAAAAAAAAAAATATTGCATTGACGGCTTCTTTTCCAATGGGTGTATGTCTATCAGGCTCTTTTGAGAGTCTGGCAGTCCACAAGTTTTCCATTAAAGGGGGAGTCCACCCTGAAAATTAGCTTTTGTGAATAGAATTTCAAGTAACTTTGATGAACAGGACATTGAAAGTTTGAGGAAATCCTGATCAAAACTGAGAAAGTTATGATTTTCTTTCTTTCTTTCTTTCCTTTTTTGAAGTTGTAACAAATCAAACACAAATTGGCAATTCTCTGATATCAAATGCGAGCACATCTCCCATTGCTCTGTACTATAGAATGAAAATTTTTTACATCAAGTCATTTTGACATCCATTGAGTTGTACAACTGGTGTACATTGTACATGCATCTAGATTGTACAACCTTACAGTGTACAATCATCATAAATATGTTCAGGGTTGACCCCTACATGCAAAATATATTTTCCATCAACAATTGTAATAAGAGAGAGAAGGAGAGAAAATATGTACTTTTATGCACAGGGCATATGGAAGGTTAGCTCACATGATACAGTGTTCACTGTATATCAAGGAGTTGTTAATTTGTGCTTGGCTGATTAGAATTTACTCAAATTTCAACGTCCTGTTCCTTTTTTTTTGGGGGGGGGGGGGTTCTGTTTCTATTCACATAAACTTATTTTCATGGTAGACTTCCCTAATTATATTGTGGCTGTTTCACAAAGCTCAGCAAAATCCCAGCTCTCAGGAATTGCTTGCTTGTCTTACAGGGTCTGCTCATCTGTGTGGTATTTTCTATTTACTTTCAATAGATACAGTGTGTAGTTTGTATCATGGGAATGTTGAGCAACAATGTACAGTACATTGTACATGCACAGTACTTTCTCTGTATAAAGCTTGCTGCAACTACCAAAGAAACATTCTAAATTTGAATTGCCAGAAATGTGCTTAAAATGTCATTTAAGATATGAAATAGTGAAATATAAAAACATCTACATTGTACAATGTAGTAGCCCATCAAGTTCTAGATTCCACATGGCTATGGTACTGTAAAAGTTGTAGTTCAAAATTCATTTTACAAAAAGGTTTGACATTCTTACTGGTACATGTACTTACAGTACATGTACAAAGGAATCACAGCTGGGTAGAAAGATAAACTTGTGACTTCCTGAATCTGCAGGACTCGAACACATTACCAGCTTCTTCTTTTTTCCTCTTTTTGCTGGTCAGGCATGCAAACCACATGACCATAATCCATGCAATTGCTGCTGAAGTGAATCATCTGTGTTTAATCTGTGTGAAACATCAGATGACCAGTGTTTATTGGGATGTGTCACTGGAGGAAAAGAGAAGTTCAGATTTAAAGATTACTGAGAGAATGGATGAGTATGAACCCGTGGCTGGTTTGAGGTGCAATGGGAACACCTCTTCATAGAATGCACAATGCCTCAATTTGATTAGACCAAGGAATGTACGAGCTAGTGGCTCGCCTTGTAACTCTTTGATTATACTGTAAACCACAGTGACCATTGTCTCATCAACATGTGGGATGAATATTTAATACCATCCCCCCCCCCCCCACCTTAAGACAAAACAAACATCATGTTGCTTATAAATGCTAAATGTCCTGCGATGGTATAAAGTGAGCATAAATTCAGTGCATACAATGTAGTTGGTAGTCATGCAGTCATGTGCACAGGTACAGCAAATGGAGGTGCACAGTACAGCAAATGCAGGGCCTACAGTTTTACAGAGAAAATACACTGACACTGCACTTTGTGTATGTTGCACTAACTAATGTATATTTTCCGTGCACCCTGTGCATTTGGACTATCAAAATAATGCTATTAAAATTTACAAATCTTGGAATGTACAATGTACATACACAACAAATTTACTGGCCTGAATCAAACTTGTTTTACATTGTACATGATTTGACACATTAATGGTGAACATTTTTAGTGTAACGTACAACTGTACATGTATGCACATGTACAAAATTTACACTGTATAGGCATATTATACATTAGAATATTACATATTGTGCAGATGACATCCTGTTTAATATCTGATAGTGGTATGATGGACTGTATCTGATAGTGGTGTGATGTACAATTGTACATATCGTAGGCTGACAGTATCATACATGTAAATTGTGTAAATTTTGAGCTCATGGATGAGGTATGTACAACAGATTTGGAGTCCTTATTAGCCAAAAATGTTCAAACAAGCTGACAGTATGACTTGTAGAGATGTTCTATTTTGAAATCATCCTTGAAGTCAAGTTTTGTTCCTGGATTTCATCAATCCCTGATCTACATGTGTACTTGGTACAGTTTGATTTAATACACACTTATAGGCCTCTGCACACTATGACTCAATCTTATAAGTTTGACAGAATTTTGGCTGGCTTGGCTTTCCTGCTTTTCGGACCGATCAAAAACAATGTCTTTGTGTGCGGAAGAAGATAAAATCAAGTAGCAAGCCCCTTTTCCTCCACATACGCTTTGTGAAGAAGTGATTGTAAAAGATACTGACAGCATGAATATTGAAATACCGTAATAATTCTTTCTGACTCAAGCCTGGTGTTTTGTGAATTTACTTGTCTTGAAATAGTCAAACATTTGGCATCATGTTAGTGTACCGCTTTGTAACCTTTACTGCAGGTACATGTACAACGATAACAACAAAACTGAATGTAGCATTTTGTATGCTGTGTTTTATTTGCCGTACTATTTCACATGTAACTTCTACCTGTAGTTATTACAGTGTGTTTAATCAGAGCTAAGGCGTATGTTGCTCATGCTCACTGAGCACTGCCAAAGCCACCGAGAGTTAATCCAGAGCCACAGGGTAAACTAAAATAATGTTAGTGTTCTTCATTGGCATTTTCAATTCAATCATCTTGATAGTGCACTTGAACTCAGAACAAATAAGGAAATCCTGGTGCTTTTCTTCCTTGAAGTCTTTCAAGCTCAACCTGTGTGTAGAGCCCACAATGTATTGGAGTACATGTACATGTACCATTGTAGAGTGAATACACTGTATATGCTACACAATGTTATGCTCCTTATTTGTTTTAGATCAATTACCTCATAGAATGGAAATCTATATTCTGCTGTTATCCTGATTCAAGATCATATTGTGTATCATGACATCTTTTGAATATACTACATGTAGCTTCATGGTGTCACAACACAGCTCTTAGAGTGAGAGAGAGAGAGTTATGGTGGAATCATTGGGAGTCCTTCATAAAAAGTTAATGCTACAATGTGCTTGTCAATCAAAACCCTTTTGTGCTAGTGCAGTTTTGTACACATCTATTTATAGTCAAGAGATACAGGAAAATGTGTTGTACATGATGTGGATAAAAATCTTAACTTATGTGTCAACCTCCTTATGTAATCAAGCATTACACCAGTGACAAATAAATGTAAATGTTGTTTAATATTTTGTATGTACATGTACAGTTTGGTAATTCTAAAGGAGTATCTTATTCATTATTTTCTCTGTTTTCTGGGTTAGCTTAGTTCACTGGGAACAAAAACATATTGCTGCACTTTATGGACAGCAAATTACCAATGGACACAGAAGAAATCTTGTTTTATTATCCTACAGTACGATGTAGTAACGGAAAGGAAGCAGTAAATCCTGCCATTGTTATAGCAGCACACATTAATGACACACTTCCTACTATACACTGCCTGTGCTTCACGCTTCCATGGCACTGTCCCTCAGCCCTTTGTCACTTCTGGCTTTCCGAGCATCCTGGCACAAAAAGGGGAATGTGTATCAAAGGTATTCTTATGTCTGTTATGCAGTGTGGTTGGGGTGTAAAAATCCCCTGCCTTCGAGACCATTCTGGCAGAGTGAGGTGGAAACTGTCAACAGTTGCTGCCAGCGTTAGGGAAGCTACACGGTGACACTTCTTCCCAGCTTTTTCGCAGCGGAATCGCCTGAAGTGCCCAGAGGAAGTGAGTTAGTCCCTCGGTGTGCATGTGTGCCATTGCTATGTTACTCAGTAACAGCTGAAGCTGACAGTTTTTGGGAAGTGCTAATCGATGCGGTGATCTCATTGTGTTACTGCATACATTTGGTGAGTATAGGGAATTCCCTCCTGCAATAGGGGGGTTTCTGATTGCTGTGATGCAAATTAAGATACACACTGTATGTGCCAATGTGGTTTCATTTTACAGGAAGATTGTACGAGTATTTGCCATACAGCCTGTACATGTAGGGAATGTGCATGGTCTCATTGGACCACACATTCCTTATGAGTGACTGAACCGTGTGTGTATCGAGTATATGCACAGTACATGTACATGTATATTGTACATCCCTAGTACATGTATCTGTGATGTATGTAAAACCAGGTATACACTGTACCGTACTTGCCTACATGTATGCTGCAGTTGTAGTTAAGTTTCATTACCGGTACATGTGTTTGCATTTTGGCAAAGCTCTACAAATACCAGTATGTGTCCAAGATGTAGTAACGTGGCCTGTTGGATGTGATGTAAGTAATACTAGTTAGTATTAAAAGTATTTGTAGTTTAAAGGTCCTGTTTACCTTTGGGAGCAGTGATTTAAAATGTTCAAGATATCACTCACATGTATGATGCATGTACATGTACATGTTTGTATGTACAATGTACTAAATGTAGGTCAGTTGTATCACAAAACATCCTACCATATTAAATTTTTGCAATAAAGCCTAAAATATTTAAGGAGATATCACTATTTTTCTCATTAAACCATAAAGTATAGACGGTTTAGTCTGAAAACATCTTTATTATAACTACAGTAGGGCCTACAATGTAATCTGTTCACTTTTTGAAATTACATCAATTATACTGGTTCAAATTTTGACATAATTTGTTGTTTCTATCCGTAACTCCCATTGTAGAACTATTTTGAAGCACTAATGCTACATGTACGTTTGTTACATCTGCAAATGGTAAATTGTGCCTTTAATGTGAATACATGTACCTTGTACATTTGTACAGTAGAGTGTGCATGTTTGTGCCTTGGGAGTATGGAAGACATTTTGAACAATGAAAGCCAGTTGAAGGTGACAAGGGATGAATTAACAAATAATGCCTTTACTATGGTGGATAGAAGTTCTCATACATGTACAAGTTGTACTGTACATTCTGGATTGAGGGTTCAATGCTTTTATTGTGTTGTACATTGTACAATGTACTTTAAGTGCACAAGCTACATTTGTACAATGCACGGAACTTGTATTTTCAGCAGGAGACCAACGCTGTAATCTTTCTGTATAATCAGTGTCATGTTTGTTTTTGACTGGTATTATGCATTAAGTGTACATGTGCAATGTCTTGTATGAACATTGTACACTTCAGGCATGGGGCTGTTCTAGCAGTACCTACACATATACAGTACATAATGTACATGTGAATTTGTTATATCGGGACTGATTGTTGCTTCCCATGCATTCATACCATATTGTTTTTGAGCCTAGACTCTTTACTCGACAACTATGTGAAAAACAAGGTTATTAAATGGGATGCAGCACCATGGAAGAGGGCAGTGGGGGAGCAGTTCAAAACAAGAACTAAATGAGTCAGGTGATGTTAGCATGATGGCAAACACTCTGACCAAAGTCTAACAATGCTTTCTGTAGACTCATTTCTGTTGTTCTCTCTTGAGTACCTTTGAATAGACTTTGCTCCAAACTGTTGACATGATGCAAAACTCCTGTAGCGTAAAGGGGGAAAAGGGTAGAGTAGGAGAAGAAAGATGAATCTCACTGTATTACTCAGGCTTGAAACAGTGATTTGTCATGTGTGACTATATTGTATAGTAAGGGTACTAGGTCTCGCGCAGGGACGTAATGATCGCGCATAGCGTAACTGCGTATAGCAAGCATTAATACGCGTAAGACTAAGCGCAAAATTTGCCGATACGCCCATGGAATAAACATACCTGACAACCGCTAGAAATGAGAAGGAAGCAGGTAAGAAATTTAGATTTCAAACACATTTTTCACTAAATTTCCATTTTTTTGGAACAAATTTTTCACTAAATTTCAAATTTTTACGTTATAATTTACCTACCTTAGCTTAAAATCTTTTTTAAGGATGTTGTAGCCAAGACGTGTCGTCTCGCTTGTCTCGTTTGTATGATTGTAGCCGATAGAATTCGTATTTTGTTCGATCGATCGTTTATAATATTCTACGAAAGCCGAAGCACGTTCAGCCGCAGAGAGGGGCAGACACTTTCACGCATGAAACTACGTAGGGCAGCTGCGCGACCTTTACATACCCCGAGAAATTGTACGCATGAAATTAAGTCCGACATACAAACGGCGACAGCGCACTACTCCGTCATCGTATCATCAGGAGATTCTGGGAGGTGATTTTTCTGCATTTTCGTGATATTTATTGAGAAATTCAGGTACGATTGTGGAATAATTTTTATTATAAGAGCATCACAAATTTTCGTGCGCGATATCTAGACCCCTCAACCATACACGTTATGTATGTCATGTCGTATTTATATCCATAGATAACATACTACAAATGTACAACATGAAGGTGTACACATGTACATGTGATGTACACATGTACATGTACAAGTTTTGTACATCAATCACCCTGGTGTACTGTTTCAAGCTTGCACAACATGTGAATGGTCTGCCCAGGTTAGATATGAGTCAGAACCATTTTGGCAGCAGAATGATTATGTGCTTCCTTTATACCGGTAGTTGACCCCCCACCTTGTACAAATTAAAAGATGCAGTGCCATAGTACATGTACACACATTGTTTGTACATGTAAGTGAGCATATTACAATAAATATTTCTGCAAGATCAAAAGTTGCACAAAAGATGTACTGTAATTGAATCCAAACTGGCATGTACACTGCAGGAATAATTTTCCTGGTATCGCATTGTAATTTTTATGCATTTTTACACCACTGGTACTCAAACTGTTTTTTGAGATGCAGTTGTCTTCCATAGAAGTGTACAGGATACCATTTGAAATATTGTTCATCAGCTGAAATTGCTAGTCAGATTTGAGGTGGAAAATTATTCCCTGCATTGTTCTCATTGGCTATCTAATCTTTCTTTAAAAAAAAAAAAAAACAAAACAAAAAACAAAGAAAAAACTGGTGTAGATTTCTATGCAATAGTATATTAGAATAAACAGTATTCGTGTCATACACCGTATGTAAAATATTTGCCCAACGTACAACTGTAGGAGCAGATGAAGGTTACTGAAGGTTATCAGGACCAAGGTTCCAGATTTTCGTAGAGTGATACAATGTAGATGTGCAGTGCTGTGGAAGGCACTGAGACGACAATGACATGTTGTACAAGCTGTATGCCTACAGTTGTACAGGACTGTACAGTGTAGTTGTACATGGTACTGTTGCATCATGTATCAATCTGTACAATTTAAGATATTATTTGTTTGGATGGATTCACAGACTGTACATTAGTATATTGTACACATCCAGCATGAGATCTGTGAACCATTTGAGTACCATCAAGAGCTAACAGTTTTAAGTACGGTCTATCCATGTTGACCAAGTCTGTAGTAATTGTGGTCATGTACTCTCTATGCATTGGCCTCCTTTAATTTTGGTTCCAGACAACCTTCAACTAGGAGTTTACAGTCTAGTGCTGTTTGCATTGTCTTCTGCCATGGTCACCAGCTGTGCTGATAGCTGGCAGTACCGGTAGTTCACTGACAATAGTGATATCCTTGACAATGGCATGGAATGTGGCCTTCAAACTCAGCTGGATATTAGATCAGTAATACAATTTAAATGTCATTTTCAGAGCTGACTAAATATTACTCACATACCTGTAATAATACTTACTGGCAGCAAATGCACAGTACGTTGACATCATACGATGCTGCAGCCATAGTGACTGCATGTATCTGACAAGCTATTTAGCTTCTGCACATCGTGAATGTGCATGCAAGTATCATGTTTTGTGTTGAGAGAAAATAAAGTATTATTGCAATAATAAACATTGTTTCATTTGACCTACATACAGCCGTACATGTGTATGTACACTGTTCATTGAGTCCCACAAGTCACAATTACAGTATGTCGTTTGGTGTTGTATTCTCATATCTTTTGCATGCAAGTATCATGTTTTGTGTTGAGAGAAAATAAAGTATTATTGCAATAATAAACATTGTTTCATTTGACCTACATACAGCCGTACATGTGTATGTACACTGTTCATTGAGTCCCACAAGTCACAATTACAGTATGTCGTTTGGTGTTGTATTCTCATATCTTTTGTATTCTCATATTAATTTTACCACAAAATTTCATGGCTGTTAGATATCACAGCATGTGTGCATTTCGAGTTGGAATGACGTGGAAGAATGTTTTCCTGTTTGACCATCCACAATTATGAATGTAGTCCATGAATCTGTGTTAACCCTCCCCCTCTCATGTCTTTTCTTTTGTCGATGTGCAGGAACACAACCAGAAGAGGAACTGTCTGGCAGAAGGAAAAAAAAGATCAAGTAATGCAGTAAAGGACATTGTAAGTTGACGGCTACAAGAACAAGATTTTGGACAGGTTCCTACTTCTGGATACAGTCATTCATGTTGTTCTAGAAGGAAAGAAAGCTACTAAGTATCCAGTGCGTTTGCTGATTGACAACCTAGTCAGAGCCAACGTCATCTTATCAAGCCAGGCAGTCGCCAAAGAAAACAGGCAAGTACTCCAGCGACAGTATTTCCATTCTGAGTGTCATTTAATCATCAGTGATTACACACATCCTTATAATCACCATGAAGTTTGTAACAGAACATGTAATTTCATGCAGCATATTGTCGCTGGGGTGACAAGACCTTGTATCTGCAATTTTGGTGAAAATGACTTTTTTTGGATTTATGGTCAGATAATCAGTTAAGTGATGTCCTGTCCAAATCCTAGATGTCTTACCCCAAAAATGAAGCCACCACAGCATGTCAAAGGAATGTCTCTTCCATTAGATACCGTGCTTTGGCAGCCATGTTTTTTTGCTCTCCTGAACATTTGACATTTTATATACGAGGTCTTGTCGCCCCAGCGACGATATGTAGGTTTTCATTCAGAGTAAATCTTGATATTGGATTAAATACAAATTATGTAATTCTTCATTTTTCTCCCTCTATAGTTTTTGTACTGAATGAAAATTCCACCTCCTTGATCAATGAGTCCTTTCTCTGCAGTAGTAGCCATCTGTGACATGTAATGTGTATGTGTGCCCACACATGTAAATTGTTTCATTTACAGTTGTAGTCACATTTTCCGCAGGATATTAGGTAACCTTTTGTATGTGGACATCAAATGGAATTATTGAGTATCAGTAAGAGACAGTGCTTCCTTCTACTTGTGTATTCAAATTTAGGACTGACTTTATGTTGGTATACAATGAATGTTTTTGAGTGCAATGGACAGAATATTTCATGAGGTGAAAGATGAAGTGATCCATTCAATGAGGCACAGCCGAGTTGAGTGGATCAATAATTTCATCTTTCACAGAATGAAATATTCTGTCCATTGCATGAAAGAAAACCATTTATTCTTTGTGTTACATAACACCTAAAAATAGATCCTAGTCATTTGATTTTTTATGAATTTAGAAACAAGAGAGAATGTGTGAGATCTGAGAGAGGGAGAGTGCTCACTGAGCGCTTGCTATCCGCTAGCACGCTGTGTATGCTTGATTTCATGCACACTGCAAACGCAAGCGTTTTACGTTTGTAGTGTGCCGGCTCTCGGTGTGCGTGCAATGGAGCAAATCGTATGGATCCAAGATTGCACGGTAAATGAAGCCACAATTGTATGGATGATGACATCATAGTAAAATGGGACAAATGATCAATGTCAAACAAGCAATCAAATGACAAGGATCTATTTACAATGTAGGTGATATATAAAAAATAAAGTTTGTATCACAAAACACAAAACCTTTTGGAATAATTTCAAACAAATGGGGAAACTGACCAGAAATATATATCATAACTGAAAATGAGCAAAGAAAAAATGTGATTCCATGGGGACTCCAACCCAAGATCTCTGGATTGTTTACTGAACCAGTGCTCTTACAGAGGACTTAGTTATGGAAAACCCTTGTACGGTCTTCGTCCTTGCAACCCTTAACTTTCATTGCTCATGTGGTCAGAAGCAATTATATACTGACATAAACCCAAAGGATAGAATTCATGTTTGAAAGGAATTCATTAAGTGATATACAAAAAAAAAAAAAAAAACAGAAAAAAAAAACCTGCATCAATTTGATGAACCTTGGCGTTTATCCCCTAGTTGATTTCTATCCTTTTGGTATATATCTAATGCATGCTAGCCTTTTGCTCTCATTAGGTTTTGGAAAACAATTTTTTTTTTTTCGTGAGAAGCAAAATATCTGCTGTATGCGATTACAGAGTGTTCATACGACACTGAATATATATTACAAGCCACAGAAAGGAATATTTTTCTTCTTTTGTTTGATCAGAATGATGTGCAGGTGCCATTACTTTTCAGTAGTTTTACCTGTTAGACATCAAGGTTTGGTTGATGTGGGCAGGACATGCATGGAGACAAATCCTGACTGCTTACTCTTTATCAAATGTATGTGGCTTCAGTGATATTTTATGTGGACTATATAACTCGGTTCAAATGTGCAATGATCTAGGTGGTCATCACAAAGATTATGATGTATGATTTGCTTATTTCTTGTTACCTGCTTCGGTGTACGATTTTGTGCATATGTTTGATGACCCTGGCATGACCTTTACGTGATTTTCTTCTTATCTTTTTTTTCTTTCTTTTTTGTTGACATTTCCCACACAAATGCAGACCCGGTTATGATGGATAGCAGTAATGGTAGCAAAGAGATGCAGGGCAATCTATGCCGGAACGGGTGTGGTTTTTATGGCAGTGCAGCGACGGAAGGAATGTGCTCCAAATGCTATAAGGACTACATGAGGAAAAAACAGAACTCCCCAGTTCAATCTCTAGGTGAGATTTTGTGTTCCTTGATTGTTAAACTGTTTATTACCATCAAGTACATCAGAAGCTTTTGCAGCGCAGAATATGTATGTCTATAGGTTTTGCGCTTTATAAATTGATATATTATTGTTATTCTTATTATTATTATTATCGTGTCAATCATATGTGTTCCCATTTTCCACACTGTCGCAAGGTCTTTCAGTACCCATCATTTCTAGATCACTATACTAGAAATGTCACATATGAATTTGTTATGAATGTAATGGTTTATTTGAGTTAAATCCTTTGATTCGTTATTGATAAAGCAATGTTTCTGTGTGTCTGTATGTTGGTAGATTTGTGTACTGTACATACATGCGTACGAGAACTTGCTACAGCTGTACTTTTTTTTTTCTCACTCTCTCTCTTCCCTGAACACATGGACATGAGTAGCCCAAGGACGTAAACAAATCTGATTCTCTCACTGTGTACCTTTTTTTCCATGGGAAGAAGACTGAAATAGAATCTCTTGTATAAGTTAGGAAACCCTAGTGTAATACTCAGCTTTCAACATACTGTAGCAGTAGTATTCAGATCTTTCAATGATTCTTTCCACAATACATGTTTCCAGTCCTGGTAGAGTTTTGCCACTGAAATTTCATCTTATGATTTGATTGGCTCCTAATTTCATGCTGTATCCTACATATTGGAGAAAAATTAGTTGGAAGTAAGTTGTTAGATTCATATAATCTGCACCATTTGTGCTCTAGAAATGGTAAGTTTGATATCCTGTAATGTGCTGTTGAATTTAAGAATCGGTCATAAATCTAGCATTTACAGGGCTTTTGAAAACTCTGTGACCAAAGTGAGAACAGCAGAGGGCTCTAAAGAAAGTCAATTTTTTACGACACACTAAAACTGAATTATGATATAACAGCACCAAAGCACAGAAATGTGGCTTTTGGGAGTTGATGGGTTAAATGATGTACCTTGCAGAACTCCTGATGGAGCATCAGTGAAAGGCATTGGAGAGTCCCATAATACGTTCATGCCGTGATGTGACTGTTGTCATTTCCCTCTTTGCAGCATCAAGCAACACAACCAGTTCTAACTCAGCCACACAAACGCCCAATACCATCACGCCAGACGCCTCCCTCACCGCTGCAACGACTGCCACCTCAGCCACAACTGTCACTTCCACCGCGGCGGCGAACGAACGCGTCGAGGCGCCGGCGGAGGAGGAATGCAATTCACCCGCAAAGTCAGACACGCAAGCTCAGGGCGGGGCCTCACCGACAGTATCAGACTCACAAGATTCGAGCGACGGCAGCGAAAAAGGGAAGAAGAAGAGGAATAGATGTCACACTTGCCGCAAGAAGGTTGGCCTTACTGGTAAGTCACATACTTTTGTTTTTCATAACCTGGAGATTACAGACCTTTTCCGTTGAAAAATATTGTAACTTTTGTCGGCCATAACTGTTGGGCTTCCAGGATAAGAAGAAAGATGATTCAATGAATTATGCAATAAGTGATGCATTGCAATGTCAGTGCATAAATCAACTTGTGTAAGGTATACTGGAGCCCCCTAGTTACATCTGAAAAAAGACATGAACATAGAAAAAAGCACCCAAACTGAACAAGTGTATAGATGCATACAGTATTTGATGACCCTCAAAGCTTCTATTATTCATGGTTTGTAATGTGCTCATACTTGACATATGTTGTGACAGTGTACAAAATATTGATATGCAGGCACAAGTGTTTCCTTTCTGTCAAAAGCAGGCATTTGGGGCCATTTTGCATACCTGCCAACTGTTCAGTTTTAATCTGAAAATTCAGATTTTTGCACTGAAAGAAAATGCACTAATTTCAGTGTGTTCTGATTTAAAAAAAAAAAAAAAAGAAGAAGATATTTGTTAATAGTGAAATATATGAAATTTATGAAAGTTCAGATTTTTAAATAATTTTTCTTTGTTTGTTCAGATTTATTAAGTCTCAGGGTTGGCAGGTACGATTTTGGTTTGACAGATTTCTAAGCAATCCCCCCCCCCCCCCCCCCCAATCAAGGGTTAAGGTTAGCTAGTGCTAGGGTACTATTATTGATTTGGTCCTGCTCAGTATGCATGATTATTCTTGTTCTTTGGGTTCATCAAGATCTACCATTCTTCCCCTTTAAAAACAAAACTATCTTGTAAATGTGATTCTTTATTGTAATCATTGATAAAGAAATTTACATGGCTGTTCCAAGTATCAATTTTACATGAGGTACTTAGTTCATATGTGATTTGCAGTGAGGATAGTCTGACATGGTGCATGTTGCAACATTCTATTTCATTTCCCATCCTTCCAGGTTTTGAATGCCGATGTGGTGGCCTGTATTGCAGTATACATCGTTACTCAGACAAACACGACTGCTCCTTCGACTATCGCTCACACGGCCAAGAGGAAATTAGGAAAAATAATCCAGTAGTTGTTGGTGAAAAGATCCAGAAGCTGTAGCCGCTGGTGAAGAGTAGTTTTTATCATAGATATTTTATTCATGTATTTGATGGTGTACCCGTTACTGTTAGCTTGTGTGGGAGGGTATTTGCCAGTACCAGAATTAAGCGATTTGATATATCTGTATGTGTTTAAAACTGAATAAACTTTGTGTCAAGTGCGCAGTGACTCAACAAGAACATTGGAGATGAAAAGTGCATTGCCGATTCCCTGAAAGATCATCAAGAATCATCTGTATTTTGGTAATGGCAGAGTTTGTTTTTCTTTTTTTGCCTCCTACCCTGCACGGAGGTGGAGGCATTATTTTCCTGGCCGTAATTCCTACTTTTGATCTTGTGTAATAAAAACGGTATTGATGTGCAAAACCTTTAAAAAAAAAAACCAGAATCTGCAGAAACTGTGGAATCTCCTTTTTTTTTTCTCTCTCTCTCTCTCTCCTCTGATTCATTTTGCTGCTTCCTGTGCTCTGGAACATTTGTGGCACAGGAGTCCAGTGGATGTCCAAATGTTCTCTGGAGTGACAGTGTGATGTATGCCCTGAAAATAAATGGCCCAAATGGACCTGTTTGTGTTCAAGTTGAACTTGACTTAATATCCTAAGAGTCAAAAGACCTCTTTCCACCCCAAACCTCGCACAGTATTTGATGAAAAAAAAATGCAATCATGAATTAAAATACATTGATATTATGTTTCAACATTTAAAAGTCTATCGCTTGTGGAAGCGCCATTTCATGCCTGTGATATTACATCTGTTATGAGATCCCTCGTCTCATACTCGTTTTCAATCAAAAAAGATCAGTCAAATTCTGCCAAAGGTTTCTGGAGCATTACTTTCGTCTGATATACCTGAAGCTTCTCTGGACAGGTCACACTTTTTGGCGGTTTACACTGTGCTGGATTTCACGGGAAAATTGAACCCAACAACTTCGTACATCCAACAGCAATAGCTTGCAATTGAACGCTACACGTAGTAGACGGAACTGTAAACATTTTGTTCGAACAAGATTGAAGCACCCGCCAGCTGCACAATGTGGGAATGTCCACGGAGTCCTGCTTCAGACACCCATGACCTGTGCCATGAAAGTGTCTGCAGATTTGCAACTTGCAACTATTGTTTACCTTGGCAGCAACCAAGAAACGACCAATGATTTCTGTGTAATCACGCTGTTGCCACAGTTTAATAGCTGCAAAGATCTTTTGGACATGAGCTCTGAAAGTGTTTTGTTTGATGAAGCAATCATCATTTCTCCTTTTGTACTCTATCACATTATAATCTGCTGGTGCAAATATTATTTTGGATTATGCCAATCATGAATGGAGTGATTTCTGAAAGGAACAGTTATAGAATTCTTGTATCTAGGGTTACTGCGTGAGTTTAAAAAACAAAAATCTGTGTGTATCCGTAGAGTGCTGCAAAATGATCGCGCTGCTGACTCGATGGTAACCGGTAGAGATGGACTCGTGTGACAGGGAATCCTTTAGACAGCAGACATTCTCTTCTTCTTTCGCAGTTTAGCAGTACGGTGTGACTAAGTACCATCTTGAAATGCTTGTCAGATTGATGAGAAGTGAACAAGCTGATGGTAATGAGATGGCCTGTGATTGACTTTGAAGTGTTTGCATGTTTTCAAGACATCTGATTTGAAGAATGTCAAGTGAGATGCCTCTATTTTTTAATTTGACAATTTTTAAACATATATATATATATATATTCTATATACACACACACTAAAATCCATGTTCTATAATGTTCCATTTATAGTAGTATTAACTAAACAAATTGCTTGTATAGATACGTTTTCCACGTAGCAGCATGAGTAATGACAGATGTACTACCACCCCAGTTGAACAGATGTGTTTTCTTGTTTATTCCGCTCATATGAGGTGAATCACAGGAGCAGATTTTTGGATTAGCCAGTGTTGGGTACATGTAACAAGATTAGCATTGGACTACTCTTGGAGGTGTGCTGACACGAATATTGTCAGAAATCATGCGGGAGCGGCACCTTCTATCCCAGCGGCATCACAAACTCACGCCACGTATAGACTGTTAGCGTCTAAAAGCAGAGAGATGGCAGTGTGTGACCTGGTATCGTCCACAGTCGAGTGCCTCACATCAGCTGTGACAAAGTCACATGGGGAGCACAAAGATGTCATCGCATCTGACACTGTTCTGTGTCATCCTGTCTCTCAGCCAATTTCTGCCCTCTGTAGCTTTATCACCATACTCACCATGGGCAACCTACTAATGTGTACACAGTAACAATGCCATTTTCAATGATGGGGGTTGGAAGAGGATTACCGGTAAGAGAGCAGTCTCCACTTACCCTCGTTACCTCTGCATCATGCAGGTGGCATTTTTGTGGTGTGGAACATGCATGCATCTTAAGTTGGTGTGGTACAGGAACAGATTACTCTGGATTAAAGGTGTAGAATACCAATATACAACACTATTTTATGTCCTTGCTGGTTGATCAGGATTTTTCTGCTGGTATGTACTCATTAATCTCAGGGTATTAACTTTTTTCTCCCCAAGATTCGTTCTTATGGTAGAAGTTATTGATGTGAGCATGCAGGATTTTAAATGGCAGAAGCATTGTTTGACAGATCGACAAATGTACAGGCACTCTTTAGTACCGCAATGCAGGAAGTGATATATTTTTAGCTAGCAGACCAACCATTATAACTGCCGAAACAACTTCTGTTTAAACATAGAATAGCATGTGCTTTGAAAAACTCATACGTGCATAAACAAAGGTTAAGGCCCCTCTATTTGTACTTTATTCGCTGGTAAGTATTTGTATCCAACTTTCATACATGTAAGATGGTAAATCTTAGTGCAAAGTTAGAAGAACTCTCAAAACGCATCTGTTGGTAGTAGTGGTCAGATATGCAGAATAAGCCGAGTTAATGCTTATCGGGGATGCACATGCTGTTAAAGTCGTGTAGAATTAGTGCATACCCCATGCACTAACGATGCTGTATATTTCATACCTGCAGCAGCATGATTAATGGTAGTAGACAAATTCAAACATCATCTAGCACATGTGAGGGCCATCAGGTTTTATTTACAAATTAGTTTGAGACGCTCTCACATAAGGAATGTTTTTGATAAAGTGCGTATTACTATCGCATTGTTGTACGATTTCGGTACTCTGTATTCTTCTTCACTAAATCCCTTGGAAACATTTATCAGTCTGTATCACACTCTCCAAATTCTTATCAATCAGGAACTGGATCTGAAACTTACGTCATGCAACATTTTGCCGATTTACAGTAATAATAACCACATTAGTTTGTATCACATATTTTATAACTCTTTGCTGGAGTAACTGTGTGTTCAAGTTTGTCTCTCCTTGGCATGAATTGTGATCAAAGGTTGCTGAATGCTGTGACACCATAGTTTATGTTTTGATGTTTCGACATTTAATTGACGATGCACGCAATTTCATCTGACCACACCAGTTCCAGCAGTTGTGGGATATGTGCATGATACATATCGATGACCGAGTTGTGATGGTAGAAAAACCTGTCTATGTATTGTATCAAACAGCAAACCCATGTAAGTTTGAAGACAGCTTGCTGTTATCTTGTTATCAATAATCTTTATGTCAATCAAACAAGAAAGACAGGAACATCTCCTATTATTCAGTGGCACCAATAACAACAAAAGGAGGAAAATGTTTTTTGCATATTTAATTATTATTTCAAGATTGTAAACTCACAAATATTCCCAAATCATCGATAAAAATATTCTAGACATGCCAGCACAAATTCTATTTGTGAGCTTTTGTGTCATTTGTGCAAAAAGAGATCCCACGATTGATGGAGCCATGATTTGACTTTATTTTTAAAAAAAATTTTTGTGATCTTTTGACATCTTTTTAATGTAAATTTAGAAATTCTTTTTTTAAATGCACAAGACATTAAGAGTTACGAGTGTCTGATGTTGATTTAGTGCTCGTGCCAAAGAATTATCAGGTGTAGACAGAAGGTAGAGAAGTCTTGACAGGTCTCTTCACATGGTTGTCAGAGACTCAGAGGATTTTCCATGGGAAATTTATCTCGGAGGTTTGCTGGAGTTTAAATCTTTCATGTAGCTACCCCATCATACTCCATGATATAAGTGGACTGTTTACATTATCATCAAGATCAAAGAGTTATTTTATTGTCTGATTTTTTTTTTTTAAATTCATTCATTTTCTTTTATTACAAGAGCAGCCTGGACACTGACTGGGTCGGGAAGATGCGGCATGGCTTGAGTCTAGCGTTAAAGTGCCAGCGCTTGTAGGCTACATCAGATTTTGATGCTTATTATATGGATTAAGGTGATTAATTAGTTTCTGAAGAGGTATTAAGGAATAGGTCAGGGATACACAGGTTGTTAGCAGATGCAGTAAATAGCAAAGATCATATGTACCCAGGCAATTTTCACACACATTTTTTGGTAAGTCATGCAAGCTCTATATTTGTCATATGGTAAAGATTACAGAATGTTTTATAGTATGCTGCACCCACTTAAGCACAGAGAGATGTGAGTAATATGGAACTTGCTTCACTTGTGCAAAATCTGCATTAGCCCTCAATTCACACAGACACACCATAAAATGCAAGAGCTTGAGCAAACACAAGAGTTAAAGTGAGCTTTTGGGTGGGTGAATATTATTGATATCGAGATGGCATGTTTCCACTCGATAGTCTCACTCAGAATTTCTTTGTTTGATTCAATTTGCAGGTAAGTTGTTACATTCGTTGCTTGAGTCCACATCAAATTCTGACTGAGCAGGAATTATATGAGCCATGTATGTCTGATCAGTAGTAGGGCTACTAGGGATCCCCCCTCCCCACTCCCTTCCCCCATTTAGTGTATGTTATAGTTGGACACAATGTATTTATGTAAACAGTTGAATGTTTCACGCGTAATACACAGTTATTGACAATACCAAGTCTGGGTGTTTTAGATTTTTTTTTTTTAAAGCATTATAAGAGATATTGATGACCCATAACAAGCTGTTTCAAGCATTTTCTTGTGTCTCTTGATCTTTTTTCATTTCTTCTTCCCCTTGCTGGATGTTCTTCATCTCACATGTATTTCAATTTCCACTCTACATCCTCTGCGGTCATTAATGGGACAGTTGAACTTTGAACTTTGAACTTTGTAGATGTCACACAGCTGTCATGGGTAGGAAGAGCTCTGTAGAGTGATGGTTCATTAAAGTGTGTAAATATAACGTGCCCAGGATAACGTCATATATATGTAGTCCATGTAGATGAGATTTTGTATTACAACTTTTATCCGAATCAGAAAAAAAAAGAGTTGTTTGCTGTACTGACAAAAAATTTGTTACCGCACTGCAGATTTGCCCATATTTGTATGTCACTACTGGTATAAGTAGATGAGTGAATAATTTTTGACAACTTTTCTACAAGGTCTGTCTATCTTTTCTCGCTAGTTGCCAGGGGCAAATGTTTACATGTGCAACAAAAAATTTTAATGTTTAAAGTGGGACCTTATTTTTGTTTTCATTAAACAGAACTGAATGACACATGATACTACTTGAACAACTTGCACTGATTGTAACTACTTAATCTACAAATGGAAATTAAAATGGTAACTGGCTGTAATAAGCAGAAGAGCTAATATGCTTATTGCAGCCAGTTGCCACTTTAGTTGCAGTCATTGCAAGTTGCGTTTTGTTGTAATAGTCTTCATGAGCTGGAGCCCATGCCAGTGTCATGGTCGGGCTGTTTTCATTGAAGCAAGTAATGCATCATCATATTCTAATTGGGGCATTGCAGTGTGTTGAAGAACCCTTGTGTGTATCCTCTTACTCGCTGGACACTAATAGAGACTCGTGTACAGTGTACCAGAGAGGAGAGGAATAATTTTTTAATTTTTGTTTCGTTCTTTTTTTTTAACATACATTTTGTATTTAACATTGCCCTGTGAAATGCTTGCAAAAGGTAGTGGTAGATAGTACACTTTTTTGTATCACTGGTTATGATGGAAATTTTCTGAAACAATACTTTTTATTTGATTTGTTTTTTTTTTTAGCAAATGTGTGTTGATTCAGTTGTCAATGCCTTATGACTAGCTCTCATTTTTTTTTTCTGTATGAGTATACTTTTTCCATCTCTCTTCCTATGTATGTTGCTTTAGCATTTATTTCTCTAATCTGCTTTCTTTGTAATGTGGAAACAACATATCCTAGCCTGTTACCTGAAGGCACCTAACACACAATAGCTGGCGTGTGGTTTAAAAAGAAATTGCATGAGTTAGTCCATTTTTTTTTTCATATCAACTATTCTAGAAGAGACAAATATGTCAAGGCTTAATTAATTGATTTTTTTTTCTTCCATCAATGCCGTAATGTATGGGAAATTAAATTAAGTATACTTCATCGATACAAGTGTCTCGGGTTTCATGTTTTGTCTGTGTGAATTTATGGGTCCAATTGACACCTTCATTTTATGCATGGCAATTAAAGGGCAGTTTAGTTCGTGTGTGTGTGTGTGTGTGTGTGTGTGTGTGTTTTGTTTGGCAGTCAAGTTTACTGAAAGGGATTCTGGTTCAACGAAAAGAAATATGCACCTTCCCATAAACCTTTGCTTCTCAAACTTTTCAACCCAAGGACCACTTTGATTCCCACAATTTTGTTGAGGCTCATAGTTAGATAAGTCATGAATATTTTTATTTCACTTATGGCTGACATTGTGGCCCACTGGATGAGAAGCACAGTCCTAAGAGTATAACTTGTATATTTCCCTGCTATGCCTTTTGTTAAAGGACAAGTTCACCTTCATAAACATAAGGATTGAGAGAATGCAGCATTATTAGTAGAACACATCAGTGAAAGTTTGAGGAAAATTGGACAATCGATGCAAAAGTTATGAATTTTTAATATTTTTGTGTTGGAACCGCTGGATGAGGAGACTACTAAGGCTCGTGATGTCATATGAGTACAACAGTAAAAAGAAAATGTAAAGAAAATTCAACATATTTTCATTTTTTTTTGCATAATAAAAGAGCACTTGACTTGCCTCTTTCTAAAGGCAATGGGAATAATATTACCCACAACATATGTCAGTAACGAGTCAAGGGAATGTGTACTTTTTTCAAAAGATGAAATTTTGTGAAATTCTCTTTATATTTTCCTTAGTTACGCATGTGACATTATACACTGCAGTAGTCTTTTCATCCAGCTGTTACTGCACAAAAAATTCAAAAATTCATAACTGTTGAACGGATTGTCCGATTTTCCTCAAACTTTCAATGATGTGTTCTACTAATATTGCTACATTCTCTCAATCCTTATATTAATGAAGGTGAACTTGTCCTTTAAGCATATTATAACGTTGAAACATGCTAGTGACATTATCTGTTAATCATTGCTGAAGTAAAGTGCATCTATCCCTAGACTGGGCATAACTTACATGTTTCTAATACAATGTATGATTTTAAAATGACACTACAGGGAAACATGTAAGTTATGCTCAGTCTAGGGGAAGATGCATTCCAATGTCTTTTGTTAATCATATTAGTACTTTACCAGTGATTGACAAATGATATCGCTGACCGAATCTTGGTTTGGAAGGATTTTTGTGGTTTTAGCAAAGTAATCTGGAGAAAAATGATAAAAATACATATAACAAATATTTACATTTTCTTTCGGTCATGTGAGTGGTGGTCAAGGTATTATCGATCAATACAAGTCAATGTACATTTGCATTGCATAGTCCCTTTAAGGTTTTTCATGATCTTTTCATGAAAAAAAAAAGACATCAGTGATGATCACATATTTTATTTCGTGAGTTTACGCAAGAACTCACAGTGAGAGCCCGCTCAACATGCGCGCAGTCACGGTAAAAGGAATGCATAAATCTTGATTTAGACTGCGACGAGGGAACCTCGTGTAAAACGTGCGAAGAAGCGATTCTTTCTCCAACTCCCTCATAAAATAAAGATCAAACTTCAAACTGGTAAGTTCTCGTTTAATCTTTCTATTGTAATGAAGAGTGGTACTGTCATCCCCTCACATCTTCAATTGGCCTGCTCATAAATCTCCACACAAAATTCCCCCTTTTTATTTTATTGAAGATGAAAAACTAAGGAAGAGCTTGGATGCTGTGTATCAAATTATTATGTTGTGACAGTAGTGCTGATATACGGGGGGGGGGGGGGGGGGGGGGGCTATTTGTTGTTGCTACTTCCATTGACCTAAAACATTAACGACTTTTACCTCCTCTTTTTCTAAGCCGTTGAGGACAAGTCCGAGTATACATTTTACATCTGTACTCGGGCAAGTGTCTATCGGAAATGTGTTGTAGCAAAATCAGCACATCCTCAATGGGTCAATATTTCTGAGTACCGGTACAAACAGATGTGGGGGAGGGGTTGGTTTTTAAATGAACATATCGCCTCATGACTAAACAAATATATGTAGTATTTATGTGCAATGTATTTGCCTACGTCTTATACATCTTACTTAAAAGTTGAAAGGTGGTGGGGGTGAGCTGAGTATTCATGGTGCTTGCAGTAACATACCTTTACTTATTTGTTAAACAGGGTTGATGGGTGGGGGTTGTTGGTTGTTTAGACACTGAAGAGTTAATAGAGGTAATCCTGTATTGCAAGGTCAAGGGGAACAGCTGATTTTACCTTGCTAAGAGCAGTATCTTGTAAGCGTACTGAAAAAAAAAAGGGAACAGCTACAATACAAGAATGGAAAATTGGGACCGTCAAATTCTGTTTGTTACAAGCGGTACCTCATTGTATGCAAACTCATTATAAATGGGGGTTTCCCTGTACATACTAGGAACGGTCTTAGCAGGAGATCCATTTACTGATGTATTTAATATTCAAAGGACATTTTTCCTGAAGACCCAGCAATAAGCTATTTCTGCCATCTATTCCTACTGAATAAATCTCAATACTGTAAAAGTGGACATTTTCATAATGTTGAAATTTTCACACATTTCACGCAACCAGGAACTATCACGAAAATAAAAGCACGCAAATAGTTTTGCTTGCCATATGTTCCAGCAGTAAATGTCCTGACTCTGCGGAATTAAAACCGCATGAACTCATCTTCCCCGGCAGAGCCCGAAAACTTACGCAAAAATATCCACTTTTACAGTATAGTACTTTAAATCCACTTTGCATGCATAAGGAGATGCTATGTCAAGCATGCCACAGGGCAGTTTTGTAGCTATCAGGAATAATCATTGTTGCACGGGTTTCCATGAAATGTAAATGTTGTGTTGGTAAACTAGTCTTCAAAATAAATTTCCATCACGAAAATCAAAGCCAAGATGACAAGGGGCCCGTTGCATAAAACTTACCGTTGAATTTCAATGGTAACTACCGTCAAAATTAGGCATCACAGCCAATCAGCATCAAGGATTATAAAATTTACCGCTAATTTGAAGACTTACCGCTAGAAAGGAGCGGTAAGTCCAGCGGTAAGGGTTTTATGCAACAGGGCCCAGGTCTTTTCCCGTAGTGCAATCGCAGAAATATATTTCCAATCTGATAAGAGTTAAAACACACTTATTTCCTTTTTATTTCTGTTTTCTCGGTTTACATGCTTGTAAGTTATTTCCATTTCATACATGTATATAATACTGTTACTGCAATACAAATATTGTGCATTCTGTCATATCCACACTTAGAAAAGAGTATGCTGTATAAAAACAAGGAAAATTATTTTATATAATATACTTATACAAAGATCTCAGCATGAAATGGTGCCTATATGGTTGGCAAGTACATAATACCACTTTATACTGAACAGCACAGGTCAGCCATATTTGAAATATGAAATGCATGATACACATAAGGACATGGTATACACATTGTCACAATGCAGTGCATAGGAATGCATGGGTGCATAGGAATTATTACCTTTAACATTCTATTCAACACAAGCCCCTCCCCCCCCCCCCCAAAAAAAGAAGACAGACAACACATTCGCGAATTCATCAAAATGCTACAGTCACTAAAAAAGGGACACTTTGGACGGAATAAAGCCCAGATGGGAAAGGGCAGTGACAATACCATTACATTTAATGTACTGCAGAGACTCCAACCCAAAGCACCTTCTGATCTGGAGATTCTCCCGCCTGAAACCCCTAGCAAACGGGAGACTCCAAGTTGATGTGTGCGAAGTTCCTAGGGTTCTAGATGCTCTCTGGTGCTATCTAAGGCTTATTTTTTTTCAACATACAATAGCAATAAGTAAGAAATCCTTTCCGACGGGAGACACGGAGCCAGGGCGGGAGAAATTAAATCTCAAGCGGGAGAACAGGAGATTTTGCAAAAATGGGTTTTCGGCGGGAGATCTCCCATCGAAAACGGGAGAGTTGGAGTCTCTGGTACTGCTCAACTATCAGCCTACTAAATGAGAAACTACATGATTTCAGCCTCAATGCATATCGTTAAAGAGATGTTTTGTGATGTAGAAAATGAAAGTGTTAAGGCAAGCATAAACACCAAAAAACATGTCGCTTATTATCAATGAGACAGGGGGATATAACACATCGTCTTACGGCCTTGCAGCGCTATGCAGCTATCACTTTCAGAGGATACTTTTCTTTTCTCTCTTTTTGGTTTGTTTTCTTCTAGTCTGTTTATTTTCTAATGCAAAAGAGTCTATTGACCTCTCACATTTAAATCAACTGGGCCTGGTATGCTTTAAAGGGGCAATGAGGTCTATGAAAATAACTCATCTTTGCCCAGCTCTGAAAAAGCTTCTGGGGGAAAATTGAATGGAGTCACAAAGTGTAAGCTCAAACGGACATTTTTGCCCAGATGACACCAAGCCCAGGCATTCAAATGGCAGACATGCAGCGCCGAGTTGCTAATAGGAATTGAAAGGAGACAAACCTCTATTCCACAAATTAACAACAGCAAGTCTCAGATCAAAGAAATATAATACCCCATGTTCAGTGTGACTTAAAGTAACTTAAATTAACTTTAAGGTCCTGTGATTTAAAAAATGTTCAAGATATCATATTTGATGCATATGCGTAGGACTCTTGTACCGCAAAACATCTTACCATAAAAAGTTTTTGCAATAAAGCCTAAAATATAAGGAAATATCAGTATTTTTCTTAATAAATCGTAACTGTAGACGGTTTAATCTGGAAACATTATTATTATTACTATTGTTCACATCTTGTATATTTAACAGTATTTAACATCGATTTTAATGATTCAAATTTTTATAGTAGTTGTTTCTATCCCTATGTCACATTTCAGAAATACACATGTAGTTTAAAGCATTAATGCTGGGTTGTTGTTTCATCTGCAAATGGTAAATTGTGCCTTTAACTTCATTGAAAAACACTGGAACAGCAAAAACCTTCAGTAGGATCAGACATGAGGATAAAAAAAACTTATTGAAATTAATGTTACACATTGTCATAAGATGGTGATACTAGTCACTATCATAAATGCAAAGTAAATGATGATCACATTATGTCGTGGCCTGAATTTTTTCCCATGGAACTGCCCATTATCTTCCATACATTTCCATTCTTTTTTTTAAACCCCAAACAGTGAATACGCTCCTTTTGCATCACTTTGTTGTAGAGTTGAACTAATACAGCAACTTTAAAGCAGAAAAATGTGTTCCTAATGCACTTCCAAAGGCATTAGTAAATTGAGCTATTAAAGCTCTGTGAATTTTTAGAATTTTGGTGAAAAACATTTTGGCGTTTGCTACCGAGGACCACTGTCGTATTATTGCATGCACATAATCAAAGACACTCATAACATGTAGTTCATCACCATGCTGTTAATGTTTGCCTGTATAGTAAATCCCTGCACCTCAACATAAAATTACAAAGGTCAAGTATTCTATAGATAATTTGGGAAAAAAAATCCTGGAGTATCTCTATCTTTACCTGGTAAACATCTAGTTGTCTGAGCTCAAGTATGACATACCAGGTAACCGTGATCAAGTAAATACAAAAGAGTGGCATGAATTGAATACTGCAAGATCAGTGTAGCTTAGATGAATACAACAATTCTCTCACAAGAAACCAATATCCTGCATAAGAATCAATAGACTCATCTACAGCCAGGGTACCATTCTACGTACTGGTACATGTACTCCATTATGCTCAGTAAAATTCAGACATCATCATCAGAAAATTGCTTCTTAGGGAGCAAACTTTGCTAAATGGACCACCATGTTATGTTGTTCTTTCTAAGTGCACACAAAAATAAGCACACTTGGGGCTGCACATAAAATGGTTTCTACAACTGTAAACCAAAAGCTACTACACCAAAGTAATTTCTGCATTTTCACATCAAAATATATAATTAGTGCACGTCGAAGGCATAATACACCTTTGCAACACAACTGATGTTCAATGTAATAGCAACTAATCCTTAAATGGAAACATTCAGGTCCAGATAATTTTCTGACTATCCCCAAATCATTACCTTTAAGTAGGTGTGACTTTGACAGTGCGTGCTAGCACAGCTCTCAATCACGACACATGATCCCAGCATTTGGAATGAGTCCAGCGACAGATAGTGTTACGACACATGGGGTCTTTCATGACAAAGGAGAATGGCCCATAATACATCATATTCTGTCAAGACTTGAGGTCAAAGGCATCACATTCAACTCATAATAGTGGTTGGAACATGACTGCCAAACAGCAAAATGTCACTACCTCCATTACAAATTCTTCGGAGTCCATTTGGCAAAAGAGCCAATTTCATGGCATGTTAAACACAAAACTGAAATGAATAAGAAATTCTAACATTTCAACATTCTACAGAGAGCAATAATAAACCACACTGGTTGTAACATCATTAAATCTCCACTCTTGCATCTGCTTTGATTTCACACTGTGAAATTTGTTGGCTATTGTTGCCATGCATTATAGCAATGTCATTATCACACCAAGCCGAGAAATAAAAGCGTATATTGTGGTAGCTTAAACCAACCATACCCCCCTCCCCCCCCCCCCAAAAAAAAAAAAAAGAAGAAGAAGAAGAAAAAAAAAAAAGCAGCAAATCTACAGCAGTTTGACCATTGCACACTGTGGTATGCATCTACTTCTCATGCAATCACTGTATCTGCCATAAATCTAGCTTGACTACCAGACTGAGGATTGACCACTGACCCCCTCTGTACAAGGGAATACTCTCCAATTTATTTATACTAATTACAACAAATGAAACTTTAACTGGATTTATACCTACTGATAATCAAATTCATGGAGAAAAAAATGACATCTTTGTAAACTTTTGGTGACCACTGACATTTCATCCCCCTCATTTCAGGCAAGTTATTACCAATTTATTTCTATCTTTGTCATCATCATTACCCCAAGTAAACACAGAGAAAGCTTTCAGGCTACCAGGAATCTTTGTGATAACATATGCATAAAACTGAGTTTGCAAACTCACCTACCGAGTGTGTGACATAATTTGGGATCACCTGCTGGAATACATGACCTCACATTGAAATCTTTGATGAAATCTGTAACGGTCCATTTTTTAGCAAAAGTTGACACACAAGTGTAACCTTTGTTCACTGTCACATGAGCAAATGGAAAAAAAAAAAAAACACCCCAAAACACGCATACACAGATATGCACCATGTGGGACTATGGATGATCACATCAAGCTGTCTAACATCATTTCGTACAACACTTCTCGATATCAAGGTGACAGATGCTTCTGTCTGTCTCTAAATGCGGCATCTATCCACTAGAAACACGCAGTTCACTTTCACCCATTTACACTTGTGCTGAAAATGGCCCCATTTCCCAATGATAAAGAATCCTTTCTACTTTAGCTTCCTGCTGCACCTCAAGCCTGTGCTCAGTATGCGTATGAGCACCTCAAATATGTGCAGTTTGAATTCCCTCATTTGTTGGCAGTATTCGACAATGATAAAGAATCCTTCAAAAAATAAAGACAAAAAAATCTTGGATCCAGACAGCGATCCGGATCACTACCGAAATTTTATTATAATAATAATAATAATTATGATAATTGATATGATTTATAAAGCGCCAAATCCACTCTGCAGAGTGCTCTAGGCGCGGAAGGAAGAGAAAGTGAAGGAGATAAAGGACATACAAATATCAAATACATGTAATGAGTAATCAAATTATCTGTTTCTTGTGTCATTATCGTCTTTTCCTGTAAATTTCTTCCAAATCCATTTGCAACTAGAGTTATTTTGCAAACAGATACACTGTAGACAAACAAATGCCAGCAAAAACAAAACCTCCTTATATCTCATAGAAATTACCCTGGTACCTCAAGTCACTCTCAGAGATTCCTTGAATGTTCATATCAGCACACCACTGACTTCAATACTGAACAGTTATTGAAACCTAAATGACATGGAATTGTGTCAATCCAGGGCAGAATTTTTAAATTCTCCAAGCATACTGTAGATACCTGCACTTCGCAATTCACAGGTAGTGACTTGGTATTGCTTCACAAATATGCAAGGAATATAAAGGGCAATAACCATAATTTCACTCATCAAATAAAGTATGCTCAAGGGCTCTTTCAGACAATTAATCTTGTACTCATCTTTAAGAATCAAGATTAGAATCTTGATTAGCGTTACGGAAAGCTCACTTGCTCAAAAATATGAACGATTGTAATCTTGATTGGAGTTTTGGAGGTATGCGCTTCCTGACCTGTCAATCAAACTCGCAAAGCGTGCACGAGCCAAAGCAGTGCAAACAAATCACAATGTATTTCGTGCAGTATGTGGGCAGTAGTAAATGGACAAGTTGTAAGGTTGAGCTACAGTGTAAGTTCCGCCTCCTCAATCATATTTTGGAGGTCAAGTCTTTCAGATGGGAAGTGTGCTAAACGAATCCAGCAAATCCAGATTTGAAAACGCTTCCTGACCTCCATTTGTAAATCAAGATTCTACAATAATGGTTCTTCAAAATTAAGAGATTACAATCATAATTACAAGAAGAATTTTTCTTCCATCTGAAAGGGGGTTAATCTCTTGAGGATTCTTCAAAATTAAGAGATTACAATCATAATTACACGAAGAATTTTTCTTCCATCTGAAAGGGGGTTAATCTCTTGAGGATTTATAATCTAGCAGCTGAGAAGCGAAATGCTATAAGTCTACTTTTTTGCATGAAGAGGGAATTTCTCTCTATCTCTAAGCTATGAAGGGAAAAACATTTCTGGTATAGTGATGCCTACAGCGAGATAATCTCTCTCAATGGACAAAATGAAGGCAACAGTGATTTATCAATCAACTTTTATGTGTCATATCAGTCAAGATCAATACCCAGCCTAAAAATATATGCATTTCTTTGCACCAAAGACAAAAAAAAAAAATGGTACAAAGGTATATAAATCTCACATCCAAGCATTTCATTATACTGCTATTAAGTTCTTACAAATATAAAACTGTAAAGGTGCATAATTCAGAATGAATCCTGCGGCAAATAGACATTACTGTTTACAATATGCTTCTTTACGCACAAAGCACATATGATAAAATGGTATTTCCATACAATGTACATGAGTTAACATACACTCTCACCACAGGTATATACATCGAGCAAAATCACGAAAAACTGTGATAGGACAATTAACTTAGTCACAGAATTTCAGCTCATACTGCAAAGGTAATACAGGTGATCAAATGACCAAAAAAAAAAAAAAGAAAAAAAAGAAGAAAATCTGCACATGTTTCATACACACACAATATCATGGTATCACAGTGATCCCTCTACCATTATTACATTATTTGAGGAGCCAGTGAGCATCATCTGCCTTTGGTATTGATAATCTAGCTACCTGTGAATAATTTAGTGATTCCTTCATGTACAGTAATAGACATCGCCAACAGCTTTGCACAGATGATAAATATATTCTGATGCATTCTATGTAAAAAAGGCTTATGTCATCTAAATGCAGTCCATCACATCCATGTGATATCAAGGCTCTCATGAGACTTTGTACACAATTAAAATAAACAGAACAATCTGTGGACATTTCAAGGTAAAAATGCTTTGGAATACATATATTCAAGGTGAAACAAAAACAAGAAAGAAATTCAAGGTGATACGGCTTCAGCTCAAGAGGTGTCAAGGCAGAAAGCAGCTGCACAAGAGATGCTCGAGAACTTGAAGCTTTAGAATGCGATAATTCAAGGTGATGTAACTCCACCGTGACACAGTGTCACACCCTACTGTCAAGAAGGTTCCCCCTCTGGCTCACCTTCCTCCGCTGCTTGTGTCTCTTGGATCGACCCGCCGAAGTGCTGTGCACCGTTTCAACCAAATTGAGGATATCTGACAGGTTTTCCGGACTTGATCTTCTAACCTGTCTTGCCATCAACGTATCTTCATCTGGGGCTCTCCTAGTTTTGACGGGGAAGGAACGTGGATTGTATCCACGGTCAGGGCTTATTTTCCGTGTAGTGGGGCTATCATGAGATAGATTTCTTTCGTAGCATCGTCTCTGTTCTCTGCTGAACGACTTGGAGTGCTTGCCACGTGACGAGGGACGGGCCTCCCTTGAAGGCCTTTCTGTGTTGCCATTGGCCGCAGCAGACAAACTTTTGGATCGCTTTGGTCTCCTGGGATTTCTGTCTGCGATGTCAGCTTGCTCCTCTCGGTCAGCTTCTTCTGGACGGTTTCTCGTAACATCATCAACGTGACCAATGATTTGATTGGCGCTGCCAATTTGGGAACGCTTTGATGCTGGGCTTGTATGGTGCTGTCTTGGGTTAGTCTCATTTCTTTGCTGACCTATGTCCCTTGACTGACCTGCAGAGTTCTGCGGCTCAGCTACAGAAGTTGATTCCACTGGACAGTTGGTGATGTCCAGCACAAGGCCACTGGGACCTTCTCCTGCATCTACATTGGACACAGTCAACTGATTTAGGGACGGCGCATCAAGTTGAGTCTGCACCTCAGCGTCAGCCCGCACCAATCCACTCTCTTCGGTGGGCTGTGGTGTGGCATGCAGACTTGATCTTGCCGACTCAATGGCTTCTGTTAGGATATCTGGAGGCACATGATCTATTGTTGATGGTTCTCCATGGGTATCTCCTGATCCTGTGTCTTGAATTTCAGAATGCGCAGCTTGTCCAACACCATCTTCATCATCATCATCATTAGTTACATCTGTTCCATGGATGGTAACATCAATGGCTCCTAAGACATCGGAGGAGTCAAGACCAGCTAGATTTGACTGCTCTACCTCCATGGTGGCATTTCTGTTCTCCTCCACAGTGCTTTCTTCAACAGCATCAAGAGATGGCAACGACTGACGTTCAGTGTCATCTCTGGCTGGTTCAACTGTCAGCTCATCGTCAAACGAAAGGCTCTGCCTTGCAACCTGTGACCATGTGATGGTGGGGGAGGCAGTCAACTCCCGCTCTGGCGATTCTGACAATATCTCGGCTGTGGGACTGTACGGAGGTGGCTCATAAGCTGGAAGGTTTGAAGATTCTGGGATGTATGCAGGAACCTGGGCCAAGGCTGGAAGCTGCAGGCGAGGAAGATCTGTGAGTGCTATGTACGCTTCGTGCGAGCCCTGGATGGTGTAGACGGGTACCCGCGGTCCATTGACGTGGCTCTGGAGATAGCCGCCCCTGACTAGGAGTGGTAGTCTTGGCCGCTGACTGGACTCGCTCCTGGTGGCTCCTCCGCTTACAGTAGTGACAGACTGATGACGAGAGGTGGATCGGGAGCTGCTTGTTACAGCTCCAGTAGGGGTGTTCACACTGGCCGACCTCTGCACCGGCCTCCTACTTGGTGTTCTACTGCGCTCACGTCTGGTGGAGCCCCCAGTTGCTTGCACTCCCTGGGGCGTGGTCTGAATGGAACCTCTCCCACTACGGCTGCCTAGGAAAGAGAAAGGGCTGGTGGCCCTCTCAACACTATCTTGAGTTGCAGGGTTCCTCTCTTGGGCTTCACCTATTATAAGGAGAGTTGAAACAATGATGATACACATTAACACTTACCACTTTCTTCTGAGACTACCTATTGGAGTCACATGCCACTAGCTTTTGATATCTTTTTTTTATATTCTCTACCAAACAGGAGGATTGCATTGGTAAAGATGCAGATTCAAATAGAGATAAAATCACAAATAGACAGGAGGGGAACAGAGCATTACTTCCTAAACACCATAAAGTCACAGTTAACACATGAGCGACATAATCAGTGGCATGTTAATGTTAGTTATCATCATGCTATGCAATGCTCATTTAATAACATTACCAGAAACTTCTTCTATTTCTCTACATGCTGATTTTGTTTTCCATATGCTGATAAATATTATGTCAAAAAATATCCTAATCCATGATACACTTTTTCTCAAAAATGTACCTTTTTGTATCTACTCAAGACAGAAAAACAAAGATTTTACCTTCCTCGACGATATACTGACTTCTGCTGGAAGCTCTGGTCTGATTTCGTTCGTTGTCAGCCTTTGCAAGAAGACAAAATAAAACGACAATATGTAACCCAAATGTGTCCTCTTGCAGCCATTAGACTTGATGCAATAAAGAACACATGAACTCTTTCCATCATACATGTAGCAGCCAATGGCCTTATCCTGTACATGGCTGTACAAATTATATGATAACATCTGAAGTTTGACTCCATTATTTTGTTGATTTTCTATTGATGAGCTAAATGCTTTCTGCATTTTACAGTATTGATTTGGATAAATGTCCAAAACACAGCAACAGAAGCGGGGAAGGAAATAAAGACATATGATTGGTATATGGTAATAAGAAGTCTATAGTAAAACTAAATATAAGTCAACATTATTGAATGAGGAAAACTACCTATAGGAAGTTATTTTATTATTTGTTGTCCAAGTTCATGACATATCATCTCACATGCATGTGTCTTGTTTATATTCAATGTGTATTTACAGAATATCAAGTTTTGATAAAACTTTCTGCCTTTCCAGTTTGGTTTTGAGTCAGGCTCTACAGAATTCAACTTTGTTCAATTGATGTAAACAAGTCAAGAAAATCAGTCTTATAATTTGTAAGTCACTTTTAAGTCTACTATGGGACAGTTTTTAAATCATAAAACAGTGTGTAATTGCACTTCATAAATAGTACTTTGTCATTTTCATAGACCAGGGCTGCACTCTAGGCCATTTTTCCACTGGTCTGACCTGTCTGGTGGACCAGTAGGTACCCAGTTTTTCAATTTTTTTTTTTTACTGGTCTTTTCTTGAAAAAGTTACTGGTCTGACAATAATTTTTGCTGGTCCTGGACTGTTGGATCAGTGCCAGTGTGCAGCATTGCATAGACGCTGGCACTTGAGGAGACACAAAGGAAATGTGTAAATGAAGTATTTCATTACATCATTTGTATGTCGATGTAGATTTTGATTCATCCAGGAAGTATGCTAAAAGTGTGTAAATTAAATCTGTTCGACTGGACTTACTTGTGAAAATCACAGAGAGAACAGTTTCGTGACTCGTCCGAGTCCCTTCTTCAGCTCTGTCTAGCTGGCGAGCATTCACCCACCTTAAGAACACGGGGCACCACTTTGAGGACAAAGAGGTCGACATCATCGACAAGGAAACCAGGTGGTTTGAAAGAGGAGTCTGTGAAGCTGTGTATGTGAATGTGGAAAATCCTTCACTCAACAGGGGAGGGGGACTCCGACACAACCTTTCACCAACATACAAGTCGGTGATCCGCAAAATTCCTTGACGTACAGACAATAAAGGCAGTAACATCGCCCATTCACCCTCCACGGGTGAACGCTCGCCAGCCAGACAGAGCTGAAGAAGTGACTCTGACGAGTCACAAAACTGTTCTCTCTGTGATTTTCACAAGTAAGTCCAGTCGAACAGATTTAATTTACACGCTTTTACCATTTGTATGACCCAAATACAAAGGGGAAAGTATTGATGATTCTACTACAGAGATACATACCTCATTTTTCTGAGCCCGTCTACTGCTACAGAGCAGCAATGTTGACAAGAACGCCGTCACTATACACCCTAGGGCACAGAAGCTGTACACTATACACAGTGTGTAGACAAAGTCTTTGAGAGTTGTCTCAATGGATCCACAGCTCTTCACATCTTTGAAGGTGTAGTGTTTGGTGTCATCTGTGGAAAGATTCAAACATTGAGTGAACTTTTGGCGATCAACCAGTATAGAGGATGTCATTGAGAGTTGTCTCAATGAATCAAAAGTTTTTTTTATATATTTGAGGTGCATCTGAGTCATCTGTCAAGAAAGTCATTAAACAGTGAACTTTTGATGACTTGCATCCCATATAGCAGGGCTCGACACTAATTATTTTTTCCTGGTGGTCCATTTAGGCCACTAAAATCTTTGAATTCGAAATTTTGGTGGTCCGAAATAAAAGGAAATCTACAAATTCAGTTTGAAATTCAGCTTCCCTATTGGGCCACCAAAAGATAGCTTTTTTGGAAATTTGGTAGCCTAATACAAATTTTTAGTGGCCACAGGCCACCACTAATGTCAAGCGCCCTGGGATCACTACACATTCAACCTTGGACATATGACCTTAAATCAATCCAATGTGAATTCACAAATGATGTGCTTCATGGGATTACTGCATCAAGTATCATGCACTGGTGTCAGTAACACATGTACTTTGAGCTTCTGTAATTTGCTGCACCACCATCACACTAAAGGCGCATTTACATCTAGAACGCTACGGGCAACAGGCAGGGGGTTTTGCTATGGTGCGCCAAAAGGAACCATGTCTAGTTCTGTTAAAAAAGAATCAGTAATTTGGTATAAAATCACCCAAAACGTTATTCTTATGTCAAAATCAAGAGCAACAAAATCAAAAGTAGAAGATAAATTTTGTAGCAAAATTATTAGCGGGGAAGTGATATTGTAACAGAACCAGATATGTCCTTTTGGCGCACCACTGCAAAACACGCGGCCCGTTGCCCATACCGTACTTGGTGTAAACAGGCCATAAGTCGTGGATCTGCCATTTCAGTTTGGGAGAATAACACTGACCTCCTGGCACGATGACAGTGCTGTTGGTGCCGGCTCCTCCGAGCACGTAGCACTGGCACTCTCCACTGGTCGCCCGCAGGACGCAGACAGAGAAGCTGCCCAGGAACGGGATGGACACCAGACCGGCGGTCACCGCATGGACGATGCACACTATCAGGTCAAGGACACTCAGTATGATGGAGGCACAAATCTGCAGAAATATAGAGAAACATGTTATAGAAATCTCTAATAGTCTGTTTCTGTAATGTATTACAAATCATGGTTTCTTTTTCTATATCCTAGCAACAAAGCACTTCATTCATCTGCTCCCTCCAATAAAGACCTGTTCCTTATACAGGAATTCACATAATTGTTGCTAGGTGGGACATATCTCCAGCAAACTTTGTGGTTGCTAAGGGAAACTTTGTGAACATAGCATGGATAGAATTTGAATACATTACTGAAACGGTCTATTGCAAAACATTGCAAGGGGTCTCAACCATCAATTAATGAAAGACTCACATCGTCTGTCATACTGCGATATTGAAGACATGTTTTAAAATATGATGTCACAATTAGAGAGTCACAGTAAAACATGTTACTCAACACAAAATAAAATGATATTCAGGGGATATGTTTACATTTGCTGAACAAAAAATAAAAAAAATAAAAAAGATAAATAAATAAATAAATAAATGAATGAATGAATGAATGAATGAATGAATGAATGAATGAATGAATGAATAAATAAATAAATAAATAAGTAAATAAATAAATAAATAAATAAATAAATAAATAAATATAGCTTCAGCTGAATTAAAGCTAAATGTATTCTGGTGGAGGGTATTGTTTACATGCAGAAGAATTCTATCCAGTTTTAAGAGAGGGTTTCAGCTGTAAGGCCTGCCACCCAAGTCTGAAAACCAACACCATGTTAGTCTAAAAATGGGATGCATGGATGGAAGAAATTGTGAAAAATGTCCCACTATGATTGCAGTAATGCTATTACCATGACATAAAAAAAAGAAAACAATAAAAACAGAATTAATCCTACAACCTTGATGTATGTGCACTACACTAATTGCTTCACAACTAACCTCACACAATCACTTCACATCATAATGGCTAAGTTAACAGCTTAGTCAATGCTCCTTAAAGGACAAGTTCACCTTCATTAACATAAGGATTGAGAGAATGTAGCAATATTAGTAGAACACATCATTGAAAGTTTGAGGAAAATCGGACAATCCGTTCAAAAGTTATGAATTTTTGAAGTTTTTGTGCAGTCACCGCTGGATGAGAAGACTACTGCAGTGTATGATGTCACATGCGCACAACAATATAAGGAAAATATAAAGAGAATTTCACAAAATTTCATCTTTTCAAAAAAGTACACATTCCCTTGACTCGTTACTGACATATGTTACGGGTAATATTATTCCCATTGCCTTTAGAAAGAGGCAAGTCAAGTGCTCTTTTATTATGCGAAAAAGTGAAAATATGTTGAATTTTCTTTACATTTTCTACTGTTGTACTCATATGACATCACGAGCCTTAGTAGTCTCCTCATCCAGCGGTTCCAACACAAAAATTTTAAAAATTCATAACTTTTGCATCTATTGTCCAATTTTCCTAAAACTTTCACTGATGTGTTCTACTAATATTGCTGCATTCTCTCAATCCTTATGTTAATGAAGGTGAACTTGTCCTTTAAAGCTCTGTTTGAGAAAGTTACAGCAAGATTTGATTGAACTGTGTGATTCAACTCCACAAAACTGAGAGTGGTACATAAATGGTGCTTATTCTTATTCTCCACACAGAGAAAAACCTTCATGATGTTCAACCTGCATATTTCACTTCATTCATTTCATTTCATTTATTTCATGTAATCATGGAAGTCTACTCAAGTTTACTTACCAGAACTAAATGTCTCTTCTTTACCAGCAGCACAGAAATTGTGCCCAGAATGATGGTCTGCAAGAAATTTGGAGTCAAGAAACAATTTTCATCATACATGTAAGACATACATTTGGTCAGCCTGCTCACCCCTACAAATAAACACACCAAAGAAAAAGAGGTGAAGGGGGGGGGGGGGGGGGGGGGGGAGTAGTGAAAAGAATATACCAAACCATAGCTCATTAGGGAATCCCTGGGAAAACATACCTCTGTATCATCCCTAACACATTGCATTTCCCCACATTAAAATAGATGAATTTGTGTTCTTGCATATTTACAGCCATACCGAGAAGCTAAAACCACTTTGATTTGTGATTACAAGGGATGGGGCGGATCAGATTGCCCCTCTTGATCATCAAATCATTGTTTCCATGCCAAACATTTGTACTTTCAAAATTCTTATTAAATAATTGGTAAATTAATTTCCTGTCAACTTTTAAGTGCTTTGTAGAGAAAGAACCACTTAATTTCAAGAAACTGTAGGCAGCATAGATGAATTGTACACCTTTGTTGGTAAAAATTCTGACCAATTTGGTTGAAAGCAATCACAGCAGTGAGATATCTGTATGAAAACTGCTAAAATCTCTAAATTGCAGTGACACACAAGAAAAAGTAAAGTTTTTCTGCAGTCTGTACATTATGTATACGTATTCTTATGAAGACTATTACGCAGCTTGATTTGTAAACAACACAGGCTACACTGATGCCAACTGCAATCTTTGGATAAGATTTATTAGAAGAACTTCAAAGGTTAGTGGGCTTAGTGAAGACAGTAACACTACCAGCAGTCAAGACCAGTGCAATAGTGTAGTTACCATGAGAGCAGCAACGTAAGATGGGATGGGAGCTTCTACGAGGTACAACGATGACGTGATGCCCCTGGCAACCAGGTAGATGATGAGAAGAACCAGACCCAGGAGTGAGACAAATATCCCGCACACAGGAAGCACCAGCACATTGCTGGTGCAGCAGAACGTCTGCCGCGCCATCTGTGGATCAAATGAAAAAGCACAGATTCTACATCAAAACATTGAAATTGAAATTGAAATTTAAATTGATCAGGTTTATTGCCATCCAAAAAACACACAGAGTCAGACGGGTGAAAAGTCTGAAGACTTATAATTCCTGTTTACAAAACATGTATACATATGTGAAGATACCTTATACACTGTACAATGCAAGGAATATTATTATCACTAGACAAAGATTGAAATAAACAATCGTTACCAAAAATCTACGAACAAATAAAACAGACACCCCAACAACCTCATACATTGTAGACTGCAGAGTGTATAATACTCTTTATACGCATATATCTCCATCTATTTTTCCTTTGTTTATATTTCATATCAAAATCAGCCTTTCTTTTTAATCAAATCCAAGTGGAATGGATAACATTCGGCAATTTAGGTAAATTTCAAATAACACAGATTAATCCACACATGTTGTAGATCTATGAAAATACAGTAACATGCACATGATGGTGTAGGACAGTGAGGCTTATGTGAACACTGAAAGGCTTTTCCCCATTTATCTAATTAGTGACCAAAATGTTGGGCTCTATTCTATTTAACAACACCCCTCTATCTACAGCATAGGTCCTACACTCATTTGTTAGTTCTACTGTACTGATGTTTTGCAATGCTCATCCAAGAAATGAACAGTCTACCGCGTATTTCATTGACATAAATAAGCAGATTAGTACAGTAGCGTAAATATAAACTTGTCTAACAGCATTGACCGACATCTCATCTCTTGAGAATCAGGATTCATGAACAAAGTTAACTGCGATCAGCAGCCCCATACGCATAGCGTAATGCGTATCACATCACATCACATCACATCTGTGATACGGAAGTAGAGGACTGGTCCTGTACTGTATGGGGCTGCTGGTCGCAGTTAGAACAAAGTATACCCTTTTTGCTGCAGTCGTTGCTGCAGTCGTAACTGTGTTTAGTTGCACTGGCTGCTACTACTGTACTAGTTTTGATGGTGGCGACATTTGTGGTAGTGGAGTGGCTGCCCCCCGGCTGGTATGGCACTGTTCATTCAATCGTCATTCATCGTTCACTGTCGGCATGGTCAGTGATATGGTGATTGTGGGGAAACATACATTTGTAACACATTTCACAGTTTCTCAGTCATGCTGCAATTCAATTTTGGCTCGGTAACAACTACGAATACACGTTGTTCTCATGTCATTTCTTGCTCTGTCCGATTATGATGACTAAATCCCATCCACATCGTTAAACACAACGACGCATTTTAAGTTTGAAGTGACATCAAGTTTGAATGGAAATCCCATGGCTCAGCGCATCGCTCGATGCGTCACTTGGTTGCTATTGCTTGGGCGTCCTTGGGTACAGTCTGTCGGTATCGCGGTTTCAATGGGGAAAACGCTCGTTGATCTTGAGGCGGCCTCGGCGAGGGCACATCAGACTCAGAGCCTCGGAGGATATCTAGAATTGGATTTGGCTAGCTTCCCGATTCGACATGCATGGCCCCCGTCAGTCCCAGACAGATTATTGGAGACAGTAACACTCACTGCAGTACTTCTCTTGACCCTGTCAGAGTTCTTCTCTCTCAAAATGTACGATCGCCATCGGTTTCACCGTGCAGATTTTCAGCAGCGCAGCACCATCCGTATACATCCACTCATTAGCTGTGTTTATAAAATGGGTTCAAGAATGTAGCCAATTGGAAGCGCTGAAATGAGTCACGTGTGCGTGCATTAATTTCTTAGTAAATGCACTAAGAAGAGTCTCTCTTCCACCTCCCTGGCCTGACGTACGTCACAATGTTTACACTAGCAGTGCGCACTCAATCAGTTGTTACAAGTGCGTCACGCGCTACTATACGCGCTGTCAATCCTGTAAACAACTTCTAGTTCGGGCCGCGGGCTGCCACAACAGCCGGTGGCCTTTCTTGTGCATAACACATGGCGTACGTATACTCTTATACGTACGTACAGTACTTATGTGCGGGATTTCTGAGTGCGACGTGCGTAAATGTTTGGGACGAACATCTTCGGACATCTTGACTTTTGAGCGAGTGCTACATGTAGCTGACTGGTATTGACCCACAAAGGTACATGAATAATGCTGTTAGTTTTCGACCCATTTTATAAAACAAATGATGCACAGGATTATTTCGTGGCGTTAGTGAAGGTGCGGCGCACTCTCGAGTATTGACAACGGTTGCAAACATGCACTCGGCTGCGCCTCGTGCATGTCGCACCATTGTCAATACTCTCGAGCGCGCCGCACCTTCACTAACACACTCTATCCTGTGCATCATTTGTATATTACAGACGTTTACTACATACTGTACGTGTGTCGCGCAGCATTGTACAACTAGTCGCAGTTCAAGGAGCATTGCGGTCTGATAGTCTCATATCACTACATGTATGCACATCTGTATAGGATAGGTGGCCTACCTACCATCATACTAGCTATGCGACGTACCTACCATCTAAAAAACAAGCAAACAAACAAACAAAAATACAGCCCACAGTTGTTTTTGTTGTTGCAGGCAGACGGTATAACATACGCCTCTTCCTTTAAAAATTTGCATCAATAGATTTATATTGAGTGGTTATTTTCAGGAATATAGAAGGAAAAATGTGTGTGTGGTATAAAATTTTATATTCATGTGCACTGTACCTCATTTTGATGTATGATTCTCGATTCTGAATTGGTCAAAGGTGCAGTCCCTATAGTTTTCGCTATTATACTGCCTAGCAGTAAGCTGGCCGTTTTTCAAGATGCACCGCAGTAGGCCTATATCTTACACGTGTATTTGTGTGCACATTGTGAAATAATTATTATACTCAGTATTTCATGTAGGTGCCCTGTAAAAAATAAATGTAATTTCTCTGACCGGTTGTACAACTTGAGCTTCAATGCCTTACTTTCGCGTAAAGTATACATCTAGAATAATGCGGATATGTGGTATAAAGAACAAATATTGACTGCTTCTTTGGGGGCAAGGTTAAAACTATACTTGCCGTTATAGGCAAGTTCTCAACAGTGCTATTATGTCCCTCGACTTCATCTCGGGCCATATAATAGCACTGTTGAGAAAATCACCTCAGGGCAAATAGTATTAACTGATGTGTCCCTCGGAGCAGCAGTCGATAAGTATTATTATGATGTGTGTGTGTGTGTGTGCATGTGTGTGTGTGTGTCTATTGGGGTTGGGATGTGTTTGACCATGGAGCTACATTGTACTTGTTGTATATAATGCTCCATGGTTGGACAGAGAGTTTAACCAAAATTATTATTGCATTTATTCCAAATTTTCTGAGACTTATACATCACTTCATCAATGCCGTTAGGGCTATCTCACATATTCTACCCCTTACATACCTCTCGGGCCTATACTTCTCTGCATTACTAATTATGATTAACAAAAGATAGGTAGGGAAACATGCAAGTTACTGTATGCTGAGTCAAGGGGAAGGCACATTTTATTTATTTATTTATTTCAACATATTTTGACAGGATAACAAGATCAGCAAGTGAATGCTGTTTTACATCAAGGTCCTGTACAATCCAACTATATAAATATAAAAAAATCATGTTGCATAAATATAAGCATAAAAACCACTACAAACAAGCAATCAGAGCTGAAAGGAGCAATACGTCCAATTGAAATCAGTAGAAACCAGATCTATGTATGATATAACGAAACAATATGTGATTAAAAAAATGATATATCAAAACAGTGAATAAAATGATGCAAGATTATATACACAATCAAACCATTTGGTGTACAAAAGGAATGTAAAAACTGATGCCAGAAAGGACTTGAATCAACAAGTCCACGATCATAAAAAGCAGATAGAAATTCTATGTAAAAATCTACACTAATAAATAGATTACATGCAATCTGGCAGCCATGCCCGTTTAACCTAAACAGTCGAATGCATGTATACCCATAACACACATTCAAGGATTCACGCACCCATAATTTGCACCAGGCAAGTTTGGGTAACACAGTGTGACAAAAAATAATATGGTATATATTATGTAAAAACAGGGCGTTTGATAAAATCAGTGAAAATACATTTTCTCATACATGTATAACAATTTAAAAGCTGATAATGACTTTGAATTCTTTAAAACATTTGGTAGTGAGTTCCATACCTTTCAATTCCAATGTCTTTTGTCAATCATATTAGCACTGTAGCATTGATTGACAGATTATGTCACTGGCACTTCGGAATTTTTGGTTGAAGCTGTTGTTGTTTTCATGTTTGGTTGTTGGCTTTTCTGTTTTTGTTTTGTTTTCGTTGTTTGTTTTTTTGGTGGGCGTATCGATCCAAGTAATCTGAAGAAAAATTGTTGAAATGTTTTCATAAGATATGACGCACAAAATAAATCTAGATGATCAGGGTATACATTATGTCACCATGCAATAAGCCAGTTCGGAGTTAGCTCATGGGCACATTGGTACGAATGACCTTTCTTTTTTCTCAGTTGGTTAGGGGCACTTCACTCGTTTTCATACACCTGACATAATGCATATAAGTTTTACCTAACAATTTATGGGATTCATCAATCCTGTTCAAACAAAGAATAAACTTGCGAAGACCAGATGAGCAGAATGATCTGTCAATTACACTTGAGAAAGCATCCATTTCATTATTTTGCATTGGATGTATTGACAATCTCTTTTTATTGATATTGCCAAATCCCACTTTTGCTGTCAGGTGGATGTGCTGGCAAGCGGCATTTATAAGGATTACATGAATAATCATTACATCACAGATGCTTATCCGAGTGAATTTAAAAACCAACATGCAGGTTGGTCCGAATGACCTTGTTTCTGCTCATGCGCAAAGTGGAACTCCGAACTGGCTTATTCCACTGCATAGTTCCTTTAAGATTTGATTCAAGTGTGATGACATATCATTAATCATAAACGGCCCTTGGCTGCATTGTAAATTCACAAAGAAGTGAAATTCAAAATGCTGTGAAGAAATGAAAAATGATGTGAAATGAAAGACAAACCTGTATGATGCTAAGATGTTTAAAAAGAATGCTGAATCCATTTATATTTTTGACCAGTGATATAGAAATTTGCTTCAAAACGAATAAAAACAAAATTTCTTTTAGATAACGCATTAATAGATATGTTCATCTAACTTTTATAATGACAGATGAAAGATCAGTGATGTGGAAAATTATTGTGTATGCCATAGGGAGGAGAAAAATCTCTTTGATGCCATCATAGCGCCAGCTATTGGATAAAAGCGGATTCGCAGTGTGCTGCCATCTACGCCGCCATCATGTGAATTTGACGGATCGAAAAAGCCTGTGTACGTGTGTGCGGATCCCCCGGTAAAAAGCGTGTATGTATTTCTACTGTCTGTCGATGTCGCGTGTAACTAAACTCTGAACTAGATTAGAACTGGAGCGTGGCCTTGTCCGACGTGAAATAGTATGTAAGTAACTGTTGTTGTTACCATATAACTCTTTTTTTCAACGAATTTTTGAACCCCTGCTTTTGTTTGGGTTTCTCCAGTATGATTGCCCATTTATGCACAATCTTTCCTCAAGAATTCTTGTCATGAGACATGTCGTGAGAGGAGATCGGAGACCTCTTTTGTGCACCTGCTTCACATTCGCATAGCATTGTCATTGCATTGGCTTTAATACGCAGCACGTGTAGCGCTGCTTAGTGCTACTGCTAGATGGTAGATATTACATGTGCAATATGCATGCTCCTCGACCTCACAAATATGTACGGTACATGTAATTTCATTATCATTAGTGAAGCTAATACTTTATGGACAAAGACAACCGACAACTAACGTTAGACTCTAGTACTAGATTCCAACAATGTTAGATCGTAGAGTGTCTACGTCTATTGATTGCAGTGACTGCATCACAATCTAATCTAATCATAATTATAGGGAAGCTGAATCTGAAAGTGAAATGATGTCAAGGGCAAGGGCAGGCCAGTGCCAGGAAGGGGACAGCCATTTTGCAAACTAACCCACAGTAACACTGTATGGATTCTAGATTTCTAGTATTAGATGTCATTTTGGATTCGCTGGAATTGTAATTTAACCGTGCATAGCCAGTAAATACAAACCCATGGATCGCTGAATATTATTGGCAATTTGTTTCCCTCACAATTTACTGTAAAAGTCTATGACAATGAATGTTCGATGCAACCCATTTTTCAGCAGCCTTGTAGTACGCGCATTGACATTGAACTCGCATAGCGTGCGTCCAAATTCTAGAGGGGCGGGATGGATTCTGATGGATCATCAAAGTGATATATGATTCGTCACGCCGTACACCGGGGTACCGTTGTATTATACCTGGGGTACGGCATTGTGTAGCGCTATCTCATGTCCATTATCATACCGTTGTACAATGTTGTCATGGCGACTATTTTCTCATCAGCACGGTCATAAATTGGTGTGGCGATAACGAATGCAAGGCTGATTTTCCTTCCATGTCAACTTTTAAATAGCCAAGAGTACAACAACGCATGTAAATGAAAAAATTCCATGCATTTATTGTTGCATAATCACAAATAAGTATAGGAATAACACATTCCGCGGAGTTGTTTAGCAAGTATGCAGTGCACAAGAGGTTTCTTCTGAGCATGCGCACTCCACACTAGCCAGAGGCGAGTGTAGAGTGTGCATGCGAAGAAGAAACCTCGAGTGCACTGCATATCGCTGAACAACGACGGGAAAATGCGTTATTCCTTTTATAAGATGGCTAAGTAATTTCAAACGCGAGGTGAATATACCTTGTATGAGAAAGAAAAAATGAAATAAATCAAATATCAAAGATTTTGAAATTGTGCTTACCATTGGAAAATGGTCCAGAGTAGGCTTTCTCCGAGATTATTCCAGCTTGTGCTGAATACTGTAAAAGTGGATATTTTCGCATGACTAATTTTTCGCGCTTGGCCGGGTCGGAAGAGTTTCGCGTGTTTTTAATTCCGCGGAATCAAGACATCACGCACAGGCACATATGGCAAGCAAAAACATTTGCGTGCTTTTATTTTCGCGCTAGTTTCTGGTTGCGCGAAATGCGCGAAAATTTGAACACCGCGAAAATTTCCACTTTTACAGTAACCGTGCATTAGACAATTTGGGTGCGTGAAAATCCCATGGGCGTGCAGGGATAGACACTTTTCGCGAATGATCACGTGGTACGCTTTGACCAATCAGCAAGCTGGAAATTACTTAGCCATCTTATAAAAAACATTTTTGTGCATAATAATTTACACATTTTCGGTAACCCAGGGTACAGTGCTGAAAAAAAAAAGTCAATAAAATGGCAAATTTTCATTTGGTACCCCAGGGTACCAAATATTGCATGAGATTTTGTGAAATTCTGTGATCACTGCATTAAACAAAATCAACATTGAGATGAAAGTGGTTTAATGTGTTTAACCTAAGTACAACATTGTTGTCGATGTTATTTTGTGTAGTTGAACAAATATTGCAGAAAACTGGTGGTTTTACCCTTTATGCGTTGGATGCCAGTGGCAGTATGAAGATTTAATTCTGTGAAAAAGGCCGTCAGGTCCGACTCATGAAAATTTCATGCTGTAAATATAGCTTGTTTTACAGTACTCTACAGGACATTTGAGTTTACTGCCTGAACAAATCAGTGAAGGCCTAATATTGCGAGAGAAATAATGTTTCAGGCACACTTGTAATCAATTTTGACTGGCAGCATTTAAAAAAAAAACAAACTTTATAATAGTACAGAATGGTATTCCCACATGTTTCAACATTCGATTGTTGTCATTGATATGCATGTAAGTTTTACATAGATAATGAAATTATTTTCGTAAGCATTGTTAGATGTGTACAGACATCTAATGCTATTGGCATGGTACTTCATGTAACCTTTACACTGTATGCCATACAGTACAATTGTTCAGTGTATGTGGAGGATTTTTCCTTACTTTTTCTCAATCCTTGCTTGAAAGAAGAGACTTAGAAATGGATCATTCATAATACAAAACACTTGTCAGTGTAATCACATAACTTGTACATTATGTATGATGTCTACAGTGTATCATACGTACATTGTATATCACGTACATGATTACTGGCAGATGTATTATGGCAAGGTGTCTGTTTTTTGAAGATATTTACAATGTAGCTGAAATTGTTGACCATCCCAAGAATGGGTCTGAATGTTGTATGTTTTCTCACTTATCGTGCATCTGATTTCTGATGTCCAGAACACGAAAATCCCCAAAGATGACAGAAGCAGAGACAACAGAGACCCCCAAGGCCGGCGCAGAGCCCGTCAGTGAAGAGGTGCTCGCCAACTACGAGGCGCTCTTTGCAGGCCGCTTCTCCGACACAGATGACGTGTTCCAGGAGTACATGAACAAGGGAGCCCGGGTGCCGCCTGTTCTGAACCACTATGTGGTGATGAAACCAAGGCTGAACAACAGGTGGGTGCCTGAATTCACCCCTCATTAACTCATGTGGGGTGCAACACACCTGTATGCATACTTGTCCGGGTTGTAAACTGGTATTCACTGTTGGGCATGTGAAAATGAATGAGTAGTTGCTTGTTTGGTATGTTGAAAACTTGCTGAAATGTTCATTTGGGCAAGTGGGGAAAATATAATTTGTAATGCCCTGTCTGAGTGTCAGTGGGTTGTCAGGTAGCATTGCTGTGCAATATAAATATATTTATATAACGCCTGGAGAGATCCTTGTCATTTGATTGGTTGTTTGACATTGATCATTCGGCCCATTTCACTATGACATCATCATCCGTGCAGTTGTGGCTCCATTTACCGTGCAATTTTGGATCCATACGATTTGGTCCATTGCACGCTCGCTGAGAGCCCGGCACACACGCGTGTAAAACGCTTGCGTTTGCAGTGTAGTGTAGTATGTGTATGCGACAGCGCGCTAGCGTAAAGCGCTCAGCGAGCACTCTCGCGATCTTAGACTCTCTCTTTGTTTCTAAATTAATAAAACATCAAGTGAGAAGGATCTATTTTAGGCGTTATATAAAACAAATAATAAATGTTTCTCATTTATGCGATGGACAGAATATTTCATTCGGTAAAAGATGAAATGTTTGATCCATTCAACTCGGCTGCGCCTCGTTGAATGGATCATTTCATCTTTCACCTCATGAAATATTCTGTCCATTGCACTCATAAACATTCATTATTTGTATAATATATACCAGGTCACATTTACAATGTGAGCATGTGTAAATGAAGAGTTTGTTCGCAAAAACCGATAAATCCATATTTGCCAAATGGAGATATTTGCGATTAAAGATCAAGAAAAATAAAGAGAATAATAAGAAAATTTTTGCTTCCTTTGACCATAACTTCAAAAATGTACCTTTATATGTAGTGACAAATATATCATTTGAAAGGTGCTATTTTGTACTTTATGACAGAGACCGTACTTCAAAATCTTCAAAAATGGACTTATCGGTTTTTGCAAACAAACTCGTCAAATATTCATGGAGGTTATTGCAGACTTTCTATTGAAATTGACTCATAACTAAGGTATTCCAAAACTGGATAGATCTTCATGAATCTGCATTATGAGTACACGTAAACATGTATGAACCAGGTGAATGTTTGTTCTTTTCAACTGAGTAAATGAAAGACTTTCATGCAGCATTTTCTTGTTTATTACCACTTTCGCTTTGCAGTATTCAACTGCTCTTAAGATTATTCCATGTTTTGTAAAGTCAGTGGTTCCCGAGGTCATTGCAGACGAGCGCTAACTGTGAACTTGCTTATTGATCTGCATAATAAACACATTCCACAGACCAACTTGCCTGCTTGCCAGGGCAATTTGTATTCCTTGTTTGGAAAGTAAAGTGAATGGGCACTTGCTTGAATAAGAGTACAAATGTATGAGGCCTTTGATCCAAAGCCCTTTCATGTATGCTAGAGAGATATATTTTGTAATGATATGAAAAACGAATATTTCAGCTTCCTTTGAGTGGCCCCTCTGGACGGATTTTGACTGTATTGTAGTATTTAAATGGGTGAATGCCGTGCATGATAACTTGAGCAAAGCTCACCAAAGCACCAAATGAAGTAGATGACTTAAATAAATTTGTATGGGACTTTCATCAAGAGGCTTCCAGACTTGGAGCCATTGTACTCTATCACAAAGAAAGTCAATTTCAACCTGATGCTGCTTTTGAGCTGATTTTGTTACGTGTATGTGGTCTGGAGAAAGATTCAAACTAGCCTGAAGTACGTTGAGCTAGTCATTGCGTGTCAATGACTTGAGACAAGATGAGAGATGGATGCATAATGGAAGTTTTAATGCTTCTGTATCGTTTGCAGACCCTTCCAGCGAGGTGGTCCCAACAACAGGCGGGGAATGAAGCGTTCATTCGATGGGCGAGACGACTGGTATGGCAACAACGGCAGACAGCGGTGGCAGCAGGAGAACTTCAACAGGCAACGCGGCGGCGGAGGATGGGGAGGAGGCGGCTACAACAGGGGCGGCTACGGGGGTGGCTACCACCAGGGTGGCTACGGCGGCGGTGGCTACAACCAGGGTTATGGCAATCAAGGCTACGGTAACCAGGGCTACGGCGGAGGTCCCGGTGGATTCAGAGGGGGTCGGGGTGGCTTCAGGGGGGGCTACCGAGGGGGATACCAGCAGGACAACTGGAACAGAAGGGGCGGCGGAAAGTTCTCACCCAGAGGCGGGGGACCTCAGAGGAAGTGGGAGGATTATTAGGTTTTTGTCTGTAATGAGTGGAGCGAAAGAGAGTGTGTGTAGTAATGTCTAGTAATCATGAGTGATATGTCTGACCTTGTGAGTTGCTTCCATCCCCATCTGGTTGCCCATCAACAGCAATAGCAACAGCTACAACATCAGCAACAACGACAACCGCCAATATCATTAAAGGTTTTGTCAGTTGTTCCATCTCGCTCATTCATCCCAAAGTATGCAATTAAGATGTACAAATCTGGTTTTCTTCATTTGCTCGAGGACTTGAATTGCCCTGCTATTTCAAGCACACTCTGTCAGTCCAGATGAGTTTGATTAATGTACCTTATGAATTTCCTGCTAAAATCTCCTAAATCTTGTAGCTGTTAATGATGTAAGGAACTGTATAGTGAAATATTAATCTAACCTCATATTGAGTGTTTGCAAAAATCTATACCGTTTGGAAGAAAACGGCCAGAGAGTTTTGCAAGCAACTTTTTAAGCCATGTATGTGATGTATTTATTCAGTAATTCATAGCAGTGTTCATGTCATGACATTTTAACTGACACGTAAGTCAAGTGAAGTCAATCATGTAATGTGTACAATATTTCTCCTTTTGTGTTGGCATCCTAATTTCTGTTTCTTTTCTTTTTGTTGTTAGTTTTGGATACAATATAAGGCCTTAGTCATGATGTAAAAATTACAGGGATCGAGTCTGCTAGCTCACCAACTGGCGAGTTAACAATATATAGAAAGGGATGAAAAAGGACTAAATATGCCATGTTGCTAACTTGCCCCAAGAGAGCCAAATATTTGTCCTGATTTTTTTTGCTTCGAGAGCATCCTCCTCTAAACGCACACTGCCTTTAAGTGAAAGTGAATTAAACATACTTTCCATTGCAAGAAGATAGACACACAAGCACAACTCTGTTCGATGAAGTTGATTTTTTTGATAGAATAGAACCTGACTCTGCATTATAACCCTACACCATTGTATCTGGCAAGTCCAGCACTTCACTTATGGCAACCTGCCGTCAAATGTAGTTCCTGCAACTATCTGGTGAATACCACTTCTTTGCTTTAAGTAGGTGGGAATTTTACATGAGCATATGTGCAGAAAGTGAAACCAATCATGAAATCAATATTGATGTTTGGCATTATGAGGGGATGTCTTTTGTATGTGTTTTAAGTTAAGCAGTCCTATTTTTCAGATTTCTCTATGTCTCACTGCTTCAACCGTGCACTCTGAACATTTAGGTTTTACAGCCAAATAACTATGTTAATGAGGCCACATTCCCGTAACATGATTTTTTTTTTTTTAAATGTTGCAAGGTGTAAAGTTGATAATTAAAGCCCAGTTTTGAATATTATGTTTTAGTTTACGCTTATGTATTATTTACAGTGTATTTGGCTTTTGAGATTAGCTTGTGTGTGATGAGTGACCTGTTGGATGATGTGTGTTTATTCAGGATTCGATTTGGTTTTGAATTCATTATTTTTTTTTTTTTTTTTTGGTGACAGCTAATGAAGCATCGAGTACCTGAAAGCAAGCAATTAGCGGGCCAATAGTTGTAAAGGGAAATTCCAGACGATTTTCATACTTTCACATCATGTAGTACATAAATCGGCTGCTCCATGCAAAGATTTGTGGAATTTATTGTAGCCATTGTGGTCATTGATCGGAGAAACTAATACTCTAAAAAGCCTAAAACAAATTACACCAAACAAGGATGATGCCATAGGAGGCTCGCGTACAATATTTCAGAAATATTGCAATGTAAGTTCACTTATAAAAATGTAGAATTTATGCATGATATCTTCTTATGTTCTGCTTTGTTGAGCCCCCACTCAGTCATGTCTATGGTGAGGCTACCATATCATCATCCTTGCTCATTGTGATTTGTTATAGATTTTGAAAACATTCTTTTTCCTCATCCCAGTCACTATAAATTCTGAAACTCTCTACCCAATACTGTATAACCAATACAGTTAACCTTGCTTAAGTCGACTTACCATGTAAGTGAAAGTTTGAGAAAAATCTGACAATCTGTTTAAAAGTTATTAATTTTTACATTTTCCTTGCAGTCACTGCTGGATTAGAAGACTGCAACAGCTTGTGATGTCACATGCATAGAATGATGTAAAGAAGATATGAAGAGAATTTCACAAAATTCCATACTTTGAGAAGAGTACAAATTCCCTCAACTTGTAAACTGCCATATGTTGAGGGTAATGTTTCCCCTCCATTCTGAAAGAGGCTACTCAAGTGCTCTTCTTTCATGTTGATAATAATGATGATAATGATAATTTACACTGTTACCATGCTTACTGCCAAGTTTCTAAGCACCTTACATATCATAATTATGCCATAACATACATAATCTTGTGAGAAAAGAGAAAATATGTTGAATTTTCCATTATTTTCTCTATGTTATTCTACGCATCTGGCATCACAAACTGTAGTAGCCTTCTCATCCTGTGACGGCGGCACTAAAGCTTCAAAAGAGTATAACTTTTGAATAGATTGTCTGATTTTCCTGAAACTTCCACTGATGTGTTCTAATATTGCTGCATTCACAATATCCCCATGTATATTAAGGTGAATGTGTCCTTTAAGTCAAATATCTGTCACTTGAGTCGATGGAAATTCTCAGCTGGAAACATGAAAAGTGCACAACGCATATATGGCACATTTTTGCATTTGAGCATTGTACCCGCGTCGACGCCAATCCTCAGACACTGTGTGTTTGTATGTGTGTGTCTCTGTATTGTCCTTGTATATGTGCATGTATATACCTTATGTGCATGTGTGCCTGTATGTACATTATGTGAATGTACTTTATGTGTGTATGTATGTTTATGTATACAGATCCATAGTTCACTCGCTTTTTTGGCATTGGGGCCTACACTACAATGTACTAGTATACTATTTTCCATAATTTCTCTCTTGGCCTGATAGGGATGGATTAGCCATTTGTCCAGAACCTTAAATGTGCCTTTAAGATGAGGGTTTTCAGTAACCTTTGACCAAACATTTTGCCATGTATTGCCTGTCATTGCAGTCAGTAGTCTTTCTTCAAGTCAAGTTTGAATTTGGATTGGGAGCTACTCCTCATGTTACTTGCCTTGAAAAATCTCGGCTTCTTGTGATTTATGCTACTAGTTTCTGTATGCCTGAAATGTTACCATGACATTTGCTCCTGCAACAATTGCTGCCATGAAGTATCTGCTCGCTAAGCCAAGCATGCACTGTAAATTCTACCCCCAAACATAACCCTTACCTTAATTGACAGCTATAATTTGTAATTTATGCAGTGTAAACATGAACACATTTTACACAGTTAATGTTAAACATAATGTACACATGAACACATTTTTTACACAGTTAATGTTAAACTCAGCAATGAATTTATTCTGTATTCACAAGATGACTCTAGACATTGACACATAATACCACAAGCAGCATAACATACTTGCATTGCAGTCACAGTTCTTGAATTATATCATCACTAAACCAGTCATGTGACATACTGTATATACACATAATATTTGGAACAATGTAATGTGCAATTTGTCAGTAGGAATAGTCCTTGAAATTTTAATAGGTTAATAAATAAATAAATAAATAAATTAATTAATTAATCAACTAATTAATTGATTGATTAAGAAATAGATAAAAGAATTAATAAATGACTAAGAAAGTGACCATTGCTGTTTCATATGATTTTTTTTTTTTGGGGGGGGGGGGGGTTGGGGTTGTTTAATTCATTTTCTTTTGTGTGTTTCTTAGTGTTTATGACATGGAACAATGTCCTACAATTATTTGTTTTTCCTGAGAAAGTAAACCTGAAGCACATAATGGTCTCTCGCCCTATAAACAAGCCATTTGATCGCTGAATTTGAACATAATAATCATATAAATTTTTGTTTTATGATTAAAAGCTTGGCAGGATACATTTCACTTCAGAACTTTACTGGCTCGTGTATGAGTTTAATAAAGTACTGTAACAAGGGTGAGTTTCCTACTAACTCAGAAATTAGTTGTTGACACTGACAAAAAAAAATCGTCATATATATGAGACACATAATTACAGTACCAAATCTGGTAGCATTGACCAACTTTTTTTTTTCGTTCAAAAATATAAATGTAACTCGTGCACTGTATTTTGCTGCACAATTAGTTTTGGAATGAGTTGCTCTTGTACCACTTATGTTCTGATAGCTAAAGTGCACATTGCCTTTTTTATCGTCAATTTTATTTTAATGAGTTATAGGCTGTATTATATACCTTTTCCAACAATTATGAATACTGTTATACTTTTTCTCAAAGGGATGTTTTTGGCAGGTAATGTTATATTTTTGTAACATCTATGTATGCGAATTAGAACCACATGAATGTCGCTAGTAACGTGTTCTTTTTCATCCCTATATAGAAATACAGATTCAACTTCAGAGCAAAGAAATATTTCATCTATGCTATTCGCCAGCAATAAAGTCTACATTCTCTGTGCTTTTTATAATATCTTTCTGCTTGATATCTTAAGATAAACATACACAACACTACCAATATTCCACGCATATATCTATGAATATATATCATATGTTTTTCACATTTACACTTGCCCACCAGATAAGTCATAACTCCTATACACTCATTTTAACTTGAGACAGAAAAATAATTTGTATGCTTCTGGCACTTGAAAATATTTACAAGTAACTATATAAGCTCTGTTTACGCCACAGACATGAACACTTAATCAAATCTATTGAACACAGCAGTTCTTAACACGTGGCAGAAATCGAAAATATGCTTGCAGGCTATTTTGTGTGCGTACATTTAGAGGAAAAAAAAAAAGGGGGGGGGGGGGACTTTTATGGTACGTTAGCAATTTGCAGGCAGTTGATAGTGCTCACCGTAATCTAAAATTACAGCTACAGAACATTTTCCTGTATAAATCATAGATATAAAATAAACAATTACTCCATAACGTGACGATGACCGAACGCAATGAACGAAACATTGAATGAGTAAGGTCTTGGTGGTCTCACACTCGTCTGAGAAAGACGTCTACACGGTTGGTCGCAAATCAACTGAGGAAGAAAGCGATTTTCACTTTCCCTCAACAGCAATCTTCAGTTGAAGCCATGGTTACAGTATTGCCTCCATTTCCTTCTGTTTTTTTTTTTTAATTGAAAGTGAAGGTGACGGAAACTGGTACCATTTTCCATTATCTTCCATATCTAAAAACTTATACTTCAACTAATAAGTGTCTGCTATCGGAAGAGAATATCTTATTTGTTGTTTTTATAGGATGATTAAATAACATTATTCATGTAGGACATGAAAGCAATGACCTGAGCTGATTGCTCCTCCAGACACAGAGGGCGTTTGCGTTTGCCAAATAAGTTGACTAACTTGTTACCAACATTGACTGAAAACAAAATTGACTAGTAGATGACCATCTGTGACACTAGTAGCCCTTGGCCAGATTGTATTCCCAGTGACCGCAAAATTCTATTATTTTCATTCCGATAGCTTATAATTTCACGATCATCTTTCAATGATGAAAATTGGAGCTGATTAAGGGGACATAGAAACAAAACGTACTCATAATAATTCAAGCCACGAGCTTAGAAATACTCTCCACAGAGACCTGATACAATGTAAATGACTCTTAAAAATAAATATAATCTTCTGCAGAAATCTATACGAGTGCTCATAATCTCTCGCCTATTAAAAGTAAAAATCTACGTTGTAACTACTAGAACGTCCCGCGCTATTCACACTGCATGGCTGTGCATTTATCGAAATCAAAATAAAGCGGAAGCTCTCCTTATTTTCGTCTTTCTTTTAACACAAAAGCTGTCAAAAAATATCACTATGAAAGCGTGAAACATTCTTTTATAATCATTAATTTGCTTCGCTTTTCTCGGCGTCCGTCTGTGAGGTCGGCAAATCTTTAGGTGGCGTGTGTTCGTCAGACCCCGGCTCACCGGGTCCCTTCTCCACGTCTTGGTGTAGCTCCCTCTGTTGGTCAGAGTAAGGAATGGGGCTCAGGTCAGCCGATGTCAGGACGGGCTGGACATCGGACGGTTTGCTCGGTGGCGGGCTCGTGGTCGAGGCAGACTTCATCTCATTGTAGGTCGGGTACTGCATCGCCAAGAAGATAACAAGAACAACCAGGGATGCAACACCGAACCCACGAAAAGTCTCCCTTGTACCTGTATACAAGAACGAATGAACAATAATAAAAAAAAGAAATCTTAGTGTACCCGTCTCAACTATACAATGCAAAAAAACAGCAATCAGATGTACCGGTATTGTAAAATTTAGATTTGTAGGGTTTATTTTGTGATTTGAACAGTTTCTTTTGCTGCACTTGTCAGTGCCTTCTAAAAGTTGGATATTGTTCATGTTGGGGAGAAATCGAATATTTTTCAAAAATACAAACAACAAAATGAGCACCGTATTGTCTTAAATCTTCGCGATTGTGGCAAGGAAGACGATGGAAGAAAAAAAAATTGCTGTTTGAATTTTTCCCTTTTACGTAAATTCACAGTCCATAACACACAAACACACAATATATACATATATATACATACATAATACATATACATACTATTTAGGGCCTTCGTATATGTACAATATGTTACTTACCCACCTATATTTGCTTATGATGTAAACTATATTCTCATTTCTTCTATTATGCAAATATCAACATGTTATTTATGATTGCCTTTTGTTACGAATCACACTTGTCATCACAATGGTCTTTTGAACAAACAGAATGACGAATCCTCGGTTTTAATTCACAAATAAAAAAAAATATGAAAAAAATATTTTCCTTTACTAGTATCATATGATTCACGTCTGTAAATCACCGATTTCTATTACAAATCACTGCTGTACATTCTTACCGAATGCGTTAACAAGGAGTCCACCAAAGATGGCACCACAGCCACGCCCTAGTCCGTGGTGCGTGCCCTGTAAGATGCCCTGTGCGGACGAGCGAAGTCTCTGAGATGTGGCCAGCCCTATGTAAGACGTGCAGGCTGCCCAGATTAAGGCATGGGTCAAACCTGTATGTGTGTAAAACAATATGGAAGGAAAGAACGAATAGTGAAAAGTGCTGAACGTAGACCTATGTCATACATAGTATCATATATGCAGAAACATCTACATGTGAAGCTGCGGTGCCAATTTGCAGATTATAATCTGGGTCGTCTGATAAATGTTTTGAAAGGATGATGAAAAAGTCGGCCTTGTTCAGGATTGTTTTGCTTTGCTTTGATTTGATTTGTTCATTGTCTGCACAGCATTTCTTTATATTTCCTTAATTTTCAGCATTATCATCAAACGTTATAATAAGGTACATAATTTTATAGCATAGTCATATTTCACACAAATTCAACAATTTTTATTACACACCTCGGTAACACAATTAAATCGATCCACTGTCGTAGTTAGAGTTTTACTTCTTAAATCGACGTGGATATGTTATACGTATGCGTATTACAAGAAGGAAAGAAGAGGAGAAAGACATTCACTTTGGTGAATTCGATTTGGTTGACTTTTTGCCATCTTCAAATGGAAGCTATGATCATTTTGACACATAGGCCTACAAGAGACATGATAATCGATGTGAATAACCTGTATGCGTAATAAAGCAATGTATCGTGAGGCAACAAGCGAAATGACAGATTGATGTCACAGATGACGCAGTGTTGAAACCTTAATGTCAAAAAGATGAGGAGAAGAGGTTGCTAAACGAGAAATGACAGTTCAAGAGCATTATGCAAACACTTCAAGCAGGTGTTTTCATACAGCACGAGCTTGCAAGAAAGCAAGCCTCCATTAAAAATTTTTGTCCGTCTCCTTTCCCCGAGATTTTGGTGATTTTTCAAGTGTTTTTTTTTTAATTATATTTTTCCACTTGGGCGATGCGGCAAACATTTCAGTGTTGTTAATGGTGTCAACTTCGGTTATGACCGACGCGAGCATGGATGAAAAGTCAAGCACAAAATGGTTCCGTTAGCATACTAGTAGTTCCCATCATCCTTACGACACGCAATAAAACATAAGACTGCCATTCAAACTTTGATCAGAGGATTTGTTAATGATTAAAAACTTTAAAAAGAAGAAATATCATCAACACATCCTAATTTTTCTTTAAAAAAAAATCAGATATGATTATGGTCAAATCCAAATTGTACATAGAAAATAATACATTTTCATGATTAAAGTTTTTCTTGTTATGATCAAAGATATGTATTTATTCAAATCCAGGTTATACAAAAGGTTACATTGTTTGCCACTATTTAGTTTGCTTCAATATAAAATTACCATCAACATTCTGAATATTAATGGATTTTGCAGTCAAATCTATTTTCCCAGAAATGCTGTGGTACGAATCTGTCTGTGTGTGTGTGAGTGTGTGTGTGCGTGTGTGTGTGTGCGTGTGTGTGTGTGTGTGTGTGATTGTTTAGAGGCAAGGTAACTTGATGTGTATGTGTGTATAATGTAAATGCATACCCTCTCAACGTATATCAAGAGCTCAATGGTCACTCGCGTGGGGGCGTCTTGTTTTCTTGTAATCAAAGGAAATCGTGCTATTTCATCAATCACATTGTGCCCGAAATTATGTTGACAGATGCACCTACAAACGCACACAAACGCAAACACACACACATTGTCATCATCACACACATACACGGGGCATCACACACACACACACACACACACACACACACACACACACACACACACACACACACTCAAACAAATCACAAGTCCTTGGCCCAATCCAGACGTTCTAGATAATGCCTCTCAGGACGTCCCGCGTAAAGCTGAGGGATAAAAATTCCTCGCCCCATGTCACGATTTTGTCGACCAATGGGAAGGCGTTCTTCGTTGCCATTGTGATGAAATCATTATGCAAGACTAAGGTCTTATCAATGCGTTTTCGTTTCTAGTCACATTTCGTGACCGTGGTCCGTGTTTGTCCTGATCTCTTGGCAGACGAGCTTAATATCTTCAGAAGATGTATTCGCACAATCTCACTTGGTCGCTGCTCTAATCGACATTACAATGAGTATCCCGAGAGTGTCTAATGAACAGGGAGCGAAGAAGCACCAGTGTATCGTGGTGAGTACACAGTGCGGAATGCACACGAGTAACTTCCATCAGGTCAGAGTACAAAGCGTAATCCATGCACCGTGGTTAGAGTACGGGTCATCTGATACCGATAGCCGCTGGAATTACATACAAGCGGAAGCGTGGAACTCATGTACACAGAAGAAAACAGATTCCCTCTCCGAGGCTCCGTCCGATCTCAGCCCCCCCCCCCCCCAAACACGAAGTGACTATTGTAAGAGGGAAGATTATTCCAGGGGTTTGTGCACCCGAATAATAAAAGTGATGTAATCCCCACCACAAGGTAAAGTGAGAAGAGGGAGACAAAATGAAAAAAAAAGTAAAAGAGACAGGGATAGATCAAATACATAAGGAGAGAGAAAGAAAGTGTGAGAAAATGCGAAGTAAGCCGCCTACAGGTTTAGTTTCGATGCAGAAGTCTACAACCAACTTTGTTTCGTTATGTGTGTGTGTGTCTGTGTCTGCGTGTTCGTGTGTGTCTGTGTGAGTTTGTGTCTGTGTCTGTGTGTGTGCGTGCGTGCGTGTGTACGTGTGTGTGTGTGTGTGTGTGTGTGTGTGTGTGTGTGGGTGTGTGTGTGTGTGTGTGTGTGTGATCTGTTTCGACGCACGATGTACCTTGTCAGTTTCTCATGCAATGATAAACTCTGCAAGGTCAACTTCTGGGTAAAGATAAAATATCGGATTGAACATATTGATAGCTATTTGTGGATATCAAACCTGAGACAATGTAATCAGTAATAATGTCTGTAGGTGGAAAGGCAGTTATACCTTAAATAGCAACGCGCGAAAGGATGAATGTCAAAATCCTGGTTGAGCGTGACCCGCAAATACAATACGGATTTCCGAGAGATGCCTATTGTGAAACCTCTGATATTCTTTCTAAGCTGTCTTTTTTCTTCTTTCCCGATATTTCCCATAACATTATATTTTATTTTCATTCTTCTTCATCTTACCTTATTCTCTATTCTTCTTCCACATGGTCTACTTCAGACACATGTTATTTCTTTCTTTTTTTTTTATTCCTCCCTGTTTTTCTATTCGGAGTGATGTTTCGATGACAATATAGGTTGGCTTTGCTGTGTGCCATGTCTTGCCCTCCATCCCACCCAACGAACTCTGTGTGTCTGTCTATCTGTCTGTCTGTCTGCTTGTCTGTCTCTGTCTGTCTGTCTGTCTGTCTGTCTGTCTCCAACCATATTTTTTTGCCCGTTATTTTGCCCCCTTGCATAATGAATTATTTTTCCGCTCGATGACAATGCCACCTACGGGAGGCGGGAAAACTGAACAACAGCAGACGACGAAAATCTTCGTGACGTCCAGACTTCATCCGTTGGGATTATTATGACGTTGTCATGGCAAAAAATATAGTCGCCGAAAAATATGGTGTATCGGCTTGCGTATTAATGTAACCGCCTGATGTGTAGAACAGTGTATGGGCAATGATGAACAGACATCAGTCGAAATGTTGCACATGAGTACCAAAGTCTCGAACGCAACATTAAATGAAACCGAAATGAGCTGAGTCACGAAATTTGCGACATGATATTCACTGCCTTTTTATTCTAAAATTATTATCAAGCATTGCTCCTTAGAATTCCTCCCCATGCATTTCTTGCATGTCCCCATACTTTCAAAATTTCGCAAACTTATATTTTTTTTTATTTGTAATTGTTATGTAATTTGTGCGTTCAACTTCTGTCAAATATTTATAAAATATAATAATAATATAATAATATTTATAAAAGTAAATCAATAAACAAAGAATTATGTTCAGATATTTCCTCAGAATGGACACAATAAAAACTCATGTGTTTAGTCTGATGGCACTGGAGAGTAATCGAACTCGACGTCGAAGAAGAAAAAGTACAGTACATGATGTCATGATTATCTGGAATTGTTGGATTCGTGCTCAGTGTTGTTGATCAAATAGCTGCGTATCTATCCCGCGAGCAATTCCCGCAAAGACAAGATTTGCTTTTGTTGTTGTTGGGTGTTGGTTGTTGTTGTTGTTGTTGTTGTTGTTGTTGTTGTTGTTGTTGTTGTTGTTGTTGTTGTTGTTGTGTGTGTGTTTTTTTTTTTGGGGGGGGGGGGGGCGTTGCCGCTGATGAGAATGAGAGGTAACTCCCCTCTCTTCGCACTTCCGTTCTCCGGCCAATGCGTCGGAGGCGGATCGTGTAGCTTGTTAATGCGTCCCAATCTATTTCCCATTTTCGTGGAAAAGTGCAAAAGTGATACCATTATGAATTGATATGCAGTGACGCAAGGTGAAAACTGTTGCCCAAGGCTAATTGAATTTTTTGATCAGTCATACATGACTGCTAATATTCTCCAATAGTATTTCGTTATTTTTTGATCACGCGCTTATTATGCACACAATGCGATTGATCAATCATCGTCTGCACTACAGTGAGGGCCTTATGAAAACAATGATTATGGCATTGAAACGATGAAATTCATACTACCACACATTTTCTGTTTACATGAGAAGTGTTCCAGTCTGTTACTATAGGTTATCTGAAGGACGTAAAAATCATGTCATAATCATTCCCCACATTTCAAAACAATAATCCTCAAAGGTAATGAGGACGCTGATTTTATAACAATGCGCGGCTTGTCACTGAGGCAATACATGGACCTCTTTGAGCGTCGTTTTGCAGTCGTGACTGAATTCAATCTACTCACACGCCGGAAGGCTCTAAAAGAAGAACAGAAGTAAATGTCGCCAGAACTCATGAATAAATCCTCAGGCCGCTAATTGAGATGCACTCGCCCGTGCACGCTCCGCGAATGGCTCCTCTTATAACCTTCCCGGAAGTGAATGCCCGCATCATGTTCACTCATACAACGTGATGAATGAATACGAGAGGAAGAAGGGGCACATCTATCTACACATCTATCTATCTATCTATCTATCTATCTATCTATCTATCTATCTATCTATTAATCTATCTATCTTTCTATCTATCTATCTATCTATCTATATCTATCTATATATCTATCTATCTTTATATCTATCTGTCTATCTATCTATCTATCTATCTATCTATCTATCTATCTAACTACCTATACCTCCCTACCTACCTATACCTACCTACATATCAATCAATCAATCTGTCTATCTATCTATCTATCTATCTATCTATCTATCTATCTATCTATCTATCTATCTATCTCTATCTTACCACCAATACCTTCCTACATATCTATCTCTCTATCTACCTATCTATATGATTATCTATCTATTTATCTACCTACTTACCTACCTATCTATCTACCATCTATCTATCTATCTATCTATCTATCTATCTATCTATCTGTCTGTCTATCTATCTATCTATCCATCTCTATCTATCTATCTATCTATCTATCTATCTATCTATCTATCTATCTATCTATCTATTAATCTATCTATCTATCTATCTATCTAGCTAGCTATGATACTGAGAGAAAGAGAGAGAGAGGGAGATGGCGAGGCGAAGAGAGAGATAGTGCATGAGGAAGACGAATTACAAAGGAGAACTTTTTTAGATTTGAGGTTGGTGCTGGTAGCAACGCGCTACTCGTCTTGAGGTGTTTGCTGTTTTCCTCGGGGCGGCCTCGTATGTAAATTCGACGCCCACTTTATACTTTCATCGGCTGTAGCGGAAGAGGCGTTGCTCTTTTTTCCGCTAAAAATAGTCGAGATACTCGCGCCCTGGCTGTTTTTTTTTCTTCCTGTGTTTGTTTTTAACTCTGGAAAGCTCTAAAGGAATTATGCATAAGCATATATACTATGTGTTTGATAAAGAATATCCATCATGATCGTTATGATTTACACATACGCGCCGCGGATGTGATGAGGTCACGGATCAAACATTCATGCTGTGCGAGGGTGTGAGTGATGGTGTGCCTGGTGGTGTTCTATAACGAGTATCATGATGTGATGGCCATAATTTCATCGTCATTATACACATACGGTCGTTACAACTGCGAAATTTACAGTGCACATAATTATCATGTTTGTAAGTCCATGGTTGATACCCATGAAGAGTATATATCCGCCATTAGTAAGACATTACAAGCTACTTATCATAACAAAGGGTTGAAGCGGTAAACAGGAAATGGCGACAATCAATAATTTAATAATCGATTCTTCATTTGAGAACTGGATCAAGAACACATATCGATTCTATTCATTAGACAGAAAGCTCTCTTGCTGACTACAGACAAGATTCTTCGTTGTAAGATTGATGACCAATAAATCAATACTTTTCTCTACAAAATAAACAAGCTCTTTTGGCGCGCAGTTTTATTCCCCACTCCAGTGAATAGAGGATTGTTTGTTGAAAGGGATATAATCACTATTCGCAGCATGTTTCCGAAAGGAATGTATATATATATATATATATATATATATATATATATATATATATATATATATATATATAATTTTAGCCTTTCGCTGCATGCATCTTACGCTCATATCCCAAAAATACTCTTCCAGCTTTGCTTTTGAAAAAAAAAAATCATTCTTTTTGATGTCGTGGGCGAATTCAAAGAACTGGATTAACTGAAATACTGGGCACGGAAGGAAAAACAGTAATTTGCAGAACAGGAAATTTAATTAAACCCGAAGACTCGAGAAATCAGACTTCATTAAGGTCTGATAGAAATTCAAGAAGCACAGAAAGGAATACGAAGATCTTTGTGATATATACAGGAGAAAGTAGAAAGAAAAAAAATAAAATTTAGGTAAAGATTAGCGATTCTATTATACGATACTGGGAAACTAATCTGACGACAGTCTAATTCTGGCTGGTGTCCGATATCTCTGTAACCTCCTGTTCTATACTCTCACCATTGACGTCATGCGTGATGTCAAAATTGTATACAATAATGTCGGTAATAACAGTATAGTAGAAGTAATGATGATTACAGGGATAAGAAAAAAATACTAATAACAGTAAAAGAGAAAACTGATTATGACGACAATGATAATAATACTTAAGTCGATAAGGATATTTGATGATAATGATGATGATGATGATGATAATAATAATAATAATACTAATAATAGCAATAATAATAATTATAATGATAATAATAGATATGATAATTATGATATTGATTAGTATCACTATTATTAACAGTAGTAGTAGCGGTAGTAGTGTCATTTCTATTCTTTATATACCTCTAAACCAATTGTCGTCATTATGATTATGAATACAATTATTATTATCATTATCATTGGTCGCTGTTCCTCATGGTATACTCATCATGCTATATATATCATTAATTATCTTCTTCATTATCATAATACCAAAACTACTTTGCTGCCTATAACCAGACCGTTGTCTTATTGGGTCGAAAGTTATATTGACTGGAGACTTTTTTCCCCCTTTTTGAACACCCTAAAACTTACCCAGAGCACAACACATGGAGAAATAAGATAACCCGAAGCTGGGGTCCTATTCTATCATTAACCTGTTTGTGTCGCCCAGCCTCTATGTTAATACGACCCGTTACCATGGCAATCAACATCATTCGATTCCTCCGGGCGATGATCCATTTTTCGCATGCACCTGACGGCACCTAATCGCAAGCCGCGCTGTCAGTTATCTTCGAAAAGCCCTCACCCCACCGCGCTCCACGTCGAGGCGGCAACCTGCGCTGAATATCAATTGACTTCATAAAAATCAATGCTGAAATACCAGCTTTGCATTATGGATTACACCCTGAGAAACCGCTTTGTGTATCCTAACGGGTGCATCGTCCCAGACATAATCCCTTTCGGGGGTAAAAAAAAATGAATTTATATATCTTGCCTCATCCTATCAGCTATGATATTCACGCACCGCAAATTTAACCAGCATGGAGTAACTGTCGAATTTGCTGCGTATATGGAGATAAATTAATGCAATTTAGACTAAATCTGCACGCAAGTGGATTCACATATTCCACGAATCTCACGCCATGGCTTATTAAGATGCATGGCCATCTAACATACCAAATATAACTTTCCATATGAGAAGAGACGCGAAAATATTAACCTTTTCTATAAATCGCGAATAAATGACCCGAACCCATATGGAATGATGTTGCAAGCGCCTCTCGACACCATAGCCGGTGGCGCCTCTAAATTTCACCACTGCACACGCGACCTTTTCCTCGGGGTCGTATCGTCTGCTAGGGCCTGATCCAGCTGAAGAAAACCTTCTCCTCTCCACGATACCTTTCAAAGGCAACCCAATATGGCAGGACTCTCTGACTTGACGTTGGCGCGAGGTGCTCCTGGCAATATTACTCTAAAGGAGTCTTTTGCCCGAGCGTGAGGTAATGAAAGGATATTTGTTTTCAGAATTGAATTCATCTCACACACATACGCGGCGCAAAGATGGATTGAGTGAATAATACATGCCGGCCTCAATAGTGTCGGGTTGTCAGAAATTTGCAAAGCAATTTGGCTGGGAACTCCTCTTCATGGATTTCGAGCTCCATACAGTACACTTAAGGCTTGTTATCAAATCATATTGTCTCATGGCATAGTTCGGAAGGCTGTTTTGATAGCTCTAACGGTCAGACCGAAAATTAGACTTTATTTCGAAAGCGTTGAAAGAAAAAATGCCATGACATTTATGAACGGCTGTTTATATCGATAGCCAGGGATATTGTCATCGAGTGGTAAGAATCACGTTTAAAATACTTTGCGATGCACAGTCAACATGTAGGTCCTACTCGTATTCTATCAAATATTAGCGACAGTAAATCACTGATGTTGTAAAACTCATTTGTGTGTGTTTGTGTGTACGTGTAGAAGAGAGAGAGAGAGAGAGAGAGAGAGGGGGGGGGGGGGAGAGATATTCCGGTAAGGGCTATTATTCTCTTTTATTTTCCCAGCTCGTACATCTAGAGTGGTGCACGCACCCGTGCAAATCTGTCGGACACTTTTCTCTCGCCAGGTCAACATCTCTGTTTACCGATGCTGCGACAGACTCGTCCTCCCTAGAGAAGCCCCGTCCCATCTTGCGCGCATCCAGCGAAAACAAGGAGTCAGAATTCGCGAAAAAATCCCTAAATCCCTTCGAGTCTATGTCCTTGCGGACGTCAATTATAAATAGAGGAAGAAAGAGCAATTCTGAGCTGCAATCAGAGGTCACATCAACATCGCAAGGCACCGTGCCATGTTGTCCCGTGATGCGACAGAGGTATTTGACTCAATGAGATAGAGTGAGCGAAACGTTTATACACGGCAGGAGCATTCCTCATTCACTCTTAAATCAGCGTTTCATTCTTGCTGTTTGTGGCTGGCTGTGGATGTTGTCAACGTATTCTTTCTCTACTTATTGTAGAAAAAATTAAACCACTTTCAATAATGGGACATATCGGTTTAATGGGCAATGGTCGTTGGATGATGTTTATGTCGTTTCACACATTATTTAAAATCCAAATCCTAAATCCAAATCCTAAACCCAAATCATCAAAATTGTTAAACAGTATAACCTAGGGCTGCTTCACACAATGTTAACGAGAATGAAATACAGATTATTCAATTTGAATTTACGATGGAACAAAAGTATTGACATGAAAGACTCATTTTACGAATGATTTCTCTTTTACGACAAATCGACAAGATGAATTAAGAGAAATTGAAGAAGTGAAGATTAAGTTCCTTAGTTTGAGCAACAATTATTGATAGATTGTTGTGTTTCACTGAACCATCCGTCTCCCATAACTGTCTACAAAGAATCAACAACCACAGACTTCATTCATATTAATTCTCGATTCCCTCTATAATTCTTAAATTGTACTCAGTTACTTTTGTTTGTCGCGTAAATAAATCATGATTTCTTCGTCGAGATAAGCAAAGTGCTATCACCAGCCTTATAATACAGCCACAACATGAGAAAAACAAATCTACACCGAGTTCAGGGGAAGAAAAATGAAACCCACGCTAAACACACAAGATACGAATCATTCTGGTGGCGACTGCAAACATTACAGTCGAGTAATCAGATTAATGGAGAGATCGAGTGTTTAAGCGGTGTGTTATTTTCTTGACGAGATCGTGAAATGATACCGTCGAGTAATGTTTGATGAATGCACTCATTCTAGTATATAATCGATTGATGTTGAAGGGAGAGATATACCTTCTCCAGTCAGCTCGGGATCGATTAGAAAGCAAACACGCCATGTTGGTTTAGATTTACATGTGGCGTCACGCAAGGTGCTTGCGAGGCCCCAGTCAATGCATTAAGAAAAAAAAAAAGACAAACTTCATTCGCCTCACAGTCCTCAGTCTAATGGATCCTTAAACATTCCATTTACTAAGAGCAATGGTGACACGTTTTATATGCCCTTCAGATTCCTACAGGTACATCCCACAAAGATGGTAATGGCATGTTGTCCTCGAGCAATAGCAAGATGGAATTTCCTTTTCTTCAGCATGAATTTTTAGATGGCTGGGAGAAAATGAACGGAAGCCTCTGGTATCTGCTGATTTTACCCGTCTCCTCAACTCACAATAATTTACCAAGTGAAGTGAAGCATTTACAATGTGTCACTAACATCTCCTTTCGACACTGTTTATGTAAAATCAACTTAACTTATACTTTGCTATCTTGAAAGGAATATCGTAAATTAAGTGAAAATTCTACCATCTTGTTCAAGCTCACATCATGTCAGTTTACTTTATGTTTTTTTTTTTCACACGTACAAGAGAGCAGCAAATTCTATACACTGTGGTAAGAAAAGCCTCACAGACACGTTACATTTCAAAGCAGAGAAAATTTATCAAAGTTTTGGTTTTTGTCTTGCTTAAAATCTTTTGTAGATAAACTCTTGTCTAAATTCTGTATAATTAGGTGAAATTACATTCATGAGCTATATGTAGGGATCTCTTGAGAAATTGTCAAAGCATACTATGACAGCTATATTTGTGAAAATGACTTTGAATAAACCAAACGAGGAGAAAGCGAGCATTTGTCAACACCACATATAAAGGTTCATGCTAAAATAGAAATTCGATCCATATTTTAGAATCAATTCTGAATCCCTTACTGATTTTGGCTCAAGTGTCCCTGTAATAAGTCGTCTTCGTTATGAATTCTTTATGCAAGTTGTACATCTGGGAATTCCCATTTTTGTGCGATGATTTTGTTTGTATCTGTCAACATGGCCAAGAGATCTTGTCACGTTGACGAAGATTTCTCAGAAGGGAAAATATAGCAGTCAGGAAGCGTTGTTCGATCTTGAAGCTTTTGAGCTTGGCAACGTGAAACATAGGATGTCGTTTGGTATCATTGGACTTTATTTGTATTATCATTCGAAGTAAAGTATGTAAAGTATTTTCTAGACAAGATGAATGTTTCAGATGGTCGATGAGAAGGATTTCTTCTCATTGTAATCAAACTAGGGCTGACAACAAACAAATGTTTATTCATGGAATGCAGTCTGACAAAAGGATAAAGGTTTAAAAACTCGGCAATATTCAAAGCTTAAGATAGAGACATAACACACCACCCAGTCTCCCATTGTAATTCAATAGCGCACTTCGCTTGCCGCAATGTTTTGCGCGAGCCTATACTAGTACCCTATCCTTAAATCACGATCTACAGGAAACAGGGCGCAGATGATCAAACAGAGCTTGGATAAGTGTTCCGCTGAACATTCTCAAGAGAGGTAAAACGACGAGGGTTAGCTTATTTGAGCCACATTGATTAAAGATTCGCGTTACCTGATCAGTTTTATCCTCGTCGGATGACTGTTCGCTATTTCTCGCGATGGGGTGGCGGCGCCATCCACCGTACACATTGCGTCTACTCTATGTCATAGAACACTTGTTGAATCCGGTGCCCCGGGATTCCACAATGCGTAAGCACGAAGTATTTTCTTGAACTCGGTAAGTGGTACGGTAGCTGGCATTTCCAATGCAACTTTAAACAAATGCTCTCTCTTTTGTTATTTCAGTGTCGCCTGCATAATGTTGTCCAATCTTTCCTGTCACGCAAGACTTGACATTATGGTTCTCTTCACCTTCTATATGGAAGAGTGTACACCTACTCTGTCGTTGGTACGCCTCGACAGAATGCACTATTCAACACTTGGGAATGATCTCGATATATTTTGCTATGACAAACAGCTGCTCTCATTCATGGTTGTGATGACAAAGATGACAAAATATGCGTGTAGCCCATAGTAAAATAAAAATACGCTCTATTTTTATTGTTACACCTTATGTTGATTCTGTCTGGTTTTGCCTTTCTCTGCATCTCAAGTCTCATTCACTAAAAAATCACTTTAAATGAATACAGAATCGTTTGACATACCGTATGATGATTACTTAATAACGAGAAACAATTTCAGCAAATACAATGCATCAGGTAGAGCATTATTCAGTCAAGTTCCGTCAACAGGCATGTAACGAAACAGTTGTTCTGTTTTGTTTTGTTTTGTATGATGTATGGTCATATATATACGGTCATACAAACACACACCCACACACCCACACACACACACACACACACACACACATATATATAAATATATATATATATATATATAATACATATACACGCATACACAGAGATGACAGCGCTATATAATTTCCTGAATCCCCCAAACTTACTTACTTATGATAATAAATGAGAGGCCCTATGAAAGAACAGATTTAACACTGAAGAGGATACCCTGGGTAGATAACACCATGATAATAGTAATGATGATAATAATCATAACAATGGTAATAATAATAGTAGTAGTAGTGGTAGTAGTAATAATAACGATAATAGTAATAGTAATAATAATAATAACAAAATAATAATAATGATGATGATTGCAATGACAATATAATCATTGTTATCATTAATGTAATTATTAAAATTATCATCATTATCATTACCATTACCATTATCATTATCATATTCCTCAAGCTGTTGAGAGGGAAAACAACACCAACATCAACGACGCTTACCTTGTAGAGTTTCCACGATGAGAACCCACCATGGGTTGTCTAGGATGGAGATTGCGAGGAATCGTATGGAGTAGCAGAAAAGACCGACACAGAACACCGGAATGTGACCGATTGCTTGCAGAATCTGTTACAAATAGGTGAATAAATGATTTTATACTATCCGTATATATATATATATATATATATATATATATATATATATTTATATATGTATATATTTATTGTTCGTTTCATTGTAAAAATGGCGTGCATTTAAATCTCATTTGAATATGCAAAATTCACATTGTACTTTACTCTGTTTATATGCAAATGTCATATTGTATACTTTCGTCGGAAATGAAATGAAATGAAATGAAATGGATGAAAATAAAATGACTTCTTCCCTTATTACTCGGAACCCAACATTCAATTCTTCTTCTTAATAGGTTTCATATCAGTAGGTCCAGCAGAAATAAAATAAGACAAAACTTCGATGTAAACAGTTCGCGAAGTCTATCTATGGTAGATGTGAAAACATCAATGTGGACTAAGCCATGAGGCAATTAGTAGAAATACTATGATGGATTGTGGCATCTTGACATTCGACTGTGGCATACCTTGTGACTAAAGAAATAGGCTAGGATCTCCGACACGTGGTTGACGACAGAGGCCAGTCCAAACAAAGATGGCGGCCCGCCGAGATCCTGTAGATGCCAGTAGAGGAATGTGAAGAGGAGACCCATTCCAAAGCCCGCGAACCACGCCACGCACAGCACGGACCCGTAGCGGATGGTGGCGAACATACGGAACACCTGTTTGATGCCGGCGGGATCCTCGGCGGGCAGGGACTGGGACCCGGGACCAGGGTCTTGTGACGTGCCACATGCACCGGGCACGGAACCTGCGGCGACAGGTTCGTGGACTCCCTCGCCCGAAGTATGAGGACTTTCAGTCACGGCACCGTAGGACATAGGTCCTTCGCCGCTCGGATCACCTAGAATGATAAGGGTAGAGGATGAAAGGTTTGTACTCACCACAGAAGTAACACATTCTCTTTCTTCGTCTTTTCTTCTTCTTTTTTTCTAGAAAAGAGCATTCCTTTCACATTGAAAGTCATCTAACTGCTTGTAATCTCTCGGGCCTTCACGGATAATGTGATAAGGGTATTGTGACATTGTTTATTGAAACCAAAACACTTTAGCACAATACCAACGGTGTACAATAATTCTCCAAAAACTTCTCTCATTTCTATATTTTAGGGAATGATGATTGATGGTGAACATGCCACAGAAATTCTAGTGCGCCAATCAAAACAGCATGACGAAGAATAAAGACGAGCACAACACAAAGACGACCACTCACCACCAATGGTCACTTGCCCTTCTTTCTTGTTGTAGGTTAGTTTCGACATCTCCGTATTGTGATCGTCGTCGGAATGATACTTGAACTTGAACTGCATTGCTACGAAAAACGAACACGTGATCAGGACGGCGTACGTTCCGAAACAGATATAATAGTTGACTCCGCATCCGTGAGAGCTCGTCCTCGTCTGGTCGAGCAGGATGCCTTCGATTAGCATGAAGACGCCCCACCCTAGGGAGCCAAACATGCGCTGCTGGCCGTAGTACTCCAGCCGATTACTGCCGAGGTAGCCAAGTGTTGCAGAATCGGCCAGGGTGATTGTCGGTGAGCTGAAGAACTCTCCAACTACGATGATGATTAGCAGGAGGAGAAAGACGCCGCGGACGTCGTCGCTGACGAACTTGATCGTGGTCGGCGACGATCGGTGGACGGGTTCCTCGCCGTTGCGAGTGGAGTTGATAAGATGGTAACCCTTTACCTCAGCACTGTTGTCGAAAGGTTGATCAATGTCGGACTGGTATCCAACTACCAGCCCGTTTTCATTTCCTTCCCCGGGTTTCTCCAAGTCCATGTAGGTGTGGACGCCACCGTCGCGGGACACCTGACTGACGAAGATGATATGACTGTCATCACCGGTTCGGTTGACAGTGATGCAGATGGAGCTGGCTGGACGAATAAACGCCATGGCTTCGGTGAAGATGAGCCAGGCGAAGAGCGAGAAGAGGAAGAGAACTTTGGCCTTCCGCCACGAGTCCGCCAGTCCACCCCAGAGCGGAGCGGCGCAGAACTCGATAAACGGGCGGATCCCTATGAGAAGACCACTCTGAGACGCATTGAGACCGAGTTGCTTGAAGTACACAGCTAGAAGTGGATACAAACTGCCGTAAGCACCGTAGAACAGGAAGTAAAACGCTTTGCACATGAGCAGGTTAACGTCGATGTGTGCAGCACATCGCTTCCGTTTCTGTTTGTCTTCCGGGTCATCAGAATTGGAGGGAGGACCGTGGAGGGGTGGGGCCACATTCCCGGCCTCGAAGGGAAGAGTGTTATCCTCTGGAAGGTACATTCTTGTAGATTAGGGCTTACAGGAATCTAAAGACAAAGAAAGGAAGCGTAAAGATAAGATCAATAAAGTTCCATACAATGGTTATAATTTGGAATCCCTACTGTAAGTATACTTTAGTGATGAGGTGATTGCAGATGTTTTTGTTTGCTTGTTACAGGTTCTATTTCCCTTCGATTATGTGTTACATTATGATTGTTAATTTGTCTTTTGGAGGAGTGTACGTCTCAAAAATATTATATACTATATTCAATTGTTATAAACTTATTATTGTTCATTGTATCTAACACGTTTTTCTAAATGATACTCAAAATAGTCAAAATGGTCAATCTTACATTGTATATGATCACGAAACTTCAGAAACTTAGGAACTGAATGTAGAACCTTATCACCAATGAACACACCGTATTATTGTATTAAATTGTAAATGCGTGCTACATGAACGTGCATAGTTGTGATGACAGTATCATGTACATGTACAGGTATAAATTATAATGCCTGCTCAACTGTTTTGCCAGCATAACCGGTAATACGTGTGACTTGAAAGAGTGTAAGGCAACGGACGGGAAACGACTTGGAAGGATGAGTAAGTTTTATGAAGACTTTTGGAGTAATTAAACACTTTAGAATATTTTGATGATAGGATTATATCAACATTCACAACTTTCTATTAGCAAAGAAGACACACCCACTACCGTGCTTAGGACAGACAGCACCACCAAGTGGTATAATAGTCCTCATATCGTTACTCTGCTGCTGCTTTAGGACTTGTGAGACTTGCACAGGAGCTTCATTATAAGCAAGGACCAGTTGGGACATGTTTGGTTGATTCGAGACTGGAAACGGAACGCTACACTACCCTGCATTACAGAACAGGAATCTCTTAAGAAGTTGGCATCATTTGGACAGGTGGAACTGTGCTCTGTGTCTTTCTATGTCAGGGGCTGCCGGACGTTTTTAAGGTTGGGCGGGGCCCCCGCGCGGAATGGGGGGTGTCAGGAATCCAGGGCAATGTGCAGTCTAACCCCCCCCCCCATTCCTCAGCTTCTGTGTGTGCCACAGGTTTTAGCTTATGTGTGGCTAAAATCAGGGGCCGCGGAACCGTTGGAACGGGGGGGGGGAGGGGGGGCTGGGCTGCAGTCCCCGCATACTTTTGGTTCTTTAACCACTTTTTTAAAACAAATTTTAATGTGAAAAAAAATCGATGAAATACCCCCGCCCCCGCCATGATTTTTCAGAGGGTTCCACTCCGACCGAGAATTTTCCCATCAAATGGATGAGTAGGGAGTATCGCCTATTGAACTGCTACTCTTTGACACCCCTCCCTCCAGCACACTGGAAGGAACGCTCCGTTGCCCCTGGCAACTTGCAATATTCAACGTGTATTGTCCATTTCTTTCAAAACGTGATATTTTATCTCTCTACAATATCAATGCTTATAACTACATCGCGTATCTTCAGGGGATCGAAACTAATGATTGTTATTTTCATCTTTATAATCCTTTTTACTTTAATCCGTTTAACCTTACTGTTGTTGTTGTTATCGTTGTCATTATTTAACTCCACCAACCGGCGTTGGCTTGTTTGTCTATTCGTTTGTTTGTTTGTCTATCTAGTTTGAAATAACTCAAAAAGTTATGAATTGATGAGGATGGAATTTTCAGGAAAAATATGTACTGACACAGGTAGGAAACAGAAGATGATCAAAGTTTAGGTGTGATCGGGATCACTGTCTAGATCCAGGTATTTTGGGAAGGTGGATGGAAATCACAATAATACTATAGTAGGTGGAAAATAATGAGCGGCAGTTGGTGGAGGTCTGTGCTCTCCGAGTGCTTTTCTAGTTGGAATGCATTTTGTGCTCATCAACTATGTCATAAATTGCAAAAGTTGAAGTTTCCGTGTCATAAAGAGAGAGAGAGAGAGAGAGAGAGAGAGAGTGTGTGTGTGTGTGTGTGTGTGTGTGTGTGTGTGTGAAGGAGGGGGATAAAGAGGTGGTTGATGGAAGGAAATATACAGAAGGAGCTATATAGAATAAATATATTTGTATTATCATCTCTATACATTGCTTATTAATGCTTCATTTCGGTTTTGTTGCAGAGTTGGCTCTTCTGTCAACCTTTGAGTAATAATCATACCTCATTCTCGCTATCCAGTCACACTATGCTCGACGCACCTCAAGAGGTGATACGCTGCTTACATCAAAGGTCTTGAAAGCATTCTCTATACTGACACTTCCACATCCCGAAATGTATAAGCAATGGCGAAACGGGGTGAATGAAAACGAGCACGCTCGTATAACGTGTTATGATCGTAGACAGGAATCGAGTTCAAACGGGCGTAGGAGCGCCTCGAGCAAATGTGACTCTGATGATGATTGGATCCCCCGGCATCAGGTGTCTAGCATCTATCATAATCAGAGGAAACGCCTGAGCCTCGGCCGGTCAGCGGTGCTCACCAATAATTGGAAATACTGAGCCATATCGGGCGATATTGTGGTCAGCTTGTGCGAAGCCCTCCCTGTTTAACAAAACTGTTTTTGCCTTTTGCTTCATTCTCTCCTGTTTGTTTGTTGCTGCTTTTTCTTTCTTTGTCCATATGTTTCTTATTGTTTTGTAAGCATATTCACTTCCGGTTAATTAGAGATTACTTTGATGGAGATGGATCCGCATGTAAATTCATTTTAAATCGTCCATGGATGTTTGATTGAAATACGCGGATAACTTTTGATTTAAAATCTCAGTTAATGAGTTACTTTAAAACAGTTCAATGTGTCTAGCTACACGACATGTATTACTACAAGACAGTAATATGAATGCATCTCAAAATAGAAATGTAATTTTTGAACAAATCATATCGGCACCGAAATGAGATAATTCAGTTTTTGCAAATGTCAAGGATTTTAGTCTTTTGTTTAGATGTATATCTAGCTCAACGTGTGATTTGTATGAATGTATGTATGTATGTGTGTTTGAGAGGGAGGAGGGATTGCATATCTATAAATGATATTGCTCTTGACGATGTTCCTTTCCTCTAATCTTAGGCTGGTTCAGATACGTCTGTCAGACAAAGAATCTGCATTGTATACATGTTGACAGATGCTTATTGTGACCACTTTTGTACTTCCGTTTCATATGCTGTTCTTTCATTTTATTATTACGTTAAAAATCCAGCTCTTTGAAATGCTTCATGATCTTTCTTGACATTTATGCCTCTGCAGTGTTTCTAGTTTATATCCTCTTCTGAGCTTAACTACAGACCGACAGAGCTGTCTCTTGTGTGTGTATATATATATGTATATATATATATATATATATATATATATATATATATATATATATATATACTGTATATAGCGGAAAATTCATTTGCAGACATTTAATGCTGCCAATGTGCATATTTTGATTGATTAGGAGAGCGAGACTCGCTCTTAAATAGATTAATATATCAATGTCTGAAATATTCTCTCTCTTCTCTTTCACACACACACACTCACGCACACACGCACACACACACACACACACACACACACACACACACACACATACACACACACACATGCACCTGCTCTCTCACGCACTCAGACTATCCAGCCTTTTTGTCTGTCTTTTTCTCTCTTTATGTTCATTTTATTCGCCATGTCAAAAGCATGATTAATGTTTACGTTCTCAAAACAATGAAAATCGTCTGACAAAGATACATTCAATCAACTTCGAAAAAAGGGCGGAAAGTACTACATGTCGAAAACGTCGCATTTTGTCATATTTCACTTCTCTCATCCGTTTTTCTATCTATCTATGATTCCTCTACTCATTTCTCAGTCTCTTTCTCTTCTCTCCGAGCATTACCTATCCACGGAGACTGTTTGTGTCACTCACAATAAACCCGCCTTCTGTGACCTCGTCTTCGTTCTTCTTCTTTTTTTTTTTTTCATCATATGGTGCGTTGTGACAAACAGCAGTAAAAGAGTTTATATGCTAGCCGTCTGTATGAATATAGGTTTTCTGCAAAACACAAAAGTATATAATATACCGCGCAAATGAGATAAAGGCTGCAAGCCGTGTATTTTTTTTTTTCTTTTTGCCGGCCGCTACGTCGCATACGAGCTCAGTAATGCGATTAATATATCCACGTCCTTCTGGGGAGATTTGGTCACTTTTCCAGTACGGGGAATATGATTCGTGTTACTGGTCTTGATTTTGTTCGGGTTTTTTTTTTCCGCCGTAATTGTTGGGGAAGGATGACGTACTCATTATGAGGGATATTGGATCCTGAGCTGGTAACATGTCAGGAAATTGGATTTGTTCACAGAACGGAACACATTATGACTCTATAACAGCACTCATAAGATAGATGCACTGATAAGTAGATATATAGAGAAGGAACACGATAGGAAGCATGCTTACTAATGTGAACACCGTGGTCCATATATACTAGTCCATATATATATATATATATATATATATATATATATATATATATATATATATATACATACGTGCGTGTGTGTGTGTGTGTGTGTGTGTGTGCGTGCGTCCGCGTAAAGCCGTTCCGCTTGGGGACAGAGAAAAGAAAGTAATACTATAGCGGATAAAATCACATTTCCAGAAACATATAGAATGCTAAATACTGATGGGAAAATGCTGAATGTAAATTGCTGAAACGAGAGATCCAAAGAAAAAGCAACAACAACGTCTTGTCTCGACTTTGATATTGAAAAGTAGTCTCCTGAATATTATAACTATCATATAATGGAATCAAGAAATCTAATATCGTTCTAATGTAACATACGTACATAATAGACACATAAAGAGACATCCAGATGTACAATAACAGAGGAATGCTCAAACAAGCACAAACTACACTCACAAAAACATACGCTCACGGACGCGGGATCACTAAGTGATGGAAGATGCTTGTTCATGATATTTGTTTCAGTTTACTAGACAAACTACAGTATCAGCCCAATAATTCTCACTGAGCACGAACTGTGAGCAATAGCGTGGAAGAGTGTATAAGCTGAACTGCCACCATTTTTGGAGAAGCTAGAATCCCCATTAATCTTTTATCTTGAACACTACACAAGCACTAATCCTAGGAGACCAGCAGCTGTTATCATGGCAATTCCATATTGACGAGAAAATATTTGTAGACACATCTCAACCTCCATAGACATAATAGTCTCTGTTTACCAGTGCATCAACAACAATTAACAGGAGAGGAGAGCTGATTAGCCCTTTAAAAAGGAGGAGAGGGGTATCAAAGCACGTTTTGCAAGTCCCTTCAGGATAAATATTTGATCGCTGAAGCTCGACCTAGTTAAGCGGGTATCCTAGACGGGATACCGCTATCGATCCACTCGCGATTGCCCGATATGAAGCGATAGACTGGCGATAAGCATCGCCGCAGAGAACGAAAGGGAAGTCAGTATTTTGTGAGTTGGAGAGGCGGACGAAGTGGAGGAGGAGGAGGAGCTGATGTCACAGATTATAGAGATTGTTGAAATCCATGACTGTATTGCAACTACGAATGTAATTGCAATCACATGAATCGGGTGAAATAATCCCGTTCAATCCGACTATAGAACAAGTAAACAAAAGACCAAAGAACGCAATAAAACAAGAGTTATGGGATGGAGACTCAAAATTAAAGTAGTGTTCAGAGAAAATGTCTTACTTGATAGAGTATATCACATACAGCACGCACAACATGAGCACAAAGACAGACAGACAGATATTATGTCAATATTATGTGGGGATATGTGTACTTATTCATGAATTTAATATATATTCACTCGAGATTTGTTTTTTAAGTATTATTAGGCTTATTTTCTTACTTTCTTTGTAAATTTATTTTCTCCTTTCGTTTAGGAGGTATATGTTTTTGTTCTTCAGATTTATACGAAGCTTATTTTAGAGGTCCCTCTTACCGTTGTTGTAACATTTTGACCTAGGCTAAGTATAAGTAATAATTGTCAGTCCAAATGAATTCAAACAAGTGTTATTATTAAGTCTTGTAATTCATTGTTTCAGAAGCTGGCGTAAATTGTGATAATAATGACAAGTATATTGTATTTCATTATGACTGAAGTACATAAGGTATTGATTCTAAGGCCTTTATAGTTACGGGCTTACTAATTACAGTACTTTGTAAAACATATCAACCTTGAATGTATTTTGCTGTATTGACTGTGCAAAATGTACTACATGTCCTGGCAATTTCCACCATTATGAAATGACTACCATATCATTAACTTCCATGTTATAGATTAGGTGCAAACTTTGTAGATATAACAACCACTGAACAATGAATTTCCGTATTGGGCAACAAATCCAATTCAATTCAGTATTATGCATTATACACACATATTTGTATGTTTTCATAAAGGTCCATCAATATTTGATAATGTGGCAGTGAAACAATAGTGTGTCATTTAAAATTTAATAATCTATCGCTGTCATCGCGATTTGCATTTATACATTATCTGCATTTGCATTATTGATGCACATCTCGAATCTTTCGCTTATATTTGGACGTTTGAAATATCTCCATCATTAACTTTTTTTTAATGAATATATGAATCTGCGCATTTAATACTCCATGGGGAAAAGGGTTTAATGATATGGATAACTTGTCGTAGAACGGGGGTTAGGTCATGTACCAATGAAAGGAATCTCATGTTTTTATGATGACAATTTCGTGTCACTTTTAACAGGCGAATGTTGTTGCTGTGTTATTTCCCTTCACTTACTGTCTTTAAGTTCCATCTGCTTTAAAAAAAAATAATTATGATAAACGAATAAAGAATTCACACATAAAATAAGATTAATGTATATCTCCTTTTTTATTGCTTTATACTTGAATTTCGATTAAGTCTAAGCGGTATAATATTATGAAAAAGAGGCCAAAACATCCTTGCAATGGCACGATTCGAAATTACAGGTATCGTTTGATTGACGAGTTGTTATGACAATCGAAGGTGGATATTTTCTGTGAGGAATAGCACGCGAGGATAAGTAGCTATACCTTTAAACACTATCTTTGCTTCCTTGGCCACCCCCTGATACAGTATACATACGTACCGGAGTGGTTTACAGACCTATGACGTGCGAAGGGGCAACGGGAGAGTCGTAAGTCGGGCGCATATTTTAAACACAAGTCCTGCGTGACCGAATGATGAATGAGACTGGAGACAAACGTGACTGCGCCATACAAAATGGGCTCGGCTTTTTGGGGGGGGGAAAAGCGCTACGGGGAGATCCGAAACACAGAATAAAAACCTCTCTCAACAAACAAACTATGGTTTATGTGAAAGAGGAAAGGGAGTAAAGATTATAGTGGGGAAAGTGGGGTTGACGTAAGACATAAAATGAAGAGCTGATACGAGAAAGATAAACATGGAAAAAAAGAGAGGAAAAATGAGAGAGAAGGGGGATGTGACAGGAAACTGCGTCCTTATTCTTCCTCCTCTTTACATCTTCTCAGCAAAGATGACGCCTTGGAAGAATTCATTGTTGTCATGGTTGGGGGGGGGGGGGGAAACAAAAATCAAAGTAGAAGATGGGAGAGGAGAAAGAGAAGATGCATTTAAGCTGTCATCATTACAGCGATAAATGACTGGTATTCGTAGAACACCGTGCAATAAAAATGATCAAACTCATAACATTAGCTGGATTAAGTCTTGGGTCATGCCATCAATTCTGGACCGAAATTTGGATGTGAGATTTTGGATGGATAAGAAAACACTGGATAGCATTTCCTGCGTCTGCCAACATCCGATATTGTAAAGCCAATGCACCATCACCAGATTCGAATCAATCTATAGAATTTCTAACATTTCATTTGTTGCCGAAAAACGTCATTCTAGGCATCTTGTTTATCTTCATACTAAGAAAACTATTCAATTCAAGATCCAGTCATTTTGAATCATTAGCACCCAAACTGATCAAGCGACAATGTAGTCATAAGCGATTAGCAGATCGGTAAAATCAGCAAAACTCGAATTCATGGTACCTATGTCATCAATGTAAATAAGTACATTTACATTATCACGCTTATATACAATTATGTAAACTATCATTCAAAATGCATATTCAGAAGATCATTATGATGGATTTGCATCACTCAAAACTCAAGTGTGATGATCAAATCTAGCTTTTTCTTCTCAGCGCAAAAAACCTTTGAAAAAAAAATCCTGTAAAGGTAACGTATCAAATCTTGTCCGGCGCTTTTGTTCGCTGTCTTGTAAACAAAGTTGTCATAAATATCTCGCCTGTGTATCCACCGAACCCTATACTGTATAGCATAAACATGATGAAAATAACTTTCCCCAAAAAACGTGTAAGGAAATCTTCGTACGGCCATGAAATTCGCCGCAATTCTTACTGTCATCACGACAAAATGTTTACATCTTGTGTATCAATAAAAGAAAAATCGATTCCCTCAAGGGAAAGATATTCGGAGGAAACACAAATGAAAATAGATGCCTTTGGGGTGGCGGAATGGCTGTCATCAGTTTTCGAGTCAAATTCTATCAGTCACCGTAAAAAGCATTCAAGGACAGGGTATCGCGACGACGACAACAGCTTATATGAATTCTTATCCGGCTGGTGAAGAATCACGCCTATACAAACATACATGAACATATACAGACAAAATAAATACAGCCTTTAAAAGCAGACAGACAGCACTCATGTATGCTTTCCTCAAGAAGCGCTTCAAAGTTTTTTCTGATGTATGTTTGTATTATTATTATTATATCTATATATATATATATGTATATATGAAATATAAATACAAATAAATTTATATATATATATATATATATATATATATATATATATATATATATATATTTCATATTAGGAATTGGATGTCGAGAGTGTGTGCCTGTGAGACTTTATTTTCATTACTAGTACTGATTTCTTTTTGAAATGATTGATGATTGTACTGAAATGTTAATATGCCTCGCTTATTATACACACATTCAAAATGAAAGTTTGTTTTTTATTATCCCATGGATGAAATCAAGTAACCAATCAATCTATCATTCCATCAATCAATAAATCAGAATCAATCAATCAATAAATCAATCAATAAATCAATCAATCAATCAATCAATCAATCAATCAATCAATCAATTAATCAATCAATCAATCAATCAAAAATCAATCAATCAATAAGAAAGCTTAATGAAAAAGGAATGTGTTTGTTTAGAGGGTATAAGTTAATCATAATAGGCCTATGCCCGCAAAATCAGCCTAATTTACCAAAACTTACCCTAAAGCTGATGAGAAGTTGTCAAATTTTGCTGATAGGCATACTTGCAGCAGTGGGATGGTATGTTTTCAGTTATATTTTTTTCTCTTGTTTTTACTTTCAGGATGAAGGTATCATGTCGTTCTATATACGGTGTTAGGGTTATGACTGTGTAACATTACTAATATGCTTAAAATATCCAATTTGGCCTGACATCAGATGAGTCTGGATGGGAATGATTGGGAAAAAGCACGATAATGCTATTGAATACTTTGTATTCTTGAAAAATTCTCAGTCGATTCGACCGCGCCGACTGAATAAACCAAAAGATATTGTAATCATTTATTCATATGTGATCTGTAATTTCTTGATGTTTGACAATCTCTGGCATGAAGATTAGGTCGATACTCAACACATCTGGTAGAGATGAAAATTATATCGCCAACCTCAGCACAAAGCATTTTCCCCACCGGGCATAACGCTTCATATTCAATTTTATGGACAATATTGCCCAAAATAGTACAACTCTCCCACATGTTGGCGGTAACCTGATTCATATCAAATCGATTGTCATTGATTTTACCCGCTTTGAAACTTTCCACACGACGACTGACGTCTAATGGCGGGAAAAGGGAAAAAATTGTCTGTTAAGCGAAAATATTGATGTCAATAACATTGTAACTGTTTTGTAACTTCTTGTCGACATTGCTATATATGTATGGTCATCTACCGTCACCTAATAAATGCTTAAATCAGACCCTGAAATACCGTTGCTGACAACTAATGATTGTTCTGCGTATATAGGCAGCAATTGAACATGTTCATCACTTTATACAGGGTTCAAAGTAATGTATAATCTACTCGTAAAACTCCTTAAGTGCGTTGTTATTGATTATGGTAACCTAAGGAATGGATACTAAGCTAAGTTCAAGCTATTAACCCTAAAGAAAAACTAATTAAGTAATTGAATAAGTAATGCATATCGATTTATAAGTTCGTCCCATCTCAGATTAGTCACAGAAAATATTGTCTGTGGCAAACTGTTTCTGGAATAGATATCACAGAGATATAGCAGAAAAAAAATTATTTCCCGTTTTGTTTTAACATGTATTTACATTTATTTTTTCATTTTTTGAAGCGCTATGAGCACCGAAAGGTGGACCTGTGCGCTATAAGTATAGCCACTGTTATTATCATTATTATTAATTTCATCACCATCTCCACTCCATGCACCCGTAAAACCTCTATTTTTCATTGGATAGTTAATTGGATATATGTTATATATATATATATATATATATACATATATATATATATATATATATTCAATTCAATGTTTTATTTCATTTTCCGACAAAAAAAGATATGAACATCACTTTTTTGATAACAGAAATGAAGGTGCGTAAAGTATAACATGAAAGAATGTATATACAATGATTGTAACACCTTATAATAATTATACACTATCATATAACTCAAGTGATTAGAAGTAATTATATATATACATAATTATATTTATGTACATAAATTGTCTTTTATCAGAAATATTTCTCTGGCACAAACATATTGAATACCCTTTATTTCATTTTCCGACAAAAAAGATATGAACATCACTTTTTTGATAACAGAAAATAAGGTGCGTAATGTATAACATGAAAGAATGTATATACAATGATTGTAACACCTTATAATAATTATACACTATCATATAACTCAAGTGATTAGAAGTAATTATATATACATAATTACATATATGTACATAAATTGTCTTTTATCAGAAACATTTCTCTGGCACAAACATATTGAATACCCTTTGTCTGAAAATATAACGCTCGTGGTGCATTGCATATACTAGGCGCCGTTCACCACGTCCATGATACAGGAGGCAAAAACAAGAGCAACCAACACCACGATTATCATTTCAATCAGCAGAGAAGCTTTGTCAGGAAGCTGAGTGTTAGTTAATGCTTGTAGATTAATGAGTCGAAGATTGAAGAAACCATTGCAGTGCCCAAATGGAAGGAAACACTGGGGCTGGGGGCGTATAGATCGCAAGGGGCTGTCTTCGGAGAGGGCTTTGTTACAAAGTCTCTACCCGCCATGTTATAAATTGCGCGCTGTCAGTTGCTAGGCAACAGCCCCGTGCATCTTTTTACAGCCGAATCAATAGCACTTCTGATGATTTAGGTAGAAGGATATAAAAAGGGCTAAAAATAGGCGGCAAAGAACCTTCTTCTGTTTCTATTTGCTTGCGGACGGAAGTACGTGTTGAAGTGCTATACCTGTTTGTTGTTGAGTTGGGAAAGGGTAATATATTTGAGGTAGAACAGTGAGAGACATGGTTCAAGAAGGTGGTGCAATGGAGACACACGAACGAGTTTTAAGTTTCTGATGGTTACTATGTGCATCTGCCTTCCTGTAGTTTCGATTCTTTATGCTTCCTCTGATGAATTGTGAATTTAAGACGACTTTAAGCTGAAAATATCCTTGCTTTCCTAATTAGACTGAGACACTAAGTACTTCTAATTCCTTTCACGAAAGTCTTAATATTTCTTCGTTGTAATCATCATTCTGTTTAATGAGAACTGCAATTCCTCTTCTTTTTTTTCTCTTATCACAGATTAACTGAAACAAACTTCATAACATTATGCTATTACAAGGATTAAAATATAATACGTTTCTTCACATATTTGTGATATGAATTTATTCCAACTTGTATCAAAAATGAACCACGAAAATTGTCGGTTCAGGCAGTATGCCTAGGACTGTTCCTGCACCAACATGCTGGTATTAGAATGATTTGAAATCAGTATGGTATACATGGAGTCAAATTTATTCTTATATCCAACTAGTTATGTTCACCGAGCAAGTAGTATTTCTTGTTCGAATGAAATTTCCTTCTCGTATTTGTATTTATAGGATGATTATACGTCCATGTAGCCTATACTGTTGTCAAAATGACACTTTATGAGACTAATGCCTTTAACATGGTTCAAAAAATGATCAACACTCTAGTAGGTAATGAGATAAACCAAATCATCTCCTCAGTTGATAACTAACAAGACTGAACCGTGCTCAGCCAGCGTTTTTCGCTGCGTCCATGCGTTTCAAAACATATCCGAACTGTGGACCGGAGCCGATACGTCCACATATCGCTAATTAACCTTTGGAACATCGGCAAGATAACAATATCCGACATCCACGGGCGTTTTTTACCCGACTTGTTCCGGGAAGACTTGGGGTGAAGACGAGACTAATCGGCGGGACTGAAATCGGTAATGGGACATTTTAATGGATCATCATGCATGCTCGCATGCATGTCGTATGCTTGTGCATCTATTACCTACTTGTCTTCCCTCTCCCCTCCCCTCCCCCATCTGTCTTTCCCTTTAACGACTATAATATTATTCGTGTAGAAGAAAATCAAGGAGGACTTTACGAGTTATGAAAAGTAAAGGATGCACGGCAACGCGAGTCTGTTGGAGGTTTTCGATACTGTAGAGTACATTGAGACATATCTGACAGTAGACCGGTGTTAAAGGTTATTTCTTACTGCTTTTGTATAGTGAAACTGGGCGCCATCTAGTTCGGTGCAAAGTCGGTAATGGCAGTTAGATTTGTAATCATCCCAATTTTGGAGGGCACAAGGACATCTTAAATTCCGTTGAGAGATGGCGGCTTAGCGTGGAATCGTAACTCAGTCCCTGTGTAGTTGACAATTATCGCTTATAATCAGCCGGTATAATTAGAATAGCCGCAATCAACCCATATTTGCATTTCTAATGGCACCATGTAAAACATTCGAAAAACGAATCAGTAATAACGTTTCCCAGTCATCAACGGTAACCAACCACCAATTCCGAGATCAACAGCACTGAATCTACATTGTATAGATACATACCACACACACATACACACACATGCACACATCTATGTATGTATTTATGTACGTATGTATAATTATATATATATATATATATATATATATATATATATACATATATATATATATATATATAAGAGCGAAAGAGAGAAAGAGACGTTACAGAAGAATATAATTTTAGTAGTAGTAGTAGAAGTAGTAGTAGTAATAATATCATCCTCTTTATGGAGGTTATAGCCTCTACACAGTGCCTCCAAAGATAGATAGATAGATAGATAGATAGATAGATAGATAGGACAAAGGTAATTTATATCATGTACATTAACTTGACTTGTAATTTTGTTGACTAGCAAGTCATTCACTGCATGTTTTCGTTTAGTTATAGTGCATGTTCTGCCGTCGTGCACTAATTCTAAACTATCTAGAGCACGATTAGCCCTCATGAATGCGTTTGTATATCACCTTGGCCTCGACCTCGACGAAAACAAAACTGCTCTTCAACAGTGCATAAACACACACACACACACACACACACACACACACACACACACACACACACACACATATATATATATATACACACACACATACACATATATATATATATATATATATATATATATATACATACATATATGTATGAAAACATAATTGCGTATACGTATGTGTGTATTGTGCATAATAATGAGTGTGGCTCAAGTAGACAGCAGTTACATGCAGTGAATGTCATCATTGCAATAATGATGAAGAAAGACAACGCATTGTAAATACAGAGCCGCTGGCATGAAAAGATATTCCTTACTCCTATTTGGCAAATCCTGCCGTGGCAAATCAAGTTTGGAGGTCTCGTGATGGAGAAAGAGAAAATGGTAAAATTTCATGAATTTGGAGAAAATGGTAGTTGCAAATACTTAAAGAAAGAAACAGTCATATATTATGTAGTATTGAGAGTCATGATTTCGTAATCTTCTCGAGATAAATAGTTGCGGAGTTATCCCAGTCTTCTGAATGATAAATTACGGTGTAGTTTACTACAAAGTACACATTATGGATGATCTCATTAAAAATCACAGATATTGTTAAAACTGTTTTAATTCAAATTCAATTTCAATGAGATTTTATGGCGGAAATCGAAAATTCATGGGACTTTGTCATGATCTACATTATTTTCTAAATAAAAGTAGGCCCTATATATAAGCTTATATATATATATATATATATATATATATATATGTGTGTATATACATATATATATATATATATATATATATATAAGTATATATAAAGAGTTTGTTTGCAAAAACCGATAAGTCCATATTTGCGAAATGGAGATATTTGCGATTAAAGGTCAAGAAAAATAAAGAGAATAAAAAGAAAAAATGTGCTTCATTTGGCCATAACTTCAAAAATGTGCCTTTATATGTAGTGACCAATATATAATTTAAAAGGTATTATTTTGCACTTTATGACAGAGACCGTACTTCAAAATCTTCAAAAATGGACTTATCGGTTTTTGCAAACAAACTCTTCAATGTACTTATATATATATATATATACATACATATGCATATATATATGTTAGTTACAAATGTGTATGAAATTTGGAATTGAATTTGAAATTGAAATTGGAATTGAAATTGGAAAATATGTATACATATAAATATGTGTATATGTATATATGCGTGTATATACGTAAACTATATAGGCCTATCGTGCAATTGCAAGCCTGTATTACACATTATCCACCTATGTACATGTACTTATGAGGATCTTACAAATTCATGAATTATAGTGACACACATTTCGTCTACCTCTTTCTGCCCCAACCGTTAACACACTCGATGTTCAATTAATCACAATAATTAACTCGCGAATAAAGTTATGTTTCACACATACAATACAGCGCATGAATGTTCAAGGAGCTTACCGATGACCCTGTACTGCCCTGAACTACTTCTGAAATCATGTAACCATTCTCATTTGACGATTTATGGCTATAAAAAAAGGCATAACGCAATTCCCATATTGCCCGAAAGATATAGGTAGATCAGATCTCATACATATGTTTTCGTTGAATATTATAGAAGACTGACTTTACAATCTCCTGTTTCTCTTGATATACATAAAAACCCACTGGTTTAACTAATTATAAAACGTAGATACCTGTGAAGTTGAAATCAAGTGCAAGTCTTTTTGGTTTCTATAGGGAGTGCGACAGTTGATCTGTATTTTGTGCTTAACTTTCTAACGATTTTTTTCTAAGGTGTTTTAACAGTTTTACCTCACAGTGAAGGTGCGGTTTGATATTAGTGGTTCCACTTTAGAGCAGGTTAGAATATATTTCTATGTTTCTACGTCGAACAGAAAAACAAAAAATACATAAAAATGCATAAAAATGAAAATTCAAATGGTTGACGGGTCACCCATCTGGGATCACCCATTGTTCTTAATATTGATTGAAATGTAAAGGCCACGCTTACTTTGCATGCATGGAGCAAAACAGCTGTTACAATACTAATCACTTCAATCCATCGGAACACATAATTCTTTCTCAGTACCAAAGCCATTTGCACATTCGATGATTAATTATTTACAACCACTGATAATTTGTATCATCGACAGCAAGCGAGGAAAAAAAATGGAAAGAAAAGAGAGTAGAAAATTTACCTGAATATGTCGTTACAACGCCATTTCTGCCAGGGTGACAGCTCGCCTATTTCTCCATACACTCCCTATTCCACAGCTTTTCCCGCGTATGCTTTGCCCGTGAAATATTTCGGAGCACACGACTCGCTTCACCAATCTTCTGTCGCTCTAGACTGTCTGTCTGCCTCTCTCCCTCTCTCTCCCTCTTTCTCCTATTCTTTCTTCTCCCGCGTCACCATTTGCGGTATCCCTGGCTACGTCACTCTCCGAAGCTGCTGCGCACGGAGCAGTCGTGGCCGTGCGGTAATAGCCGCAGTAGATCTGAACATCTTCGCGCCTTCCCCTCCGTCGGATGGTGATGATGTGTTGTTACTCGCGCTAAAAGCCATCAAGCCCTTTCGAGTTAACCCCCTACACATATACACACACAGTCACAGAGACACACACACGCACACACACACTCACAAATCGAGATGAACACGCACACACTCTCACTACACAAACAGCATCAACAAAATTAGCCACAACAAACTCTTCATTAATTTTGGATGACATGCAGCAACGCTGCAGCAAATGATTTCATAGTGGAGATTATTCTAAAAGAAAGATCTGTTGATTAATAGGACATAATAATAACAGTACATGATGTAAAGGTAGACAAGACTTAAGACACACGAATAGAAAGCGAAATATGATTGACATGGGTAGTTTTTTGTACAAATACGGAAGTATAATGATATTCAAATTGCTAATGTAGAGGATAATAGGCAATCAAGGCCCTAGAAAAAACAAGAGTATTTGCATGCAAAATGAACGTTTTATCGTTAACGATATTGATTCAAAAGTGTATGATTATAATGACACATTCTATAATCTTTGTTTACCGGCAGCTGTTGCCTTTCTTCCAGTTTAGTGCTTTTTGTACTGTCAGGGTTTTAGCATATATATCTAATCGTCTTTCTGCGTCTGCATATATATATATATATATATATATATATATATATATATATATATATATATATATATATATATATAAAATACTCATACTGTGTATCTAGAATTAAGCGTCACATTTTCCTTTGTTTACACAATCTCTCTTTCCACATCAGCGCTTTTCCGTATTCGTCTATATCGTCCCTATATATATTTTCATCTATATAACGACCTATACATTACGAGCTCTGCTTTTTAGTAGGTCCCCCACATTTCATGTTGGTAAAATTGTCTTCTCTTATATTCTTTCATTACGCCACTATGTCCAGTTTTATGTTCAATCGATTGTATCATGTTATTTGTGTTTGAGCTGTGGAACAATAAAATCAAATCAAAATCAAAGCGCCATTCCGTATTCGTGACGAAACTTCATCGCTTCATCGATATCTTTTATCAGCATATCCTGACGAATTGATCCAAGGTGTAAATCACCAAGGAGACATTTCGGAATCCAAGACACCATGGGTCACCATGGTAACGTCGCTCAAGAGAAGCAGTAAAAAGTCACGTGATATTTACCGAGGGATGACTCATCGCAACTTCTCTCCCGAAAGCTCGATACTACTCTGGTTCGTATGGTAATGTGACCCACGGGGATTTGTTCACTCGCAAGTTCGCACAATTGAAGTATGTGCGCTAATGATGGAGTTGCTCTCTTTTGCAAGTAGTCATCTTGCTGTTTCAGATTCCATTGCAGTCACGATGACCACAATCAGTCAAAAGAAGACGTCAGCTGAATGGAGAAATCGGCAAATAGTATGAAGCGAAAAAGAATTTGAGAACTTGTTGTTCCTCTGTGTTTTGTATCGTGATTTAGTCGCCATTTGAAGCAAGATGTTGCATTGCTCATCAGTATTCTAACTATTTACGTTACAAAGGGCAGCAACAAGAACAAAAACTTTAAATTGCATTTGTCACGTGAAACGTTATGACCTATATTCTTTTGCTAACAGATTTGTTTTCCAGAAAACTGAATATGTTTTTTTTTTTATTGTATGGTCAAAATTATCATAACCCGACATTCCTGATCTTAATGTCTAGCAATGTTAAAAGAAGTAAGTACAGAAGATTACAAACTTCAGAGTAATTTAACAGTGGTATAGAGATATAACACTGCAAATGTGTTTTACATCTTATGTTTATTCTGATATCATATGATATGATCTTATTAGTATCATCTGTTTGGAAGTCAACATCTATGTTTCCTTGACTCTAAGATCTGAGCAGCCATATGTCTGTACAGATATATATATATATTTTTTTTAAGGCGTGTCAGTATCTTTACATCCTATAATTTACATTTCGATTCTCCTTGACCGTGAAGAGAGCTAAACTGCCTTGCACACAAATACAGAGATAGATTGACAGAAAGATAGATAGATAGGTAGATAGAGATATAGATAGATAGATAGATAGATAGATAGATAGATAGATAGATAGATAGATAGATAGATAGTTAGTTAGATAGATAGATAGATAGAGATAGATAGATAGATAGATAGATAGATAGATAGATAGATGAATAGATAGATATAGAGATAGATAGATGCAGAGAGATAGATAAATAGATAGATAGTTAGATAGATATAGATAGATAGATAGATAGATAGATAGATATAGAGAGAAATAGAAATGAGAGAATAGGACAGATATACGAATATAAAGAAAAAAAGGTGACTATAGAGATGGAAAAAGAGTACGAATTAAAGTTTCACTGAGATGATTCCTATGATATCAGTCTTTGAAGACAACATTGAAAAATTCTGATCAAAATAGGTTCGTTTCTTTTTTTATCTTGACATCGCGAAAAACAGAAAAATGCGACAATGATATACGTGCACAACAATGTTATAGATGAATCTTACGCGCGCATCTTTATTCTGTATCAAGATGATTTATTCCTCTCCGATGGCTATACTTAGCCTTTTAGGTGATAGGTGTTTTCTCGCATGCTAAATGGGTGTAGGCAAACAAGTGACTCGAATTTTGACAGAGTACTTAGGCAAGGAAGAAGCTGGCTCCCCGACCGACCCCCACGGCGCTCTTAAATGATTAAATGGGTGAGGCCGCGGAATCTTTCTCAGCTCACAAGTCGGTGTGTAAGCGCCCAACGAAAAGATATTTTGCCATGGAACGTATTGAGCAAACACTCCGGGAGAATATGACATTAAATGTTAAGAAAAAAGAAAAGAAAACAAATAATCTAATAAAGTGAAACAAATAAGGAAACTGATTACAAATGTATAATATAAATGAAAATGAGAATAGAAAATGAGATTCCGTCGGGTCGAACCTATAGATGTCCAGATTACTATGACCGCTACTTTTAACGACGGAGCTACGGAGCTGTGGAAAGCCCATTTGTTTACAACAGATATAAAAAATGATCAAGCATCTTATCGAATTCCTTACATATCCCTCATAATGAGATTGAGAGTTATCCATATTGGCACACGGATATATAGCTCCCCCCCCCCCCCTTCTTCATTGAAAACTTCTTTGTCACTAATCCTTATGTCAAAGTCCTGTCGATAACAACCTGAAAGCGTAGATTTTTTAATCATCACGTTTACTTATGTATAACAATATTTACATTCGAATTCCTATAATTTCGATGTCAATCAAATTATTATCGCATAGTCTGTAACAAAGACACCACAACTCCTGTCATATCACCAAACAACCTTTTGAAGAGAGGGGAAATCCTTTAAACAAGCGAAAAATCAGTGCGACAGCATCGCACGTCACGAAGTACTGGTGTAGAGTGAATTGAGCAAAGAGAAGGCGCGCTTTACTGACTGTCTTGCCCTATCGGTACAGTGTTTGTCGTGCGATCCTCAGTACGAGTTGGGATCTCCAGACTTACTCCATGTAAAGAGAGGAAAGAAACAATACAGCAGAGAGAGAAGGGGGTGGCTAGTCAGAGGGAGGAGAGAGAGGGGAGAGGGTGGAAAGGAGAGAGGGGTGGGGGAGGAGAGACAGAAGATGGAGAGTGAGGAAGAGGGGAGGAAGGATGGAGGGAGGGATGGAGGGATTGAGGAGAGTGAAATATGCACAGTCAGACTATCAGCGAAGATATCTTCCACGTGCGAACTCACAATGCATTGTCACGGCTGATTGTAGTCTTGGAGAAAATGAGAGAAAAAAAAACCCAACAAAACAAAAACAAAGGAAACCGTAAATGCCGCTTACTGTTATAATATATTTTCACGCACTCGTGTGCTGTTTTCCAAGATGTCTCGTACAGTTCGAGCGATGGCATAATATTGAACATGGGATTATAGAAATCGAAATGTATCGTGGTGGTATGCGTGTATATAGATGAGATGGAAGTGGAAAATGCGATGGAGAGCATTGATGAATGGAAATGAATGAACAGAGTAAAACGGAACTCTGCACCACTTGACGTAACAACGAGCATAGATTATATCGTTGAATTAATGAATAGGTGCAAATGATAATTGTTGATATTGAGTTTATTAACATTTCATTAGTACTATCATTCATGAAGCTTTTTTAACATATCAAATCAGCATGTAAGAAGCTTCCGAAAATTCTCTGTAAAGAATTTATCTTTTTTTTCCGCACCCAAATATTTATTTCCCCTTCGCCTCACCTAGGCGAAGAGAATTTGTCATAAATTCCCTTGGCGGCACACGCAATATGACACGCGGCAATGAAGCGGAAGGCGCCATTTTCCGCTCTCCCGAGCCCGCTGCTGACGCGCCGTTCTCTTCCCGCGTGGGTTGCGGGTGGACCGAACCAAGCGTGCAGCGCTGGAAGATAAACCACGTCAATTATCATCAAGCAAATTTCATTTCTGACACGGACCTCCTTTCGCGTAAGCTGATGGTGTATGAGTAGTAAAACGAGAAGAATGAATTTCCCTGCTAATGTCAGACGATTACCGAGAGAAAAATGGGGTGATTGCGATTATTTTAATGAGAGCATAGCAGCGATTTATGTGTAATAATATGATACTGTGGCAGCGAGGAGCTATTTTCAATAAATCCATAATCATAAATTCATGCATGCGGATGAAATGCTTTGACGGACAGAAATCACCTTGCCGCAGAATATTTGTCCTTATTGGAAATAACTTAATTTATGATTATCAAAATTTATTTACAGTTGAAGTTATTCTTATAACGTTGCTGTTGGATTATTCTTGAATAGTCTGTTGGTTGTTTTCTTTTAGGGGAAGGCTGAAGAAGTTAAGCTTCGCAGTTGAAAACATTGATCATCGATGTAGTTACCAAGTAGACAATTTTCCAAGAAAATCAAACTTTACGCCTGCTTCAAGACTGATTACGTTCATAAGACACAAACCAGACGCATCAAAAATATTGTGACTGGCACCATTCTTCAGCTTGAAACGTTTGGGAGATAAAAACCCATTAGATGGGGTGGAAATTTCGTTAGCCATAATTATATTGCAATTTTCTCAGCTCCAATCGTCTCTCGCCTTTGACGAGGTTTCCAGACGAACATTTTGCTTTGAAAAACATATGCGTTATTTGCCGTACTCCCTCCCGTAAAATTGTGACCATGGGACAGACAGACAGACAAACAGACAGACATACAGACAGAGTAAGAAATGGGGAGAGAGAGAGGGAGAGAAGGATGGGTAGGTACTGATATACAGATAGGAAAATATGGAGATTGATGGAGAAAGATAGAATTAATTATGTAGAGAGGTAATAGAAATGTAAATAAGTATATGAGAGAAGAGAGAGAAATAGAATGGGAGATTATATAGATTGATGGAAGAAGATAAAATTTATTATGTAAAGAGACAATAGAAATTTAAGTTGATCATGTTGATGGAAAAAGAAAAAATTTATTATGTAAAGAGACAATAGAAATTTAAGTAAATAGATGAGAGAAGAGGGAGAAATAGAAGGAAAGATAACAGAGAGAAAATGAGAGAGAAATAGAGAAAGAGATAACATATACAATAGAGAGAGAGAGAGAGAGAGAGAGAGAGAGAGAGAGAAATAGAGGGAGAGACTTCATGTGGTTGGAGCGTCATGTTTTCTCTCACCCTTCCCATACTTCAGATGCAATATCCATCGGGAGAATAATAACTCCCAGCCACCTTGGACCGAAAGGTTATATAATCAACGGCCGACGGTGAACAGAATGAAATATAAATTGACGCAGGGTGAGCTGTGCTTTTGTGTGTTTGTGTTTCACATTCGCTCTTTTATATTCCCTTTTATTCTTTCTGTAAACATATTTGCATCATCTCCCTCTGCTTTCTCTAACACACACACATGCACACACACACACACACACACACACACACACACACACACACACACACACACACACATACATACTCTCTCTCTCGCTCTCTTGGCATATTGTTTATGCCAATATGACTTTGTGCGTGAGTCAAGGTATGGTGAGTAACATTGGGCATTGTGATGCTTATTTCAACAGACTTTACTGTTTATGATTTTACGAAAGGCCAGAAAGTTGTCCTTCTACGGTCGAAGCTTGCATGGTGGGTCTTATTCACATCAATAGAAGTAAACATGGAATTAGATGCCAGGATAGTTTAAACAACCTGCTCATTCTCATTCTTTAAAACAGATTTTTTTTTTTTTTAATGTATAAATTCTTCATTCATTAACCCTTTCTGTTCCGGGGACTTTAAACAATGTACACAACGCTATATTAGGTTTTCCCGCGGCAATCGGCACAAAAAGTATAAAGGTTTAAAGGTTTTTCAGCATAGTGCGCACTTGGTGAGTCGTTACTGAATTATTCATATATATGCATTTTACAACGTCCGTCAGTACGTCATTCAGTATTGAGCGGCCGAAGATTTCACCGAGGAGAAACCAAATTCAAACACATCGCGGCACTTTTCAAAATCATTTCTCACACAATATGGGCATAATGAGCTAACATGCGTTGTCGACCAGGCAAACACATTACCGCAGATCGTTATATCAACAATTTCCCTTTCCCCCGCCTCCTTTCCATTACGCTGCATTAGAAAAGACGCCTTTTGTTTTGGCGGGAACACATCGTGTGGCATTTCAGCGGTCGAGTCGCCACTCGCTCGGTACGACCCCGAATCAGATGTGGGTGGAATACAAGACAAACACGTAAGACAAGAAAATGGCAACGGCATATTATTATCTGTAAGAGCAGATAAGTGAATAAGCAGCATGAGAGAGTAGCCTACGGTATTTGCATGGTGAATATCACACAAACACAGACACATACACACACACACACACACACACACACACACACACACACACACACACACACACATGGAATGAATTTCTCCATGATGATATTGTGTAAATATATACATATATAATTAACAGCATGAGAAAGCATATTGAGAATACAACGTTTTCATTTTTCTCTATTGCATAATGGACGAGAATTTGACTTCCCTCTTTCAGAAAGCAGGGGAATGATATTACCCTCAACAAACTTAGTAATAAGTCAGAAATGTACACTTTTCATTAAAAAAAAGAAAAATTTGTTGAATTCTCCTTATATTTTCCTACATCGTTGTCCTACAATGACGTCACGAACTGTTGTAGTCTTCTCATCGAGCGATGAGGGCACCGTAACTTTCATAACTTTTCAAAAGTTTGTCCGATTGTCCTTAAACTTCCCTGCTGTGTTCTACTAATATTTCTGCATTCACTTAATCTCCATGATATACATTTGGGGATCATTCCCCCTTTAATGTTGACAAGCTTTATCACCTTGCTGTCCCGCTGAAAGAAGACAAGATATTCCACTTATAAATTTTACCCAATCAAAAATCAAAATATCATAATGTCACACCATTTCTTGGAGGTCATATCATGATACACTTCGGAATTACACATTGTCTGGTAATAAATCCAAGCTGCTTTCGAGTATCCATTCATACGTGCAGTTACCATGATTGGTATATGTTGGTACATGAGTGTGATAACCATGCCTTGACCTCGTGCGTCACGAATTGTCTTCTTAATTGAACTGAAAAATCTATTATCTTTTGGACAAAACTTTGATGAAAATGTGTTTCACTTTAGTCAATACTGCATAGTTAAATCGTTTGAGGCGTGTTCCCGTTCAGCCGAGTCCCTATTAAACATTGTCCTTGGTACATTTTGAACATGACATACATTCTGTATGTATATTTTATGATAATTTTTTAATAATCCTTATTTATTAACATTTTAATCAATGCAAATAAGATATTATCAGTAAAATGCCGCTGTACAAACAGAAAAATCACACCTTTTTTTGACGCAAATGACAACAGTGTTCTACCCAGGAGGTACTACCTTTCTTGCATAAAATAATAGTGCTTTCTTGAAAATTGAAATTAAACTTACTATTTCAACACCTGGCATTCCAATCATTAAAAAAATAATCATTGAAAAGAGAGAGAGAGAAAAAAAACATAAACGCAAATTTAAAGCGAAACAGAATGTCATCAAGAAATCCACTCTCCCCTCAGCTCTCCGCAGCTGCCCCTCCTGACCCTGCAATCTTTTTTCCAGTCCCCATCCCCTCTCTTCCCCTCCCCCCCCCGCTTTCTATACACAAACATAATACATACTTAAATACACACACGAGCAATGAAAGTGATTAGCACTTTCATCCCTGACGAAAGGGGAGGCCCCCCCCCCCCCCCCCCGAAAATTCGGATTTTGAATTAAAATCAAGGCAATTGGCATTTAATGCATTCCTCTATTGTGACATTATTATTGCTATTTCTAGTACTGCCAATACGCGGAGCAACTACTATATATATATATATATATATATATATATATATATATATATATATGTATATATATATATATATATAATATATATATATATAGTGTGAAAGGTGTATCTTCAGCTGCTAAACCCCTGGGCCGTCGCATCTTAGTAGTGTGTGCAACGAGAGTAATGAAGAGGCGGTAGACGTAGCTTTTAATCCTCACAATTTGATTTTACTTCAAGCTTTCGGGCTCTGCCCTTTATCTAGACTGAGGACAAATCAGACAAAATTAAAAACATGAATACCATATACAAAAAATAATGATGATCAAGATAATAGTGAAAATAATAACGACAATGATAGAGGCAGAGACGGCAGAAAATAAATATACTAATGGGAGTTTATATATGCGTCAATCTTACATTATAACATACATACATACAATCAAAAACAGGCATACATATAAGCATTTACAAATACGTATGACTCAACAACTGCGCACAAACATGTACATATAGACACGAATTTGTACGCACAAACACATTTGTAAATCTTCTCACATATGAAGACAGGCAACCATATAAACAATAACGGCAATTAATAAAATCATAATCATAATTAAATTAAGGAGTGTATGTATAAATAAACGGAACATAGGCACATCCCCCCCCCCCCAAGAACAGAGCACATAAGTAGCGTTCTTAACCAGAAATACATTTGTGTGCGCAGTTGTTTAGTCATACGTATTTGTAAATGCTTATAATAAATGTATGCCTGTTTGTGATTGTATGTATGTTATATTATGTAAGATTGACGCATATATACACTCCCATTAGCATATTTATTTTCTGCCGTCTCTGCCTCTATCATTGTTATTATTTTCACTATTATCTTGATCATCATTCTTTTTTGTATGTGATATCCATGTTTTGTATTTTGTCCGATTTGTCCTCAGTCTTGATAAAGGGCAGAGCCCGAAAGCTTGAAGTAAAATCAATTGTGAGGATTAAAAGCTACGTCTATCGCCTCTTCATTATATATTTATATGTATATATATATATATATATATATATGTATATGTATATATATATGTATATATATATATAATATATATATATATATGTATATATATAATATATATAAATATATATGTATATATATGTGTATATATATGTATATATATGTATATTGTCACAAATGTACACACAAGGGTAATGTACATGTATCAAGGCTGTATGCATGGTTGTTTTAATGTGTATGTACACGGGGTGACCAGATTAATGGAGAACATTCTATATGATAATTATAGATTATAGTACATACAGGCTGACCAGATCAGTGGAGAATTTTCTAGGTGGTATACAATGTAGCTACAGTACATGCATGTGACAGGAAATACATTATAGCTCACTCAATCTAGAATGATTTCACCCATTACAGAATATTCTAGGAAGTGCTTACATATTTGGCTGAGTGAGGCACTGTCCCTGTAGCCCAATGTGATTGGTAGTTAATTTTGGCAATGATGTTATGCACATAGTTAGGCAGTGAGTCATCCAGGATTCCTGGAACTTGGACTTGCTAGAATATTCAAGTGTGTAGCCCCAGGTTGGAGAAAATTACAGAATATACTAGAAAGGGGTGAATGGATAGTATATAAGCTGGAGAAATTCTGAGGTAGGCAGAGTACCTAACACCACTGCTCTGAGAGTTACGTCACTTCTGGCTCTCACGGCTCTGAAGCGACTTGTTATAGTCAGTCCTGTGTTACCTGCTGACCTGCTATACAAACTGTGTTTGTGGAGATAAGGCCTGGGAGACATTTTGTCTGCAGAGAATACTTGCCTACATTGGAGATAGACTCCATATTTTAATGTCAACGGACATTGTTACGACAAAGCTGTGACGGGCTGGATTCCTAGCTGGGCATTATAAAGTGAATCATCATTCAACGCATCAACTGGACGTGGTCGTCATAACGTTTGGATTCTGCACATTTCGCTGTAGACATTATATCGTGGATTTTACCGCGGATTTATATTGTGGATTAATGCAACCTGTGCCTCTGGAATTACGTCGGAGGAATCATTCATTGGTGCGTCAAGGCTCATTCATCTGTGCATCGAACATCATAATTATCTGGACATTTTCAAAGGATTACTTAATACGTGTAAGTGATTCCACTACCGATTTACACTTTCTATTGATCATTATTGTACTGATGTGAAAACCGATTACGAGTCTGTACCCACAATATCACTGATAATAAACCGCCTGAACATTAGTTGATTGTTTCTTTTGTGCGATCATTCTCAGAGTGATTTTTGGTCGTAACAATATATATATATATATATATATATATATATATATATATATATAATTGTGTGTGGGTGTCCATGTAAATGTAAGCGTTCAACCAGGCAGGTTCTTTTTATTCTGTATTTATGTATTGTCATATGAGCTAAATTTATCACTCATATTTCTCACATGAAAAATGTCATGCAAATAATACTATCACAAAATATCGCCAAAAGTAGATTTCTGCGACTGAAGACTGAAGACGACAGCTTATCCATTAATTATATTCATCTATAGGGATTGATAGCGATCTCTTGAATCTACAGCTTCATCAAGCATAGAAATGTCAAATGTTCATGCCTTCCGCCGTATATTCCCTTACCTATCCAGATAATAATCCATTTGTATACCGGTGTCCAACATTTGTTGTTGTTGTTTTTCTCTTTCTCTCTCTCTCTTTCCATCACGTCATTTTGTACCATAACAGATATAGCCAGTGTGCCCACTTGATCTTTTTTTTTTTTTTTTGATGAATATTGTATAGACGTTATCATATCTCGTTATTTTAAAAGGCTGGCACGCTTCTGTTTTCAGCCTTTTAAGTCAGAGAGTGCACTTTTTTTTCGATCAGTGTGTGGGTTCAATTTTTCTTTGAAATCCGGCAGGCTAGAGTGATGGTTTACATTTTAGATACATTCATTACATTCATTACTAACGCTTCGACAGATGTTTTCTTTGTGTCAGCATTTGTCTTTTTAATTACCTCACATAAATTATATTCGTTTCTTTCAATACCGAGTCATGCAGTGCCCGCAAGTACTGCAGCAAACGGCCTTACATCGTATCCTTGAAAGGGAATATCTTGCCGTCTGTACTCCCACGGGGAGTAGCGTGTCCCTCCAGTGGAATAGCAAGCCCTTTTTACCACTCACATGGAATTTTTGATATCTCAAATTCCAATTTGTGATATCAAAAAATAACGAATTTCTGATATCACGAATTCAACTTTACGGAATCACGAATAGAACGTGTGATATGACAAATTCGATCTCTTGATATAAACAAAAATGGATCTATGTGATAAAGTAATGGGAATTTTTGACAGCAACAGTTTGGCCTTACCTACATCATTTAAATTATCCAGGAAAGAGAAAATAGCGCCGTCCACACTCCCAAGGGGGGCTGAGTGTGTTCCAGATGAATGGTAAACTCTTTTACCATGTAAGTTTAATTTCTGATATAACGATTTCCATTTTGTAACAAGAAATCGAATTTGTGATAACACGTATGGAATTTGTGATACATGTATTACAAATTCGATTTCTTGATAGAAAAATGATTGGATTTAGGTATTGAAGCAATGGGAATTCGTGATATCAAAAATTCGATTTGTGATATCACAGACTAAATTTTATGATATCAAGAGTTCATGCGTGATACCACAGGTTAGTTTTGTGATATGGATACAGGAAAAGAAAACTTTTCATGGTAAAATGGCCTGTCATAATCATGCACGACATGTTGAACGCATCTGCACAAAATGGACGTCCTTGAATCGTAACATGGCAACCACGGAAGGGTGGCGCTGTTGATAAAATGCTGTCATCACATCATCAATGCATGAACTGTCAACGTTGGCTCGAAACTGCAAACATAGGAAGACGGCATGGAAAAGCAGTCCATTCAACAGAATTCTTGACATTCATACGGAGAGCCCACAGATTAATGGAATATCCTCCTCAAAACTAGAATGCACATCTTTGTGAATTCACGAGAATCTTTTGAAGAATATAACACTCCACATACCCTATATTTTTTTTAGATCCAGAACCAAACCAAATTTGATCACAGAACAAACTGTAAGTCACATAAGGTCACACCCAAACACAAAAACACTCCCAAAAGCAATGTCATTTCAAATTTGAATGAAGACATACACGTCGGATTACTCTGGCCGGGTACGTAAGATCAGTTACCATCCCCTTCCCTTCCCCAGCAAAAAACAACCCTCTTATATTCTTTAAACATAATATTCTTGGGTATTGCATTTTGAAACAGCAAGATTTTTCATGAAATTTAATGTTAATGAAGTGCTGATTTGTTGCATCCATTTTTATTTGAATATTATGTACATTTCATACTCTAAAAGGTACATGAAGCATGAATATAATACAATCATTCACACAGATAAAGGGGGGCATGCTGACCAAAGACAGAAATTTTGTCAGAAAACAAGGGAATAACACAAACATTTCATATTTGACCATCTGGACATGAGTGTGTACATACATTGTTTATTCCTCACATTTCTCAGACATAAATTACAGTGATACAAAAATATCTGCTTTTCATATGTCATATCATCACAACATCAATTCAAAGGATTATATCATGCCATATATTACAGTTTACTTCTCAGAAGTAAATTATGATGTCTTTCATAAATGCAACATGATCAAATCACTGCAGCGTTTCAATATATTCACACCATATCAAAGAAAATACATAATGTACGTAATAAGTTTGAGCATGGGATGTGGAGACCGCTCTTGTATTTGTCACTCAACACCAGCATACAATCACATGTCACACATACACTGTACTGACTGTTGTCCCAACTGCACAAAATCGCATGAATTTGAATGTGTTGCAATAGGCTGACATGCTCCTGACCACATGCCCGTTTATGAAATACTGCTCAATCCCTGAGTACAATAAAGACATTGTTCAACATTGCTATGACTCATAAAATATTAAAAGACATTGTTTAAAACTTTACTGACAGAGCTGTATGATGCTGTTAAAATGCATGAAGAAAACTGGGATCCTGCATACGAGAGATTTGAGAATTACGTTGCGACCACCAGTGTAAGAGACATATGAATCAATGCCACCATGCTAGCAAATCATCACATGGTTTAGTAAAACATGACTGTCTATATGAAATACTAACAGCGGCCACACTGGCAAAACTTTTTGAAGTTTATGTCCTCGAAGTTAACTGATGTAAATTCCTCTTACTCAGACTGTGAACTTCTTTTCATCTGTTCTCAAAGTTGCACTTTGGGAAGTTTTGCCAGTGTGACCGCAGCTATTGAGTATGGTAAATCTTGTCATTCACAGATTTATAATATTTTGAATAAGCTCATTCTACATTAAACCATGGTTTTTTTTTCTTTCACAGCTTCACAATTACACAATAACAGGAAGTATGACAGGATGTAGAATAATGTAGCTCAGATCTTCAGAACTGGAAACATCGTTAGGCCTAACCATCATTTACTGTATTTTGTTTACCAATACTATTGGAACACAGGCCTGAGTTCTTTCTTAGCCGACTGGCAAAAATGTCTGGAAACTGATTGTCAATGATTACTTTATTCCCCAATCCAATTTGTAATACAATGGTAATAATGATAACTGTAATATAATTGAGTAGGATAGCAAACTTTACAACTAGATCAAGTCTGGATGGATTACTGAACGCTGCTTAAAAAAAAAAAAAAAAAAAAAAAAAAAGCTTGGCAAGTTAAGCTAAGTGCCCTGGCTCCTAAAGGGTTGAACAGTCCCTTTTATTCATAGCACAGGCAGAGTATAGTGAAGAAAATACTGGATAAAGGAATACTGGGAACTATATAATACCCTGTTTTCATTTAGTCGTGGTTGTGGGTCACAGAACTCCCAACACAGAGATTGTAACCATCTTGGCAACCCATGCCTAGTCACTTAATGGATTTCTATTGGTCCCAGAAAAACACAGAGAGGATTTTTACTGGTCCCATAGAAACACCTGTAGGATTTCCATTAGTCCCATAGAAACATCTAGCATTTCCATTAGTCCCACAGAAACACCTATACCACCTTCATCAGTTGCACAGACACACCTATACGATTTCTGTGAAATGGTCCCAACGACACGTCTATATACGCGGTCCTAATAAAACATCTAGGCCTATAGGAATTCTGTTGGTCATATAAAAAAAAATCTATATAAGATTGCCATTGGTACCATAGAAATATCAAACTTCTGCAGATGAAGAAAGAAACACTAGTGGGTATTTAGATGAAGAACGATATTCTAAATGCAATACTAACAAGCTTGGCAGACAAAATTCTGCATAAAAACAAATTTTCATTCAAAATCATGATTCCTTATTCTGGGGTGGAGAAAAAAAAGAATCATACCAGTTACCACCAGTGACATGCACATTCTGGCTGGCAGCTCTATACATATCGTCAGGATGGTGTAACACGGTACCCATCGAAATGGAGGTCCGCCTTTATCTATATGACATGGGATACAACCACAGTGAGTTGGTAATACCCTCTTAAAGGAGACCTCCGGATGATTTTCAGATTTTGACATTTGAACAACTCTAAATTAGTTATACTGAGGACAGAGTTTCAGAATTTATGATAAGTGGAATGAAGAATAGGAATATTTTCGAAATTTATAACAAATTGCAATGAACAAGGATAATGACATGGCAGGGTCACCATCAAAATGCATTAGTTGAGGCTCAAGGAAGCAGAACAAAAAATGCATAGATTATACTTAGGTGAACTCGCAAGCAAGTGGTATTGTAAAGGAATCACATTGTTACATTTCTGAAATAAAAATGTGAGCCTCCTATGTCATCATCCTTGTTCAGTGTAATTTGTTTAAGTTTTTTTTTTCTTCGAAGTACCGGTGTTGTTTCTCTGCTCAAGAACCACAATAAATTCCATAAATGTATACATGGAGCTGTTGATTTATGGACTGCATGATGTGAAATTATGAAAATCATCTGGAATGCCCCTTTAATGTCTGACATGCTTTGCTTTGAATGAGATATGATGAAACATTTTTAACACTGCTGATTATATGGGGCCCTGCTTTAAAGAATTTATAGGAAGACTAGTTATGGCAAGAAGAAGAGATGTGGCCCCTGCTTTGTGGAAAACTTTTGACTTCATTTACTTGGTCTTCTTCATCTGCTGAACAGTGTCATGCTCGGTGTCGTAGTCCTCGTCGTAATTCATCTCCGTCCCGAGCATCTTGTCCCACCATGTGAAGGTTGGGGCATAGTTGCCATGGAAATTCTTGTGATGGAAGTCGTGGAATTTGGCTCCTGAAGAGAAAAATAAAACATCAAAATGTGAAAAAAAAAGATATATTTAACCCAGCAAATTTACATGAAGGCAAAATCACATGATCTACAATGTGAAATTTAGGCTTATGCATATGCCTGTTTTATTATCACAAATGAAACAAAAAAACATTTAAGAAATACATAAAATATCATTTTGCATTTCCTCATATTTGCAAAATTGCTGTATCCCAATATACTCTACCGTAAAATATATGGTATAAGTAGATATATAACATGATGTGTGCATTGGAGTATACCATATACTTCTATAGAAGCATATTACATTTCGTACACCTCCATGAATACACTATCAAAGTATGAAGATTTTCTATCATGAGCTATGTAAAAAAAAGAGGACCCCTTCCAAACCTCCATAGAACGGGAAGAGATGCAGTGGATTCAGGGAGACGGTGTAACCAGAGTGGACGTCGGTGACCTCCAACAGCCGGACTAGCATCCAGGCCCAGATAAAGAAAAGGTGGTTCCCAAACAGCAGCACTCCCCACGCAAAGCCCAATCCAAGACCTGTGGAGAAACAGAAGACAGCACAAGTTTACGTACAGGCATACAGACATATACTGTTTATAGACGCTTAAATAGCTCATAATTGCAAGTCTTAAAAAGTTAACAAAAATATGTTTGTGTCTTTGTGTATCTGTTTGTATGTGCACGCTCAGGTATTGTGATGTAACATGCTTTGGGTGTACAGGGATGAATGTGTGTGTGTGTGTGTGTGTGTGTGTGTGTGTCAGTAGATGTTAGAAATTGAGAGACCACATGACAAGTGAATTAAGAAAAAAAAAACATGTACTCATAAAGATGATTACATAATTTAGATATTCTGTTTACAGCCAGACGGTACATAGTGGTAGCAAGACTTTTATTTTGGCTGTGACTACGAAAAGGCCTGTAGAAATAATTGTTATAATTTGTAATCTTTGGCTGAAATAAGAGGAAATTGGCAGGAACTGCCAAAGAGAAAAACAGGACAAAACAGAGCTTCTGGCCTACATCTCATTATAAGATCACTAGTCATTACACTTTGGAGAGGAGACATAATCTGACCCCTTTACATGGCACTATGGGAAATTCTTTGGAGATGACATTGTTTCGAAAGCATTTAGTAGTCTTATTTCAAAACTCATACATTTGACTCTGATTTACATCTTCCTCCAGAATTTGTCGCAAATACAAAGAATGACAATAATTTTGCTGGGAGACAACTGGTACAATCTCAGTTGCTGTATGATTGTGGCATACAGTACTTCTCCCACCAGAAACTTACCCAAGGTTTCTACTGGATGTGTGTACTCAGCAACCATTCCAAATGGAGCCTGTGATAATAAATACACAAGAAAGGTAATGTTTCATTATTATCCAACAACATACAAATTAAGAAGCAGTTCATATGTGAATAATGGATAAAGCTGAGGACAGCCAAACAAGGTCAGTGGGGGCAGATGTTAAATTCTGTTTATCACATAATGCATCTTATTTCATACATAATATTTGGACATAGACGGCAGCTAGCAAAAACAGTTAGGAGCGATGAGACTGCCTTACAAATGTGGTGCTCTGTGTAATAAAATCGAATCGATCTTGTGTACAAAAAAAGTCAAGACGTTTTGTACCAGCTAGTATAGGCCTATACATCTGCTCAAAGAAATGGAGATCTTTTAAAGACAAATAATAACAGGAAATCTCTTCATGGATTTATACCCCTCTGTTCCTTAACCATCCATGCTTGAGTGTTGATATGTCTTTTCGTAGAACAGCATGCAACACTCAGGGGAATGTGCTAAGTGTGGCTGAAATACAGACTACTCCTGCCAGCTAACGGGCAAGACTGCTAACTCACAGAGTCAACATGGTGGTTAATATTTACTAGGGTGGTACATTCAAAGTCACTGCAGTCTTGTTTTATCTACATACATGGTGAGTGTAACAGCAGAATCCTAACACAATAACAACCTTTATCAACATGCCGAGTCACATCTCAAAGGTGATCCGACTGCACTTCTGTTTTCATAACGTTTATGTAATCTTATAACCGTATGTATTTGCATGACCTTATGTACTTATACTATGTGACTTGCAAGATTCATAATGAGCACCAATGATGCATGGAATTGTAACAGAAGTTATCAACTTGAACTGAAGACTACTATATGTCTCTGCAATGTGAAAATGCATGGAAAATAAGGTCTCCTTCGTAACAGGGCACAATCTCTTTAGTTTTATCTGCAGTGCATAGTGGGAACAGCATACAAGTAGTCCACACAGAGATTGAAATAAAAGCTGTGTGTGGTGAAATAGAGGTAGAGTTTTTGTCTCTTTTATCATGTGGTAATCCTGCATACCACTTTCTGAGAAATATCAGAGAAAATTCAAGTCGGGAGAGACCACATACAGTGTAATATCAACAGTAATCATCAGCTTACCTTAAAGTTGTGGTGGACCTTGTGAACATATTGGTAGATGCTCTTGTGATGGAGCCCTCTGTGGACAAAATAATGCCAGGTGTCTTCGATGACCAGAGAAACAAAGCACTGGGCCAGGAGAGTGTACCTGAGAAAAGGTGAAAGTACATAGTACACAATCAATTTGCACCAACATCCAGCCTGCTTAATGAGATCAATCAATTGGTTTCGATACTTTGGAAGGGCCATGTTTCATCAGGAGATTTGATTGTGAAGTGACTATAGATACTACATACTAAGTGTGGAAACCACCTATTATGATTGTGTAAGAGCATTACAGAAGGGGATTGGCCTACCTATCGCATTTAGGCCCTGAGTACAATACAACAAAATGAATTAAGAAATAAATCTGTAGCAATGTTGAGTATGTTTTCCCTGTCCAGCATGGCATGCAGATGGTGTGAGGGAGTTATAGGGGACACATTTTGCATGTCAATTTTCAAAAATGTTACGGGGAACAAGAACAGCCCTTGGACACCTTATTCAGATGCAGTCAGAATTCTACTTGATAAGCTCCTGCCAAGGATAAAAGATTACAAAGAGCAAACAATGAAAGCAATGGTACAATCTAGGTAGAGTGTGAGAGCCTACCAGCAAGGTTTTAACATTCAGAGCATGGCTTTGAAAACGTAACTCTGTCTATTTATACACACAGAAATGAACAATCTATACTTTTCAAATTTATTCTTTCTATTATTAAACCTTCAATATGTTATATGAAACTCTAGCATGGATGTATCTGTATACATGTAGAGCTACATTAACGTACCAGCAAAAATAGCTCATTAGTCAGTCAGCTTTATTGACATCATACATTACATTTGTGTTTTTTTTTTCTTTCAGTTAGTGAGGATTTTACTCTGTTCATGGCCTGTCTGAATGACAGGGTAACAATCCTGATCACACTCAGATAATAAAAGTAAACACAATCAAATGTAAAAACATTACACAGACTAAAACACAGTGGTCTCTTGGAGAATGCAACATTTCACAGTATTCTTAGTGTATATGTCTGAATTTACCTACATTTCCAATCACGGCTTATAGCAGTTTTGCTGCCTACACTTAAACTAACATGCTCTGTGTGGTGATTCTCTCTTAATATGAACTGACAAATTATTGTTCAGACACGAGACAATCAAAATAATGTTAAAAGAGAAAGAAACCCATATATATATATATATATATATATATATATATATATATATGTGTGTGTGTGTGTGTGTGTGTGTGAAGTGACGGAATGCAGAAATTTTAGTAGAACACATTCATCTGCAAAGTTTGAGGGAAATCAGACAATTTGTCAAAACTGATGTTGTGCTATTTTAAGTTTTGATGCAGTCATCGCTGGATGAGAAGACTACAACACTTTGGTATGTCATGTATGGACAACAGTATGAAGAAATATATAAAGAAAATTCAACATATTTCCACTTTTCTCGCATAATAAAGAGCAATTGACTTTCTTCTTTCAGAAAGCAGAGGAATAATATTACCCTTAACATAATATCATGCCAGCAACAAGTTAAAGAAATGCGTGCTTTTCATTAAAAAAGACATAACATTTTGTGGAATTCTCTCTATATTTTCTTTATCAGTGTACATAATACTATTGTGAAGTAATGAACTATACATTTAGTCTCCTCATCCAGCAGTGGTTGCATTGATACTTTAAAAATTCATAACTTTTTAATGAGTAGTCAAATTTTCCTCAAACTTTGCTGATGTGTTCTGCTAATATTGCTGCATTCACTCAATCTATTGCCCATGCATTTTTCTGGTATAATTCTCCTCTAAATGATACTTACCACTGAGGTATGTCATCAAAGTCAAAAGATACGTTGAAGTACTGGCAGTAGAAGTAATTACCCACTATCAGAGGGGTCTGGACAAGAAACTGGTTGTACATAACATACTTGAAACACTGCCACTGCTGTCCGTATGTCGTTGGCTTGTCCTGAAATGAAGGATTTTAAAAATTGCATTTAAAGACAAAAGATTAAAAAAAACACCATGAGGTACCAGCATTGTGGAGCACATGCAGTGCAATGCTTTGTACACTATAGCAATATAATAGAGAATTACACTGATTATTCCTTGAAACTAGTGTGTACAAGAAAAACATATTGCTCAAGTAAATCATATTATGCAATTGTGCCGAGGTTTAGACCTTGGCGAGAAGATCACTTATACATGAAATTTGCTATGAACTACCATAACATGATCATTGCTTACAATTCGATGCATTCCCTCTTTACACCTTGTCTTTTTATTCCCCTATGATATACAGTAATAGAACTTTACATTTGTAGATCCCCTATATTACAAAGGTAAATGAATATGTCAGGGCTCCTTTTATCATAACAATATGTGTGGCTTGGACCCTTCACACGAAAATATATGGGACTAAATGCTAACCATACCCATTACTAAGCAGTCCCCTAATTCTAATCCTTAAATCAATCATTAGTTGGCCTCCTGACTGCTGTGCTCCAACATTATATACCCATGAATCGTTCAACTATATACAGTATATCTATATCTATATATCTATATCTATATATATATCTATATCTATATATATATATATATATATATATATATATATATATATATATATATATATATAAATGAATTATAAACATGTATTATCCAAACTGTCAGAAGAAAGAAAGTTAGTAATTTCAACACTGAATGGCTCTCCGAGGTCACAGAGTTATGGCTTACTGCAAATCTACCTTGTAACAAAAAGCAACTTCACACTTTGTTGATGGAGAATAGGACAAGGGGGTGGGGAGGGCAAAAATCAATTTACCTGTTGTATTTTGTACCTGTCCATGAATGGAATGAACTGGAAGATGAAGGCTGGTGCACATAGCAGGAAGAAGGATACCTTAATGACAAGATTGAGAGAGAGACTGTAAGGAAGAATTTCTTGTCAGAAGGGGTGAAGGCTTGGAATATAGGAAGAATACTTAAGTAGGGGCATTTAAAGGTGTCCAGTTTCAAATACTGCTATGCTAAGTAGTTCACACAGTAGATACGCACACCACACAGTGGTAAGGGAGACTTCTTTCTGATTAGGTGTGTGTGGATATAACGGGCTCAACCTATAGATGGAGGTACTGAAAAACACATGGAAATCTATCTCACTGATGCGAGGAGCTAGTTGCTCATGTATTATTACCATTAATCTGTTATAGTCAGCAGACATTATTCATACTGTAGTGAAGATAGTGAAGAAGAAGAAGAAGAAGATCAGCATTAACGATGAGTAAACATGCACTTGAACCTTATCGCCTCGTGAAATGAAAGACACAGACGACTGTTAGTCTCCAGTAGACTGATATGCATGACAAAAACAAAGCAATACCAACTGCATGTGGAATAGCTGTAAGTGACATAGGTGACATACAAAACTGACATACTATCACTGTGTCAATCGAGTCGAACTTTATGCTCCCTGATAATGGTGTCACATTTCTAACTTACGATGTGAAAACATGCCGAGATGTACACCGATATCTGAAATCGGGTGTAATGCGTTGTCATGTACCTCCATGAATGTTCAAACGCTCCATAATGACTCTCTGTCAAATTCTCCATGACGGCGGTAGCTGCCCGTAAAACAAGTAGAATGTATATAGGTTACCTATAGCTGTTGCTGTTGTTACATAAGAACAACTAAACCGCTGTACAGTGAGCAGGTCTACGGGGCCAGTTGATACGGCAAAGCTGACTGTAATATCATCTGGTACAGGTTCTACACCAATGGACCTGTGTGTGTGTTGTGCGTGTGTATACTCACCATTACCGATCTACGTACAGGTAACCGTGCATGCCCTAATCCCCAGGGTCAAACAATACAAAGCGCTGAGCGGGTCAACTATACCATTGCAGTTTGGCGTCAACCTGCGTCAACGCTATACCAGAGCGTTGACATTACTGCAGCCGAGCTAGCTTGGCGCCGTCTCACAACATACCTGCTCCCATCCCAAGGCGCGGCGCCATCACCCTTGCGTACTTGAAAAATACTACTTTCTTGTCATATTAACCATTAGGATTTTATAGGTGCTGTCGGTTTTGTCCACAACCGACATGCGCGAAATCAAGATTAAACTAAAAATCTACTGATTTATTTCCAATTATCGATAAAAACACAGTCCCAATTGCTGTCAACTTAATTCTACTTATATTCCTACATACCGATTACTGATAACTGTTACAAATATATTCCGAGGGAAAAAAGCAAAAAACAAAAACAAAAACAAAAACAAAAACACAAATTTGTCCCATGACGAATTCAATTGTTTAGATTGCCCAACAGAAATTTGCTGTATAAAAGTAGGTAGGCTTCGGCAATGTTCAATGATTTTGCTTTTTTATTATGATTCGTTTACATTGACCAACTTTCGGAAGAAAACTTTCCCTACTTTCTATGATGAATTACCTCGCAGACGTAAATATCACATATACCACGCTATACTGTAGAATTCAAAATATAGAATCTTACTTTCTGTTCATCTAAAGGAATCTCAGATATAGTAGATGTTTTAAGAAATGTTCTCTTTATTTCTAGCTTGCTTTCTTATCAGATTTATATGTGGTATCAGAGAAATTTGAAATAAAACGGGGAATAAGGCAGGGCTGCCCACTTTCCGCTTTATTATTTATACTTGTAGCTGAAGTAATGGCCTTGAGAATTAAGCAGAACAGTCATATACAAGGTATCACTGTTATTTCCGGCAACACAGCTCAACAAAAAGAATTTAAAATCTCACAACTGGCTGATGATACTGTTATTTTTGTTAATTCGATAGAGTCTGCTAATATAGCACTCGGGAAGTTAAACGTTTTGGGCAAATTGCTGGACCAGTTTTGAATGTCATGAAAACAAAAGCAGTAACAATGAAATTTCAAGAAAATAGTGTAAATTATTTGAATTGGACTAGTGATCCTGTGAAATATTTGGGTGTATTTTTAACAAAGAACAGAAAGGAATCTGAACAATTGAATTGGTTTTCAAAATTAGAAAAGGTCAAAGCTATTTTAAAGTTCTGGAGAATGAGAAATTTAACATTGTAGGGTAAAGTGGTAATTGTCAAATCATTGATCATTTCACAATTTGTGTATGTAGCCTTAGTACTACCATTTCCAGAGAAGTTCATTATGGAATTGAATAAATTGATTTATAATTTCCTTTGGAATTCTAGGAGAGAAAAGGTGAAGCGATCTATTTTATTAAATCCTATTGAAAAAGGCGGTTTGAATATGTTTGATTTACATGCTAGATTTCAATCCTTGTGTTTGTCGTGGTTCGCAAATTATCAAAATTGTCATCCAGACTCCCCATGGAAGTTTATGTTCAAATTTTGGGTCGAGAAAATAGGTCCAAGTCCTCTGATAATGAAAACGAACTGTTCATGTAAAGATATGTTAGCACTATGCAAGAAGCATAAACTACCTCGTTTCTACACTCATTGCTTACTTTCGTGGTGTGAATTAAGATATATTGATTTTCTTCATGTGAGCAACATACTAGATGAAGTATTGTGGTACAACAGTAATATATGCTTAAATGGAAAAACTTTGTTTTTTGAAGAATGGTACAAGAAAGGTATCTTGACACTTGATGTACATGATGTAGTTGAAAATGGATATTTTAAATCTCGCGAGTTAATTTGTTGTGCTCTCAATTGTGATAATTTATTAGTGGATTTTAAGTATTCAAAACTTAAAAAGGCAATTCCAAAGATATGGGTGGAACGTATATTAGAAGTAGATCAATGTGAAAACGCGCACAAAGATCACGATATTGATTTATATGCAATAAAGGACAATGAATATATTAGATTATCTAGAACATCGTCGAAACAATTTCATAGTTTTTTTATGTGAGAGTAAGAAAAGTGATCTAACTATACTGTTATTTTGGAAAGACAGATTTAATTTGAGTACTGATTTTGATTGGAATACTGTTTTGAAACAAACATTTCGGAAACTAAGGAACAACAAAGTTAAGCAATGCTACTTCAAGACATTACATCGTATTCTACCTTATAGATATAATCATTTCAAATGGAAAATTGTAAGTGATAATTTGTGTATATTTTGCTCTGAAACAGAAACCTTTAGTCATGTTCTTTTGGAGTGTCCTAAAGTGTCTATGTTTTGGAAAAAGGTTACTGATTTTATTCAGTTCGCTTTTAGAGAAACAATCTTATTAAACGAGAAATTATTGATTATTGGAGTGGAGTCAAAGAGTCCAAATGTAACGACTATAAACAAGATATTGATATATGCGCAGTATGCAATTTATAAACAATACATAATGCATTTATTTCAAGGGCATTTATACAATAGTTTGAAAATATGGATTAGTTTTAGAAATGAAATATTGTTAGATAATGTTTCTGAGATTGTAACAAACATGATGAAATCATTTACTTGATAACCAATGAAGAATCTGTACTTTTTGAGTATGTGCTCATTCATTGTTTAAAAAAAAGAAAGAAATTGTTTGATGTAAAGCTTTGGAAATGAATGAATAAAGTACCTCTGTAGAGGTTAAAAAAAAATCAGATTATGTGGTAGAATTAAGCAAAATGTCAGAAGAACGGTGCACAATCGCGAAGTTACTGAATTACGGTATATAAGAAAAAAAAATAACATCTGAAAATAGTTCCCCTCCACTGTTTTTGACGAATTCGATTTTGTCGTATTTTTGTCAATTAGCTACAGCAGAAGGATTACAGTCTTTCAAAAAATATCGGAGAAGGTTTCATCAATTAGCCATGTTTTTAGAAAAGTCATGATTAGGCCCTATGACAAATGAGCTCTCTGATCTATTTAAGGGTCAATTTGTTGTTTTGATGGGCTTAATTTGTCCGGGTATAACAGTAAGGAATGGATATGAAATATGCAAGGAAAGTACATAAGGAAAATCCAAAACAGTAGGCCTACATGTTCAAGACTGGTCAAATCAGCGACAACACTGTCCCTCGGGCCTACATAGCATGACATGACCACGTCATAACATAACATAACATAACATGACATAACATAACATAACATAACATAACATAACATAACATAACATAACATAACATAACATAACATCGAGGAACATGGCGATATTACGTATAGATAGGCCTACTAAAACCAGGGGTCGCTGAACTTGGAAGGGATCTTCTTCTAAAAAATCGAGAAAATTAGATATTGGGGAAAAATACAAATTCCAGAAACCTTTGCTTTCCATCGTTTCAGCCCCAATGTTCTTCTGTCAAGGGGAGGGGGACCTTGACATTTACTTTAAAGGGTGTGTACAGTTCTGGTCGAGGTGCGGATTTAGCTTTTAACGTTTTGCGAGAAATTCAGAAACCACTCTATGAAATGTCAAAGAGCATGCAATTCTAAGGGGTATAAAAAGTTTATTTGATGAAAATTGGTTTTGAAATGGGTGAGATATCCCCAAACAATGTGAAACAAAGAGGTTTCTCATTATCTCACTTAGGAATGTGCGAAACATGAATCCCCACCTCAACCAGTACTGTACCGTCCCTTTAACCCAACCATGAGCACTACCCCTGACACCCTAGCTCCCCTTCACTTTTTTTTCACACTCACCCATACTAATCCACAAACACACACACACACACACACACACACACACACACACAAAACACACAGAAACAAAATCTTTTCCATTTTTTTTTTCACCAGAAGAGAGGCCAAGCTGTATAAATGTGTGTAGTGGCGTGGTAGTGGCACTGCATGGTCTCGACAGCCCAGTGTATGAAGCGAGACACCATGCACTCAGTATGGTTGCTACACAGTTGACAGCTCCAAACTAAGATTGACGTCTTTTCCCCCTTCTTTTACCCTGATGTGGAATGGCGTGAAGAGCTTTTTGAAGATCAAGAACAAAACCATACCGATCCGAGACGTCCGCCGTGCGCGCATGCGCAGAAAATATATACAGGCGGCGTAGAGAGAAGTAGCTTACGGGGCGTAGTGATCAGCTGTGTTTTGATACTATTCTTAGGACAGCATCATCGTCGAGCGAGTTCCATGCTGTCTTACGCTTCTCTATTGTCTATATGTGGACAGTGAGCAGCTTCTTCGGCGTACACAGCAGACGATATACCACAGTCACTTTTCGTTAGATATTATGGCTTCGTATGTTGGTCTGAACGTAGGAGGCAAAATATATCAAACATCGCGTACGACTCTCATCCGTGAACCAAATTGTTTCTTTGCATTAATGCTTACAGAGAGAATACCGTCTTCCACAGATGACAAGGGGAATTATTTGATTGATCGCGATGGAGAGGTATTCCGCCATGTCCTGAATTATTTACGATACGACAGACTCGTCCTGCCGGATAACTTTGATGAACTCCATTTAATAGGATATGAAGCGGACTTCTTCATGTTGGAGCATCTCAGGGAGCTTGTCGACAGAAAACTAGGTTTAGCCCCAACTTCAAAACACGTCACCCTGAATGTTGGCGGGAAAATTTTTCAAACTACAATCGCTACACTGACTCAAGAATGCGACTCTCTCCTCAGCGATATGTGCACTGGAAAGTGTCCGATCGCCAGGGATAAACACGGCCACTACCTCATCGACAGAGATGGTGACTTGTTTCGGCATATCCTGAACTTTCTGCGGTATCAACGCCTGGTGCTCCCGGAGAAATTCGATGAGCTAGATTTGCTGATGGGCGAGGCGAAACACTTCAAACTCCTGCTGTTTCTGGAACACATCCGTACTCTAAAGTTCCTCGCCGAGTCCCGGAAAGAAGGCTCCGGGTCAGAGTACGTAGATCTCTTCAAGACGGGAGAGGCTTACTGCATCTACTCCAACACAGACAGCTTTCTGGACGACTTCGAGACCGTGCCACTCCCTCGCTCCGACATCGAGCGGACATACGGCGGCGTCAGGTCGATTCCCGTCGCGTTCGACGAGTCCCTTGTGGGTACGTGGGTATCGACGTCGAGAGGCTTCAAAGCCTATCCCAGAGACAAAGAGGATCTCATCAACCGCGTTGCCACATACATCTTGCGAAATCGAGACAACATGACGAACGAGTGCAGAGTAAAGAATCAATGCGTAAAATGGAGATATGAAAAGATCAAGTAACAAGTCAGTTGGCATTATCATGACGCCGAATTGACGTGCTGCCTGTCTTTTCCTATTTACAAAGAACGTGGAACGCATTTTTATTCTTTTCGATGTGAAACGGTCCTTCCTTTTGCTCCTGGTCAAGGGTCAAGGGAAAATCTTGGATTTTATTCGTGTATATTTTTCCCATTTTGTTGCCAAAATCGTGTATCAATATTGTGTCTGTATGTTGGAGGGGGGGGGGGGGGGGGGGGACTGTAACCGGGAGCCAAACCAAGCCCAACCCGTGTCATCATCCAAAAGCCCAAGTCATGTAATCCAAATAACACGTTCGGATGCATGATATTCTCCATATTAACTTGTGAATCAGCAGATATTAAGTGAAATAATCATTTTGTGGTAAGTTGTATCAGAGACTCATAGTCCTAAACCGGTGCGACTAACCTCTTTTTTACTCTTCTTAATCCTGCTTTCGATGTGTAACTTCACTGTAATTATATCTACCTTCGTTTATATTATAGGGCACGTTGTGTTGTGTTCCATGTGGTGTACTGGTAGCTGCTATGGTATAATCAGGGAGGTGGAAGAATCCATCTCCCTTGTATAACATCGATTAGAAGATATGCAATATATTACTAGTCTTTTAGGTCATGAATTATGTCAAAATGCAGTTAGGGCAGTGTGAAATTGAAGGTCTATTCTAATATTTGGTAGCATATTACATCGTAGTTATCAGTCTGCGCATATATCTATTGGTATAGATGTTTTATTACGACAATATTGTGCTCATTAAAGTCATCCGGCACCGTTATTCATAGAGTTATACTTGAAGTTTATTGATTCCTAATTATTCATCAATTATTCTCTTAAAGTTACATTTATGAATTTTTATCTTTGCGTGCAATCTGTGATGAATGCATAATATGATATTGTGATTTTACTGCTTGTACACAATAGTGTTGCCCCTATTCTCTCTACAAAATTTTATACGTGTGAATGTTATCACATCATGTCATAATAAAGCCAAAAATTGGTGAATCAGTATTAAGTTTTTGGGATGTTTGCAGGAATATATCAGATTATGGTACTTGTCTTTGTGTAGAGTCTCTTAAAGTATCAACTTTGGAGTACACAGGGAAATGCATGATAAATTTTGTTATTTTGGCTCACCCGCATTGAAACTGATAGTTCCCGGAAAACAAGTACGAAGAATTTGCAACATATGAATTGCATAAAACCATTTTCCTTTCAACGACACAAATGATTAATGTATGTGGTTGGCGCTCCTTATATACGTGCTATGGGCGTCCGAATATCGTGCAAGAAGTTACGTTTGTTTTTTTTTTATCTTTACTTTTTTTTTGGTATAATCGTTATTGACGTCAATCACAGGGGCCAGGATTACTGCATCTTCGTAAAGACTCTTGTTCGATATATACCTATCACATTATTTCACGTGGATGGATGTAACCCTTCTCAGCCCATTTTCTTTTCTTTTTTTTTACAACACAAGTAAGTGAATTAACATGCTGCAAAAGTATATCATCACTCAAAGCTCCGTTTTGTGTATCCGGTAATATACCTGCAGCGAAAGTGGTATACTTTTCATCCGTAGGGAAATTAAAGGTAAATGCAATATAGGGGGGGGGGGGTTACTATCAATTATTGACCTTTTGTAAACATTTGAGATGGTTAAGGTCAACACCTCTTTGTGCATGCTACGTATACTGTCCTCTGGCGACTTGACTTTGTATTGGGCACAATAGGACGAGGCGTTAAATACTCTGTAGCGATGGAGAACGTATATGGACGCCAGTAAAAGTAGCTTCTTGGCGCGTTGGTGTTATGGAAAATGGACGAAGCCACACAATCATAGTCAACAGTCACGACAGTGGGCCCAGTCCTCTGTCTGTATTCCTATCAGATTACGGCTCATGCAATTAACCTTTTAAATCTACACGTGTTCGAAAACGCATCCGCATTTTGTGCTAGGACTTGTGTGTTGATTTTTTTAAAATCATTTTCCCATGAACAAGTAGAGAGAGAGAGAGAGAGAGAGAGGGAGAGAGAGAGGGAGGGAGAGAGATAGAGTTTGATATGAACTGATGAAGAGAGAGAGAGAGAGAGAAAGGGAGAGACAGAGAGAGACGGAGACAGAGACAGAAACTCAAGAAGTTGATAAAAATAGACGAAGAGAGAGTTTCAGTTTCAGTTCAATGACATTTATTTCAAGCAAGCAATATCCGTAAGTAATAACAATGCAATATTGTGAACATGTTGAGGGAGAGGAGGAGGAGGAGAGAGAGAGAGATTATACTCAGGCAGATAATATTGATAGATAAAGAGAGATAGATAGAGAGAGAGAGAGAGAGAGAGGTAGAGAGAGAGGTAGGAAAGACATCACAAAAGTTATGGACATTGATGGAGCAGTTTATTTTACATACAAACTCATAGCTGCGTGATTTTACAGCATGCAGGCGTGTACTCAGGATGAAAAGGAATATGGGCGAAAAAGATACTGATTGCGAACATACTGCTTACAGATGTGACATAATAAACACATCGGCTAAATACAGATTCGATTTCAGCTATATGATTATGCCATTGATAAAAGCACGGGACTGTGTAGAGCTGAGAACGTTACATTCTTACGAAGATCACATTCACGCAAACGGGACTTGCAGTCAATCTTTAAAAAAAAACATTGTGACATAATCAGGTGATTCATTGCTCATTTTTGCGGGTAATGGTTACTTTTGATCATACTACATTTTTATTTCAACAGCGATACTGAGAGTAATTAAGCCGCCTTCTACGTAACCAATGAAATTCGAGTAAAGAATATCATTTACAAAAAATTGTGCAAATTGATGCAATACCATAATTTATAAGGCAATGACACTTTGGTGATTTTCTATTCAGTACGTAGATAACAGTAAATGTTGAACCGCTTACGTATAGTGCCCTAAATAAGCACTTGGAATGTACGTGTACAAGGAAAGGATTGCAAATCAACTTGTGTATATTATGATTTAACATTGCGCAATTTATATCTTATTTGTAGAAAACACATAAAAACGTAAAAAACGTAACTCTAATTTCAGAGTGGGTTGATGCAGAAGCATTCCTAATCTTTAATCACAGCCTATATAAGTTGCTACTGGCTGAATAAAATCAAATGCATTGAATCTAATGACACTTCACATACATGCAGCAATTTTGCAATGCACAAAAAACTTCCACAGACAATTTTTAGGAGAATCCATAATCTATATACGTGAGAGAGCAATAACACCAGCCTTGTTCTGCACCAGCTATCATGAGGGGGGGGGGGGGGCGGGGAGGGAGCATTGTATTTTAAACGAGGGGTGAGAAGACAGCCACGAATGCGGAAAGAGCGAGTTCTGTGTAAGATAAAGGGTTTGTGACTCGGCGGAAGTACATTTATAGAATAATGGTGACAGGAAACGATACGAGATACCAACGAAAGAAGGAGTTCTGGTATTGGACACGCACTTCCCTCTCAAATACCCAGGCCATCGGATCCGTTTCCAAGCATTATCAATCCTTATGTACCTTTTACAGTTAGATTTTAGGATGATCCGGCGCTGAAATTGAGAGCCCAACGCTTATCTCCACAGTGCAGTAACGATTCAAGATTATCCAATCGTTCTTATTTTGGAAGTGTAGTGTAAAGCTCCGTCTAATTTTGATTGGCGTCTTATTAGGTGCGTTATCCTTTTTTTGCCAAATTGGTGGGGGTTAACAAGACATGGTTTCATTTTTTGTTGTTGTTGTTGGTGTTTTTCTTTGTGTGTGAATTGAACACACACGAGCCATTAAGGGTTTACAATTATTCATTAGGCAACTTACAAGACATACGGGTGATGAGTGATAAAACCAGTGGCGGGTCCAGGGGGGGGGGGTGCAACCGGCGCACGCCCCCCCCCCTTTTATTTTTCGTTACAAACAAAAGAAATAAAAAGAAAAAAAGAAATGAAATCGGGAAGTGGCAGCAGAAATATTAGTCACGCCCCCCCCCCCCCCCTTTACAGAATTCCTGGATCCGCCCCTGTAAACTATAGTTGTCCGAAGGATACATTTAACACAGAAACTGGAATTGTAAGATACCCTATAAATAGCCGCGCCCTCAACTTTTTTTTTCTTACCCTTCTTACTTGTGGCTCCTTTATTTTCTTTTTTTTCCTTTTTTTTTTTGAGGCCCAGTTACATGTGTAGATCGAGTACAAATCTGTTTTATTTCTATTTTGGGGAGACATCGCGACCTACTGGTTGAGAAGCACTACTCTATAACAAGACATCATTGCGTCTGAATTTCAAAACAACTGAACGGCGTTTATTGTAGGCCTACAGCAGTACGTGTGCCCGAAATTGACGTGATAACGAGCATCCTATAGTCAAGTTGGAGTCCGTTAATATAGTGCCGCGACCTTAGAAAAAAAAAGATGGCACCTGTATACACATTGATACAACATTACCATAGCGTTTGATATACTGATAAAACGAGAAAGTTTATGTTTCAGGTATCAACCAGAAGTTTGGAAGTTGGAAGTGCACATGAATTTCAAGGGCGCCATGTATCTCGAGCCTCTTGGTTCAGGTCAAACATGTCGCACAATATTAAAAATAATTGGATTGCCTAAGATATGGCATAAACAATATAGGGTGTACAGTCAATATAGCGGACTTCAGAATATGCAGGCATTTACGCTAAGGTGAAGGTATAGTTTGTTCTCATAGTACATAACGAACACAAAAAAGATGATGATGTGCATGTGATGTGTGTTATCGGAAATGTACAAAGTGCCCCAACTCCGGGTTTTAAACGCTTATATTGCGAGGAGATTGTGGGGCCCATGGCCATGTGTGTGGTAGTGAACAACGACTTAAGTCACTATAGGTTGACTCCGGTTTACCTGTTGTAGTGAAGCACATCCAAAAGCCATACCATACAATGTGAACCTGGTTGTCATCTTCATGTCATCTTGAAATTGATCTTCATTCACTATTAAGGTTGACAACTTGGTACCTTGTGTAGAAAGTTGCCTTCAGTAGCTTGTAGAGTTGACACCAAGGTCTTTGACACCACTTGGTGACGAAAGTCGTCTTCGGTCGCTGGTAGTGTCGACAACAAGGTACTTGGCGTCATAAGTCGTCTTCAGTCGCTTACAGGGTTGACACCAAGGTAGAGTAGTTGACACCAAAGTACTTGGTGTCATAAGTCGTATTCAGTCGCTTGCAGGGTTGACACCAATGTAGTTGACACCTAAGTACATGGTGCAAAAGTCGTCTTCAGTCATTTACAGGGTTGACACCAAGGTGCAGGTGTCAAAAGTCGTCTTCAGATGCTTAGCAGGATTGACACCAAGGTATAGTTGACACCAACGTACTTGGTGTCGAAAGTCATCTTCAGTCGCTGTCGGGGTTGATCCCGCTGTACTTGGTGGTCTGCCTTTTCATGTCCTTGGTGTGGGACCCCACCTGGGTCTGCATCTCTTTGCAGCACCGAATCAGTAGGATCATGAGGACGATGTTGATCACGAGCATGACGAAGACGCCGACTTCGATCAGCGTGAATCGCATCTTCGCCCATCGAGACTTTAAAGGAAGGGGGGGGGGATCGAGGGAGGCAATTAATGATTAAGATACCTCGCAATCTCGGGATTGAGCAGTAAAGCATACTCATGATTTTTTTTTTAGTTGTGAATTATCTTCTCTGGTGTGTGTGTGTGTGTGTGTGTGTGTGTGTGTGTGTGTGTGTATTTACTGGCTAATAGTAACACTGTCAAAAAGAAACAAAAATACAACTGTACAAACTAACATAATTCAAATTGTAAAATTTCATGATATAAAAATTAAGTTGTTTCTCTTACATTATGTTGTAAGAATAATTTGCAAAGCAGGAGTAATACGACAGAATAAGTCGGGCTCAATCAAAAACAAAATCAAAACCATGATGTATATTCCTGATTCGAAACCCCACGTACAGCTACGGTTGCACAGTTCAAGTAGCAATTTGCTTCGAAATAGTATGTAAGAAAAAGGAAATAACCACGCAAAGTACACAAACAGTGGCTGATGGAAGGGAGAAAGACCACATACTGCCACTGACTGCACAGATCTTACATTGGATAAAATATAAAGGTTGAAATAGTAGGTCTGATATTTTGTAACTATCAGATTTCAGTGAATACATGGAGTAGCTACATTTTATACCTACGGGTGATTTTTTATCAGTGGGTATCACGTGGTCTGGCGGCACTTCCCCCTCCACGGATCCATCCCTGTCGCCTGACTCGTCCGCGCCACGCCTTCGAACGGCGTTCACTGGCAACTGGGCAAGAGATTCGCCGAGCTGTGTTAGCAACACGCCCCTGTCATCGCGAAGGGCTGATGGATGCTGATCTAAAGACACATCCTGAGAAGCTCCATCAGTTGTTGCAGTCCTTATCCCTCTATCTTGTGGCCGAGCTTCAGAAGTCCGAGAACCTGTACATGATAAGGATATTACAGCAAGCTTCGTTTCGTTGGCGACATTAGAATGTTTCGCAGGCATTAGATTTGCAAAGAGAAACTCTCGATCATTAAAGTTTTAAGAGAATCATATATAGATACAAAAAATACAACATCATAAATTATATTACATTAAATTATGTGGGTGGGCAGATCCAAACGGGAAAAATTCAATGTAAGGCCTATTAAAAAAAATCTTGGATTATACAACTCTGTGTTATTGATATGATCAATGTTTGACAGAAATCGATTCAACTGGGTTCCAGATCTGAGATTGATTGGGATTTTGGAAGCTGTTTATAGACTTTAAACGCTACACACAATGTGCTGTTTCTCTTGAACAATAATAAAATAAAGGATGTACTCTATTTATCCATCCATCTATCTGTCTATCTATCTATCTATACACCATATCTATCTATTTATCTAATGATTTCCTTTCTTCTTTCTTTATTCTTTTAGATCTGGGTGCCTTTCATACGCAGGTTGCAATCAATGCAAGATGGGCGGGATAATAATTTGCACTGACTATGGCAGTAACCTGGACCAAAGGATTTCTTAGTTGTGAATATTCAGCTCACTATATTTATATCGATTCATACAATAACGATTGCAAAAGTGTTCTATCAACACTCTCACTACCATAAGCAAGTTATTTGTATCTCGGATGGTCCCGAGGTGTATAAACGAGTCCATGGGTTACAAAGTAATATGAAAACAACATGCATCGAGTGCGCATACTCACCTAAAAAGCACACTACCAAATATCCCACGCACAATATTAAGACTGCACAATTTCGCTCTATCAAAAGTATCATTTCGTCAAAAGATGTATAATAATAGTCCCTTTCGAAACAGAATAAACTCTTTGTACGATCTAGAGACAGTGCTCAGATCAAAAAGTCGCATTGATAACCACGCAGTTTTATGGTATTCGCTGTGAACGCGCATGATTACGCGCATCAAGTCAATTGCGCTTACCGAACGCTCTCCCTGTCCACTACTAAAGAGACAGTAGGTGAAGATATCGAAATTTTGTAAGGAAATTGTTAAATATGCCTATTTTGACAGATGATTTAATACAGAGAGATTAAAACGGCATCACAAATACAGTCAAATAGCTGTATTATTTGTATATTATATGTCCATTAGAGGTAATCCGGTGGAAATTATCTGAAAGATGGTCTTTGGTATGATACTATAAGTATTAGGAAGTTTTGCTGGTTATATCGTTCTTTGGCATTGGTAGTATTGGTAGATGATGCCTAGTTCAAAACAAATACAGTAAATTTATTTAATTGGGAATGGAAAGCATGGTTGTGTGTGTTATTTTGTTGGGTCAGACCTCAAGTGTATTGTTTCCACTGTATTAGTCCTTTGTAAGTATTCATGAGTTGATGTTTGCGTGCTCAGACTGCAGGCAGTGCCTGTAACCTTCCCATGTTTGTACATAAATTTGTGTTTTTATCTGCCAGAGTATGATATAATCGTATATCTTTTGCTAGATTTTGTCAAGCTGATTTGGCCACTGCCATTCTGTACATATTATGTTGTTTTCATATTTTCTTTTTTTTTCAACTCGATTTTTTTACACACCTCAATCATGGACCCTAGGGTCCATGCCTCAATGTAAGGGTGATTGAGTTAATAAACTACAAACTATAAACTACACCTTTTGATCACTAGATCTAGAAAGGGCAGAGACAAAAGTAAAATCACCTGATAAAGGGAAGGGCTTTCAGTGACAAACGGAGACGAAATGAAATTACATATACATTTATATTATGCGAACAGTGTTGTGGCAGTCGTCACAGCCCATTGTAATTCTATATAACAGTACAAAAGAAAAGTGGAATGGAGTGAACGATAGGAACACTAAAGCCGGGTCATGGTTAAAAGTCCACGATACATAAGAAGCATCAATAGATCTTCTCTAAATCAATAAGAAGTCGGTGCAATATATAAGGCAGCTCACATCCAAGTTCAGAAAAAGAAGTAGAAAAACAATGAACCGATGACAAAGAATATTTCCAAATAAAGCTATGGCAGGCTTCTGTTTTATTCATAATTATACGAGGCATATACTCATCACGTATCAACGGTATATTACAATATTGAAACACATACTTATTGTAAACAAGAGTATTTGTGTCACCAGAATCAAAACCTATAAGTATCTCTATACTAACAGCCTGATTCCGTTGAAGAATGGCAAAGAAGACAAACGGTCAGAAAACAATGCACTGTATTACGAAAATAAGGAAACTGACCTAAACATGCGAAACAGAGATGTCTTTTTTTCAAGCACATTGATATTGAAGAAAATATAAATCACATTATCACTTCTAATTGTCATCACTTTATTGATAAATCACCAAGGACAAAAATTACTTAATGTCATTAGATTGCAATTTCATATCATAACTGTAAACATGGAAATGAAAATTATAAATAATATACACATATCCAAAATACAACATAAATAAACGAAGAGGAAATTTTGGTGTATAAATTATTAAAAAAACAACAACGACACTGAGAGGCCCATTAGCTACTAATTTACGCTACCTTAATCTAGCGAACTTGACAGTCTTTATCCTCATACACCCCTGCCTTACTTGCACGTCAGGTGATGCTGATGACTGATATAATTGCTTTAATGGTACACAAGGATATGATGTCACAAACATAGTCCAGAAAGAGTAGGGCCCTGTTTCATAAAGCTGTTCGTAATGTTACGCACGACTTTACGAACGACTTAGATATGGCAAGCCAAGTGGGTTTCCTAATCATTTTTAATTTCAATTCCTAAAGTGGAAATTTGCAGATGGTAATGATTATTCGTACAATTTTACACACATTCTTAGTTGAAAGGGCATTTTCCCCCCCAATGTAATATACAGTCGTACTTTGTTTAAACGTAAAGGAAAAAAAATGGGCACACATATTGACACTTCATATTCCAGTCTCTCGTAAAGTCATGCGTAACTTCACGAATAGCTTTAAATGCAGACAGGGCCCAGAGCTATCGCAGACACCTGCGTCTCAAACGATCAGAAGCCCAGCTAGCGGACGAGGACTCAACATATAGTTCACATTCCATGGTTACTCTGACCACCATTGTTATGGTTGTAGCGTACACTGGACACGATAGGTGAAAGATTTTAGCTGCAGTATCAGCATGTTTAAGGGCACAAAGCGGTGCATACTGTATTTGATTTGATTTATTTATACAAACATAATATTGCAAAACATATATATACAAACATAATATTGCCACCCATTATAACCTATCATTGTCATCAATCATCCTCATCGTTATCCTCTTCGTCATCATCTTCCTCGTCATCTTCCTCCTCGCTGGGCTCACTGTCGGGGTTGAGGCCGACGTATTTCCTACCGTACCGCTTGGAGTCCTTAGCCACACCCTGGGCCTGTGTCTGCCATCCCTTGCACGTCTTCAGCAGACACACGCACACGATGATGTTGATGACGAAGACAATGGCGATGGCGAACTCGAGTATGGTAAATTTGAACTTCGACCACCGCTCCTGTAAGACATCAAAAGCCAGTTGCAAAATTGGCCAGAGAAAAGTTGCGCAAAGTCATGTTATCATGCAGTAACGGTTTATGCGGTCATGATTAGCGAATCTATCAATTATATTCATAGAATGTATACATAAGAATGGACATTCACAGGGTATAAAGTGGATTTTGGAAGGATAATCATTCAAACATCATCCCTCGATGTTCCATAAAAATTATGTCACTTCAAAACATGAATATATCAGTCATGAAGCACTTCAGGAGATGCCTTCGTAAAGTTCTTCAAGCAGACGATCTATCCTTCTAACAAGTCTTTCAGCCTGTATGGCGTTTCTCATGGAAGGCATGCTTGTTCTGACTTGGATACAAAGTACAACATTCATTTTCGTTTTCTTATCCCGTGTTCTGACCCCCTGTAGAAGACAATGTTATAATATAATTGATTTATAAGTAAATATACTTACATAGGGCCAATAAGATTTTGAAGAAACCGTTTGCCCTGGTGCCTCATCCTCGACTTCATCTCCCGCCCCCTCCTCATCTTGCTCAGCAACCTCTCCCCGCAAGAATCGAGTCAACGTTGGGCGTGGCAGATCTGACAAGACGTGTTCAATTGACCGGCCGGCCACAAAATTGTCTGCAAGTACAAGACCTAAAGATTGAGAACGTAATGTAACAAAGAAGCTCAATTTGAAGAAAGAAAAAATACTTTAAAATACTGCTTTATATTTTACATACGAACGCCATAACAAGAATCGCATCAGTGAAATTCGCACCCATTTCTTTACACCCCTGCAACATTCATTATGATAATACCTATTTATGAACATGCAGGGTTAATTGCACATCCCCATTCGGTTCTCTGGTCTCTTGATCACCCTGTGATGTCATAATTACGCGTGATACCTTTCCAACACACGGAAAGTGAGTGAGAAATCAACCCAAGAATTTTGTTTCTGTTTCAGGTTGGTCAAACCGATCAGTCAGATGCTTCATAATTAGTGATCAAGAATTTCACGCATGCAATAGTGGAATACCATCCATTACTTAAACCAGGGAGGTACAGTCTCACCTCCTTGCTTAAACTGCGGTACGATTCACAGTGTGCAAGCTGGGACTCACCAGTAATTGCTAGGAAGACATGCAGTACTGACATCGCATACACCCTCAGTATTCAAGCGCGGAATAACATCTTGGTTTTGGCTGACCATAATAGGCATAATACTGCCGGTTCTTGGCTCAAGTAAGTAGAGTCGTTCTCTTTGGTTTATGACAATGTTGCATCCCATATCCCAAGCTATACGCTATCACACGTGCTACAGGGCCTGCGCGCACGTTTTCTTTCCTTGCTGCGCGCCATGTGTCTTATAAGACACATGATGCGCGTACGCGGCAGTCATAAAGCAGAATGATATTCCCGTGTCATATCGGGATTACAACTTTGCCAGCTTAGCTCCCATTTGGCTCCACTCCTGAAACAGGTAACCAAGCATATCCCTACAAACAAAAGCCAAACTAATCAACGACACATTTACTCCAACCCTGATCTATCAGCAGTGCCAAACATGGACCCTGACTGAGCCACTTGAGGAGAAATTAACTATTATACTTATGAAATGAGATACATGAGAAGAACAATAAAATGGAAAGTAACAAGATAGGGAATAGCACCATCAGATAAAATGATGGGATCAGCACCAATCCCCTAACACATCGAACAGGAGAGAAATTGATGTTGCTCGAATGGACACCGCATCATCTTACCTTAAAAGTTACATAATTTATAACATTTATTCTAACATTTCTACCATACCTCCACAAAAATGAGTTTCCAATCATCAATATCAACTTCCTTTAAATACAACTTTATGATTACCTCCACCATATATATATATATATATATATATATATATATATATATATAATTATTAGAAGAAAGAGTCTCAAGTACGCCATGGATCCAACGATTACAAAAAATTTTTTATTACAAAATAAAAGATTTTTATAAAAAAAATTTGTAATAAATTTTTTTTTTTTGTAATCGTTGGATCCATGGCGTACTTGAGACTCTTTCTTCTAATAATTACAACATTCGAAGTCCAACACGTGGAAAATTCCAAGATGAACATTTTATATATATATATATATATATATATATATATATCTTTGCTTTTAAACAATAAGAAAATAAAGGTTAGTGTTTCTACTTCTTGTATACAAGAAGAGCAAAATTTATATGACTCAAATCCAATTTTGAAAAAATTCAGATCAGTGCGGTATAGGGCACTGGTTCACATAAAGCAAGAGCGCCCTCATCAAGAAGCCAGAGGTATCTGAAATCTATTCAAAACATGTACAAAATATTCCCCAAAACAAAGTGCTCCATCTACTCGCGTATTGTTAAGTATACATATTCAGCATTTTAACCGTTTCCCTTTTTTCTTTTTATTGCTTTTGTTTTAACGAAAAATAAGGGGGTGCGCGCCCGGTGCGCCCCCGCCTGGATCCGTCACAGCAAACAATACAAACAAAAAAGTGGAAAGATTTTGACAATATGCAGCAGTTAATTTTCCTCTATTGATTTCTTCAAACTTTTTCCAACTAACCGTGAGGTGTGATTCTTTTCGTGTTTGTAAAGTAATATCGGGTTTTCTCTTCTCATTCCCCTTTCCCCCTATCCAGAACATAAAGGTAAGTTTGATCACATACAGGCCTGACAGCCATTTTTAAATAAGTCCATCATCAATTCAATTCAATTCAACTTTATTTTCATTTCCATTAAATAAACAGGGAAACCTATATACAATGTATTGACAGAACATATTTGTAATAATTTCAAAAACCTACATTAACAAGATACATGTGATCATGAGTAACAACATAATTGCATTTTTAGGGTATTATTATGCATAGTACAAGGATGGGAATGGAAATGGAGGGTCTTACTAAAATGCCAAGCTTGTACTATATGGAACCCTCAGAAAAATATAAGAGAACGAATAATGACTTCATGAAACTACAAACAAAATATGAAACAAAATCAAAGAAACCAATGTCAACTGACATAACTGGTGAGTCCCAGATTGTCCCTCGGATAGGACATAAAATGGAGGTCCCGTGTATGAGAGAGTAACAACTCATGCACGTAAAAGATCCCACTTCATTTATTCATCGCAAAGAGCAGGGTGTTTAACTCGGTGAAGTGGTCCCACCTCACATCCAACTGGACCCAATGGAAGACCAGCTTAACGTAGCTGAATATGGGCTATCCAGCGATCTTCTCAGATGGAAAATATGAAACAAACAAAATGAAATAACAGGAAGGAACGAAAAAAGGGAAAACAAGACAAAAGACAAAAAAGAAAAAAAATTAAACTGCAACACACGCCATCGTGGACACAAGCAAACTGGATTCCATGATGTAGGAGTAATAAGACTCACCCTTGAATGATATTGCGAAGAATTGGGTACATAATACCGAAAAGAATGCAGAAGAGTGGACATATAAAAAGGAGAGAACAGACACAATGATACACTGTTCAATAACAGTAACATCTGAGGAGGACTTATATTTGAGAGATTATTTTACTCTAATAACAGAAAATAATATTGATATGAAATTGATTAATGCATGTAAAAGAAAGAAATATGACGACTTGATTGAGATAATGAAGCAAACCTAATTCGGTTGTATGTTATAAGATTTCAATAAAAAATAATTTCATTTTATTCTTGAAAGAATTCAAAGTTCTTGCCGTTACAATATCGTTAGGAAGTGAGTTCCAATACTTTGGCCCATCGTAGATGAAGGTGTTCTGAGCCAGCAGAGTTCTTAAAAAGGGGAAATGAAATTCATTCGATCGCCTTGTTGGATAATTTGTGAACGGATTTATTTCTTGGAAACATTGTTTCAAATTTATTTTGTACGCACACACACACACACACACACAAACTTTCTCTCTCTCTCTCTCTCTCTCTCTCTCTCTCTCTCTCTCTCTGTCTCTCTTTCTCTCCTCTCTCTTCCGGCATGACAGCGACTTAGTGTAGGGATTTGTTCAGGGTTTTTGTTTCGGAATAGTTAGGTTAGTTATAGGTCTTTTTGTCCTAGTATCTTGTTTTATCCTTTTTCAATGTATATCAGTCAATCAATCATATAATTTCTTGTATTACGTGTGGGGGGGGGGGGGGATGCACCCTACAAGCCCAGCTTTTTAGCATTCCTCCCCATTTCCAACATTTTCGTATACTTACAATTTTTCTGTAAACTTATCCTTTATTTTGTATTATGATGAAATGTATGTACTTGTATTCAATTTCTGTAATATATTTATATGTTTTTGTTGGAAATGAAAAATGAATGAATGAATGAATGAAATGAATGAATCGCAAATATCTCAACGTAACAAGAATGGATTTAAGTCGTTTTGCAATCGAAGCCTTTTACGCGGCATTACGCGGCATGCACGGTCATCACCACACAGCTCTGTTAATATTCTTTGCAGACGAATCATCCTTGTACTCCTTGATTGCTCGAACAATGATATAGCAGAGACATATAGGAATCTCTTTGTTGTAAAGTCTGTCTTCGCCGTATTTTTTGTTCAATCCAATCATGCCGCATTTCCTTTGCTGGAAGGCATGGAATGATTACGCTGGTCTCCTGAGGAGTCGATTAAAACTCCTACATTCTTTGATGATAGAAGGATAAAGTGCTGATTACTGTTCATTCGTCTTCTGTAAAGAGCGTATGATTATATCATAAACGCATGAACGAACCTAAAGACTACAAGGGTTGTATCTGTATCAGTGTAAATTGATGTATAAAACTGTTTGTGTGTGTGTTCATGCATGCGTATGCGTGTGTGTGTTTGTTTGTGTGAGTGCGTATACATATTACATTATTAGAAATGATAACTTATTGATTTTATTTCTTGTTCTTTTGATTTTCTGTAGTGGGAGTATATTTAACACGCAAAATCCGTATAAACGAATCACGTCACAGCCATCTTTGACATTTTTACATAAAAATGAGCACGTAAGTGCGTGTGTGTGGTCATGTCATAATTGAACCAAACCGAAACCTTAAACACTGAAGCTTCCTTTCTAGGCCTATACTGCGGCTGGTGGTAAGCTGAAGTCTTGACTTTTAATAGATACTTCCAGTGAGGAATTAAAGAGTCATGTGATTTGCCGGGTTTCCCCGGCAATAAAGCAGAAGTGAAAGTTATATTGCGGTATAAAACAACGCATATTATTCTAACGGAGATGGAGCCTACATAAAGACCAGTTAAACTCCAGATATATTTTATCAATATGTGAAAAGAGGCTGCCGGATATAATACATGTCCGGTATTTTGATCGGGCAGGGATTTTCATTCTTGTTGACGTAATCCGATAATAAACCAACATAATGTATGTATGTATGTATGTATGTATGCATGTATGTATGTATGTATGTATTTATGTGTGCGTGTGTTAGTTACAATGCGTATATGGCATACAGGTACTTCTTTGTTATATTTTCTCTTTTTTTTTTTAGATATGTAATATACAAAAGGAACATGTTATATTTTGTATCTATATCCATGCACTCTAGAAGGGAGTATACGGAGAGAAAGATTGAGAGAAAGATAGAGGCAGAAGAGATGACAAAGAAGAGAGAAAGAGAGAGAGAGAGAAAAAAAGGGGAAAAAAGAGGACAGAAAAGATACAAACAGAAGTACCAAGAGAGAGATAGAGACAGAATAGAAATGATAGATAGAGGCAAAATTAAGAAAGAGTCAGAGAAAGATAACGGAGGAAGAGAAGACTCAGATGAGAATAAGTGAGAGAAAGAGAGGGTGTGTGAGAAAAAAGAAAGACAGAGGAAGAACAGAGGGTACACGAAGCATGCAGCGAATCAATATCACGATAATAATTATATGAATATTGCAATGACATACAAACTGACTCTTTCTGATCGTGCCCAGAATGGTTCGTCAATTGGATTATGAAAAAAAAATGAACACGAACACGTCTGTCAGTACAAAAGACTTTTCTGTTCATGCTCATACTGAAACCACGGTCTGGCCCTATTATTCAGTTACTCGTATAACTCGTTCTTGAGCCATATTAATTGGTCTGCATGGGGGAGAGAGAGTTACTTAAGGGTGATTCAGAAGATGGATGTTCACTCTTCTGCTTCGTGATCAGCCGGCTGATGTACTTTGCCCCAATTATTGTAGATGTACAGTATAATATAATCAGATATGACATAACTGCCATTTGAATGCGCCCGTGTCTCACACGTAATCTCCTGCAAATGTCAAATGCTGATACACTTTCAATTATTCTTGCTTACATTCACTTGTAATGATACATCCTCATCTGTACCTTGATTCACGTGTTTGATGAAAAATCTACTACATATATAACTTCGCCAAGTGTATCGAAAGCGGTTTCGTAAAGCATCCAATTTCCGTTTTTATTTGGGAATATTTGTGAACACAGCTGTGAATTAAGACAAGTAAAGAAGAGGTGTAAAAAACGAGTATGTATATTTTTATGAACAGGCTTCTTAAATCTATTAGCTCACTTGAAATCTTTCACCGGGGATTTTTGCTCTGGAAATCCCCGTACGTCCGTGAACAATGTGAAATGTATTCAGCTGGGACATCCGCAAGCTGTGGTGGATTTGGAAAGTGAAACGGACATTTCTTGACGGGAAGCAACTCTCCTTATCAGCATGACTCTCAAGATCTAACACATTTTCATTTTTATGTTTATTTCCTCTGAAAACTATACAACACAGAGGTGACATCATTACTGGATTCAAATACACAAAGTACGATCATTAATTACTCGTGTAGTCATTAGTCTTTTTAATACAAAATACATATTGTATTGATAAACTTTTTATTGCCTATCGCACATCACTGGAAGCGACTTGATGAATTGCCAGCAATTGCCTCATTCTACGTTTATTGAATATACGACATTGGTTCTTACAGGATACACATGTAGATTAATATCCCAGGATTTAGTCCAAGAGATCACCAAGAGATCTGACAGATGACATTATTATGTATGTCACAGTTTGACTGCTTAGGTTCCACCAGAAGCCGCTGAGTATTAGCAAATATTGTCAACTTTGATCCAAGCATGATGTTGCTGTAATCTATAGTAAAAGAGAAAAAAAAAAACTCCTGCCGTTAAGGAGTGAAATACTAGAGTAGTTACTGTGTATCAGCATCTGACTGTGATTTGTTTGTTAGCAACAACCCTGTTTTTTTTAAGCATTAAGAGAAATGCTCATGACCACAATATGTGGTGTCTTATCAAGAAATGCAAACTTTTAAACAACACATAAATGAGGGTTCCACGAAGCGGTTTTCTCGCACTTGATCACCTGAAAATGAGAATTATCTCCTGCCACTTTCAGTGGGTTTTCCCTTGTCAGATTTTCCCCTTGTCTTCCAGCCAGAAAGTGGTTGAAAGCTTTTTCAAAGCGTGGCAAAGTGTTAAAAAACAACAAACAAACAAAAAATGGTCAAGCATCTAAAAGGGTGTATCGCTGTTGCAAGTGAGGTAGTTACATTGTGTGTGCATGTTCCGTCCACACAGCAACAGGTGCACTAGACTCTGTTAAATTTAGAATAATTCTTAGAATACCCAATAACAGTCCCTCTGATTACTCTCGCTTGTCATTACCAGTATTCCGAAAATGCTAATTCTGTCATTAAGAGGAGATGATACTTAAATCTGATGATGAAGTCGATTAGATACAGTGAAACTAAACTAACAGAATGGGTGTATCCTGAAATATGATTTGACATCTGACTTCTGGTTGAGCTCAAGGACTCGGTTGAGGAATCCGAATTGATATGATAATCATAGAGAGAGAGAGAAAAAAAGCGTTCGTTTTTCTGATTGCAGCCAGTGAAGTTTCATTTTTCCCTCATGGAATCGCTTTTGTCTGAATCTCGTCGAATCGCGACTCGGGCGTGCGGTAGTACGAGCTGAACTCCCTCAACGCCTCGTCCTCCATGATTCGGGGCGCGATCACCTCGTGCTTGCGCATGCGCTCGACGTACTGATTGAAGAGGGTGAGGGATTTGGGGAAGCCGTCGCCGCCGAGCGCGCTGCCAGCCGTGGCGCGGTAGATGAACGGCCAGAGGGAGTAGTCTACCAGACCCGGAGCCGACCCTGTCAAAAAAAAAAAACAAAACAAAACAAAAAAAAAAAACAAAAAAAAAAAAAACAAAACGAAAAATGAAATAGAAATCCTTAGCAAAAGAATCCCTGACTGTGACAGGTTCTTATTAATTATTTAGTAGGACATTATGATTAGTGATACTGATGTATGCATCAATCACATACTAGTAGATTCTTTGATATGCTGTTTCGTCGCACTTAAAACACGGAGAAAAGTGCTGTCTTGATATTATTGTTAAGGTCCCTCAAAACTTCCACAGGGCCGAATGAAAAAGGATTCATTAAGATAAAAAAACCTGTTCATGTCATTTAAAGCTTTACAAACAACAACAACTCATATAAGAGATAAAGCACAAAAAGTAAAAAAAAAAATACTCGTAATTATAATATTTCAAAGACAAACCCATATGAGATGTTTTGGTGTGCTTTGAAATTTATAAGAAGAACAAGCAACCATTTGGCCTGTGATTGCGCCTTTCCGGTATTTCATCTCCTAGTCAATAGCAGTATGCGATAGGGACATGATAAAATGTCCCAGAAAATTATTATTATTACATGTGTATAAGGATAAGTACAATTACAAACTTGAAAGATTTGGAAAAAGAAACTGTAAACAATTCCAGATCGCTCTGGTATGATGACGACCTGAACACAATATACCCGTAGCTATTGACGAGTTTGTTAGCAAATGAATATTAATGAATTGATGAATTTGATATATTTATATATCTACATATTCATATATTTATATAATATTTATATATCTATAAATTTATATATCTATATAATTCATATATGTACATTACTGTATTACATATTTAGAATACAATCACGTCTTTATGATGGAAGGACCGTCGAATCTTACCGGAGAAATATGGCGTTCCCCTCGTCTTCAGTTCCGCTTCGAGCTCCTCCACCCGCTTGATTAGCTCTGCCTTCAGTTCAGCGTTGGCTCCTTTCTCCTTGGCCGACTTGAACATGGCGGGAACAAACTGTCGGGGGAAAAAAGAGAGAAAAAAAGTAATTCCTGTTTGATAGCTCTGCAAAAGTCTTCTTCAATTCAAAACAATTTTGCACATACCGAATAAAGCTAGACCGGGAGCTCAACAACCTCTGAGTCCATCATTATGATGTACTACGATACCTGAGTGACCCGCATCTCGTCATAGTTAAGGTTTATCATATTTAAATCATACTACGTTACTGAAATTCTATGAAATCCCACTCACATAAAGGAAAAATGCTGAAGATTCTAATGGAACTGCAAGTCAATGATTGATACCGGAAATTTGCACCTATCAATCGCGAACGATGCGGAATAGGTGGGCTCTAAGGAAGGGGCCCGCACCTTACCACCCTGCGCTCACATAGACAAAGCACTTAAAAGATGTGTGCGGATGGCCGTGATGATACTGATAACACGTATTCCTTATCTTAATTTCAGATTAAAGGGAAAAAAAAAACTTTTCATTTTTCACCTCAATTTACTTGGTTGTGATAACCCTGCACAGTTTCACGTGTATACTAAACATAGTCACAGGGGTACATTTTTGTCCAGTGCGCTTGTAGCAATTTTACGCAGGGTGACGATATTAGGGCCCCTGACGAGGTGGGGGTACCTCACTATACATTAACTGAAGACATTATTATCACAAACACCATTTTTTTATTAAAATCACTGGGCACTGTATCTCAAAAATCGTTTGACCCGTTGACCCACGCCGTACCTTGCCCCCGAATCTCTGGATTAGAAGCTTGTCCCTGGCGCGGCTGTAGGGATCGGCGGGCAGCTGAGGGGCGGTCTTCGGGTAGAGCTCGTCGAGGTACTCGCAGGTGACCAGCGATTCCTGAATCAGCTTCCCGTCCTGCTCGAGCACGGGGACGAGGCCGTCCGGGTTCTTGTCGAAGAACCACTCGGGCTTCTGGTACGTGTTGACGTTCACCAGTTCGTAGCTGAAGAGAGGCAGAATGATGAAAATGTTGGATGGAAGAGAGAGAAGAGAGAAAGATTAACACAACATCGTTATTAAATGAAAGAAAGATATTATTCAGAGGGGCAGTGGCGTATCTAGGGAAAACGGCGCCCGGGGCAAGCACGAAAATTGCGCCCCTAATTTCTGAAAAAGTGTTCAACCCCAACCCCATCCCGGTAGGGACTTTAAACAAAGTCCACATGATGCTTTTTCAAGCACTTATAAGGGATCTTTTGAGGGTGATTTAAATGTAATGAATTTTGATAGATTTTGGCGAGCGAGCGCAGCGAGCGAGCCGAAATTTTTTGTATTTCAGCTTACAAAACATGGAATTCTTGTCATTTTTTGCTTACCAAATCTTACAATTCTAATCAAGATATAGTGACGGCCTTATAGATAACGATTTATACCAAAAAAGTGAGGACTTTAAAAAATACTCTAAATTAGTACGCGCGAGTGAGCTGAAATTTGTATATGTCCTCGTCATCATCACGTATTGTTCTTATCTTTTTTATATAAATTTTGGCGAGCGAACGCAGCGAGCGAGCCGAAAATTTTTGTATTTCAGCGTACAAAACATGGAATTCTTGTCACATTTTGCTTATTAAATCTCACAATTATAGTGACGACCTTTTTGATAACGATTTATACCAACAAAGTGAGGACTTGAAAAAATACTCTAAATTAGTACGAGCGAGTGAGCCGAAATTTGTATATTTCTGCGTCGTCATTACGTTTTTTCTTATCTTTTTTGATTTTTTTTGCGCCCCCCTCCCCCGTATGTTCGAAACTGTTGGCGTCCTCTTTTGATAAAATCGGCGATCGCTTCAGAACGAATGAAATTGCAGTCGCTGCTCCGTGTAACATTTTTCCTGCTAAATATAAAATGACATGAGTGAACACAATAGACATTATCATTTTGTCCGCGTCATCGTCACGTTTTGTTCTTCTCTTCTTCTCTTTTTTTTATACAAATTTTGGCGAGCGAGCGCAGCGAGCGAGCCGAAAATTTTTGTATTTCAGCTTATAAATTATGAAACTCTTGTCATTTTTTGCTTATTAAGTTTTACATTTCTAATCAAGATATAGTGACGGCCTTATAGATAACGATTTATACCAACAAACCGAGGACTTGAAAACATACTCTAAATTAGTACGAGCGAGTGGGCCGAAATTTGTATATTTCCGCGTCATCATTACGTCTTGTTATTATCTTGTTTGATTCGGGATTTTTTTGCGCCCCCCCCCCCCCCGTATGTTCGAAATCGTTGGCGCCTTCTTTTGATCCAATTGGCGATCGCTTCAGAACGAAAGAAATTGCAGCCGCTGCTCCGTGAAACATTTTGCATGCTACATATAAAAGCACATGTGTGAACACAATAGACACTGTCATTTTGTTATCATCATGTTTTGTTCTTATCTTCTTTTTTATATAAATTTTGGCGAGCGAGCGCAGCAAGCGAGCCGAAAATGTTTGTATTTCAGCTCACAGAACATGGAATTTTTGTGTGAACACAATAAACATTATAATAATCATCATGTTTATATCTTGTTTGATTTGGTTTTCTGCCCCCCCCCCCACACCACTCTCCCTCCCCCGGGCCTTACGGGCGAGTTTTTTTTCCCTTCTTCTTCTTTTCTTTTCTTCTTCTTCTTTTCTTCTTCTTCTTCTTCTTCGTTTTTTTTTCCGTTTTTTTCTTCTTCTTCGTTTTTTTTTTCCTTTTTTTTTTGCGCCCCCAAGGAGTGGCGCCCGGGGCACGTGCCCCCCTTGCCCCCCCCCCCCCCCCCCCTAGATACGCCACTGCAGAGGGGTGAAGGTTCAGGTGCGAGCTTCTCTACTTTGTAGAGGAGACAAAGTGAAGAATCTCGCATCTGAACATCGTTATTGTACGCAAGTACAATATTCGTGTCCGTATGTGTTTCCACAATAATTGTTAAATGAAGAATATTTTCTAGTACATGAAATCAATATGTATACAACTTTTGTCATACATTTTCTTGCATTTTCAACGGGTGTTGCACTTCGCAGAGAACACCATTAGATTATCTGACTCAAGTTAATGTAATGTAATGGTTCATCAAAGAAGCATTCACACAGTGATATCGATTCATGGTTTTGCATCACTATAATTACACTTGCATCAAAACATTGTGCTATTTTCAAAATCAGTATATTACACCAGCAGTATATACAGAGATCGTACATGGTGATGGGTAGATGAGTAACCACAAAAAAAAAATAATAATAATAATAAATAAGTGCCAGATCATGCAAACTCCCCCTTGCTAAACCTCAAACAGGGGTGGCACGAAGTCCACCTATGTCACAGAGTTCAAGTGGATTTTGCTCGCCTTCCTACCGAGTACCAGGCCTTGTGTTACTTCAGTGTTATTTCGTCACACATCACTGTGCTGTGGATCATTGCCCCCACTCCTTTTTGACCTTTGGAATGACCGAGATGCGTTGACCAAACACTGCACGTGTTTACTTAGTCATATAATAAGTACAAAATATGTACGTGTAAGTGAATTGTTGAAATGAATTTGTTCGTACAAATGGTACATTCTCCGTAAATCCTCTACTTCCTTGACCCAATCCCCCTCAATACACACACAGACACACACGCACACGCACACACACACACACACATAAAACACAACAAAAAGGAATCACTTTATGTTTATGGAATCATATTCAGCGATTTTACTCAAGGATTGCATTGCGCTGCTCACTGGATTAAACTTGACTTTCAACCTTCTATTGATTTTTTTTTTTAATTTCAGAGCACAGAATTCCATTGAATGGATGTATAGATTGCTGATATAAAAACAAATTCACATTTTGCAAGCATTAGTGTCACCACCATTATCTTTGTCATTGCCGACATCATTGTCACTACAGCAGGAAGGTGGAAGAGAGATTAAAGTAAACTCTTGGCACTTGGTGTCTTGAATGACATTAAGACTGGTTACGTCTCCGTTTTGTACTCAAGATGAATTCATAAAGCTTATATATATATATATATATATATATATATATATATATATATATATATATATTATATAGACACAGTCATGCAACTACTTTTCCCCCAACTCACTCTATTCCTTTTGCTGCCAAGACCAGACGTGTTCTCTCTGCGAACGGACAGAAAGCCATGCTGTAGAGGCGGAGCACTCCGGGGGCAAGAGGGGGCATCGCCTCACCTGGACATTACAGACACATGATACACACTTCATGTATGCATAGATTGTTTATCGAGTACTTCATGTTTTACAAACTCCGTTCTTCAGTATAGATCACTCTAGTGTATTGTTAGTATACTTCCTTGTCACCCATGCAAAGTCTTCAAAGAAACGGTGCAATCACTTGGCCTGAAGAAGTCCACAGGAATGGATGAGAGCTAGCCAGCAAATCACTAAATGTTGGTATAAGCCTGAATCTTATATATTCAAGTTTTCATATAGTTTCTACCATCATACATTCATTCGTACATACATCATTTTATACTTTGAGACTTGTACTTCTTAAAACTTGTTAAAAACAATATATAATGTGTCAATGTTTACTTTCTATAATGTATTACCTTTAATTTGATGGAAACTATATATTTGAAATGAATTAAATAGATTCCCATGCATAGATAAAAATTAACTGTGTAAAAGGGTATTACTAACTCACAGAGAGAATGAGATGAATATGAACAATGAGGGGGAGGCTTTTGGGAAGGGAGAAGTAAAGTTTAAGAGACAATTTGCAATACTGTAACAGCATAGAATCAAATCAAAATCACATCAACACTTTAGAGTCATATGCAACGAGTGTAGAGCAGACTGGTTCAGGTGTCGCCGAACGTTTGCTTTATTCAGATCACAATCGTTTGCTGTTATATATATTTTCATATTTCTTGATAGCAAACGTTAATCACAATTTCACAAACGCAAATCATTCACGATGAGATTAGTGCTCGATTTAATCTCGTCCCTTCAATAAACTATCGATAGCTTATACCTCAAAGACATCATCATTCATTTATAAATTATATACTGTGTGAGAGCCATCTTAACTGTTGCTTACAAACCACTAAAACACACGGATCCATACATCAATAGGACACTATCAACGACACGATTTCAGCAAGCAGCCCTTAAATTTGGACTATGACTGCATCAGGTAAAATGATAACTTTCCTAGAATTGCTCATAGGTTTTACGTGACTGATGATCGTACCCCCAAGCAGTCAACTCTATAAGAATCTATGTACCAATAGTCATCTGTTGAAAGTGGTAGATGTCAAAGTAAAGTACACATGTATTGAATTCAACAGAATTAAACAACTTAAACAGAATGAGAAAGACGGACATTTTCTGAGGGAAATAGCCTACCTGTCTTATAGTGATGTGACGGCATGTTGATTATGGATATGATGCTAGACCTCTCACACTGCGGAGTCTGTGTTGTTACTCAACGAACGGCGCTGCTTGAGTGACCGGCGTGTGTTTCTATACCAGCATTTATAGGATCGACCCATGCACCCAAGGCTAGCTCTGTGTACACACGTTTCGCCGAGTCATTTGCCATATCGCTAGTTATCAAAATGAAATACCATAACAATGGGTGTGCGTGCGGGCATAATTACTGTTTGCTCATAGTAAACATCTGTCACAATCAGAAAGACTCCTAGTCACTTCGTGTAGAATGACGAAGCAAAAAATGTCAACATTATGAAATTCCTTGGGGCCTATTGTGCGACGAAAATGAACGATGCGATTATCCTAAGAACCAAAGCAAGGAGAAGGCCCTGGGAGAAAACTCCTGACAAATATGCTATCTTCGCATTGTCGCCGACACGCGAGCCCAGCTCCGCGCTTGAGTGCACACATCGTCATTTTGGTACATGTATTTCACAGATTTTAATGAGGAGGTTTTACGATTTGCATAGGCCTTGTACTCTCTACAAAAGTCGAGTGAAAATATTCACTCATGAAGGAGTGAATACAAAAAAGAGTGAAATTAGAGTGAATTTTAAATGTTCATTTTCACTCGTTCTAGAGTGACCTAAGGGATCACTCCAATATATTCGAGAGATCCCTGACGTCACTCCAAAATGAGTGAAAATGAATATTTTCACTGAAAATTCACTCCAATTTCACTCTAATTTCACTCTTTTTTGTATTCACTCCTTCAAGAGTGAATATTTTCACTCGATTTTTTAGAGAGTACGCACGCAACAAAAGACATCTTTTTGAAAGAGGGACTTTCCCCCTGTTCTTTTTCTCCGATAGGAGGCTGAGAACTTTTAAATTCTACGCCTCTTCATGGCATTGTTCAAACGTGTATTTTGGAACCCATGTTTGCAAGATAAAAGTAAGAAAATTTTTCAAAACAGACCCAGCTTACTCATGATTCTAAATGTCTATTTCAGAGCAATATGAAGAGAATTTTTTTTCTCCCTTTGTCCATTTCAATCATAGATGCTTGTGGAATGTGAATGCAATAGACCTTTACGCTAAGATGTTCCCACAACACACCTCGGACCACGGTAGGATTGTCATGTGCATTCATGCATGACAATCCGACCGTGGTCCATGGTCTTTCCTACTAAATCAAAGACAACTAGCCATCAATTCATGGCCGGCAGAACCGGGGGCAGGGGGGCTGGGACTGGGACCCCCCCCCCCCCCCACTTTTTGTGCACCATACAAAGGAATGCATAAGGTGTCATCACTTTGCCCCCCCCCCCCATTTTTTTTTTGTTTTTTTTTTTACCTGGAAGTACGTAAGTGGCACTAAAAAGAAATAGGGCTCTAGCTAGAGATCTTGAAGTGTAAGCGCGGTAACGTCGTCATGTTTTTCCGTGAGCTGAAGACCTGTTGTCAGCTGTCAGCTGAAGAAACCCGGAAGTGGAAGGGGAGAGACGAGCTGAGCACTTTTTTTTTTTCGCTTGTTAGCTCATGAAACCAGGAAGTGCCCCCCCCCCCCCCTCCCACTTTTGAAAACGCTCCGCCGGCCCTGCAATTATCACTGATTCGTTTCTTTCAAACGAAAATAACACGACAAAGAGAAAACGCTGAAGTGGCTTAAAAAATCCAAATGAACAAGATTTGTCCAAATGAGCCAGTTCGGGGTACCAGTTTGCGCGTGAGCAGAAAAAAGGTCATTTGTACTGAGAGACAGGATGGCTTTTAAATATACTGAGACAAGCATGTATGATGCAGTGATAAGTCATGTAATCCTTATTAATGGTGCCTGCTAGTACATCCATCTGACAGCATGTCTGGTATTTGGCAATGTTAACAGAAAAAAAAAGAAGTGTTAATGCATTCAATACAACACAATTAATGTATGTTTCCAAAAGTGTTGATTGACAAACAATCCCGGTCACTTAAATTATACGTAGGTTCATTCTTTGTTTGAATACGAGTTCCATAAATTGCTATGTTGGGCAAATTGATACATTATGTCGCTTTGAATCGAGTGAAGTGACTAACCAACTGAGAAAAATGAAAGGTCATTTTGTACCCATGTGCACATGAGCTATCTCCGAACTGGCTTATTGCATGAGCGAAGTAAGTTATGTCTATAGTTAGTTCATAAAAATCATCATCAGTTCTTGTCAGTTTGAATTACTGTAAATAGCTGGCGCCATCAACGTTGGTTTGATGGTCTTCTGATCCGCACAATGTCTTCCCCTCTGAATCCTTACTAATTTTCAGCAGTTGAGCCAGGACTTCAGGTCCCATGTCGAAGATATCCTCAACTTGATACGATGACTACACATCTTGCTCATTAAGCAGAAGTGGTTTCATCAAAACCCGACGCAAAATAGGAAAGTTGCAACTGATTGTCCTTCATCGATCTAAATTAATATCGATTATTTAGTGTTTTAGTAGTGGGCCTGATAGCAATGATAAAAATCAAAATAGGCATACATATGGGGTTGAACTCAAACCCAGAAGAAACATGAAAGGCATTGAATTTTTGTTCGTTGATATGAGTGGACCTTTGTATAGAGTATCTACAAGGTGTTTCAATAAAATCATCTCAATCGACAATGGTGACACATTTGCTCCTGCGACAGTTGTTCAGTCTCAATTACTGCAAAGGACTTAGGGTTAGGGTTGTGGTAGGGTTTTAGGTGTAGTTCGATGTGAAGATTAAGATTAGGGTTTAGGGTTACGTTTGTGTGTAAAATGTAAATGTCTTTTAGTGTGCAGATATTTCTTGGGACCATTTGTCGCAGGAGCACATATCATGGAACCTTCAATAAAATCATCTCAGTTGACATTGGTGACACGTCATTTGCTCCTGCGATACTATTGGTAGGACGTTATTTTTATCAAAGGACTTAGCGATAGAGTTGCTATAGGATTCTAGGTTTGGTTTGCTGTGAGGATTAGGACTAGAGGGTTAGAGTTATGTTTGTGGGTATAATTTATGTTTGGCTTAGCATAGAGCAAATGCAAAAGAAGCAAATTCCATGGACCATTGACAATATTGCACAGCCCCTTTCAATCATCGATGATCCGTTAAAATCTGTGGGGGATTCAAAGGGCGGGGGCATTAGGCGCTCTCCCCCCCCCCCACTTATTTTTTTTTTTAAATAAAAGAAACAAAAAAAAATGAAAGGCGGCGTGAGCACCGCTTAGATTCTTTAAAGAAACCATCTTTGTCAGGCGATTGTAGAGCACCAAAAATTGTGCTGAAGCCTTTTTTTTTCTTTAGATGAAACCCAGAAGTGGTACGAGAAACTTGTCAGCTGATTAAGCCTGGAAGTGGCACCAGGAATCAATTTTGCGCCCCTTTATGGAATTCCTTTATCCACCCCTGAGTATAACAGATTGCAAGATTTCAGGGACCCTTGCTATCTGAGAGTCTACAACTAACAATAATTGCAGTTTGATCGCGTTCCAGATTGGAATGAAGCAATCAGAAGCTGCAATGCAAAACGGTGACTACCAATCAGATATGAGCATCTCAATTATTGCTATGGTGACAACTACGGTTAACATGACTAACAATGCATTGCGCACGTCAATCTTGTTGTGCAGTGGGTAACATCAACCATTTGATTATTACAACTTATAAATGGACATCCGTAGCATCGCTAAGACCAGGCGTCCACTCGGGCGAGAACAAGCCCCGGACAAGACCCGGAAAGCAAATCTGGTGTTCCGCACTCGTTTGGCAACCTGTCCGCACGTTCCTGAACAAAATGCTGAAAGTGTCCGTTCACTGTCCTAAATATGTCCGGGCGTTTCCGCATCTTCCGGGAGAGAGAAAAATTTCTGCGTCCAAATTTCGATCGAGACCAAAATTTGATCGCGGAAATGAACTTCCTGACACCTTCGGCAACTTGTCCTGAAGACATCGTCAGGACTTCCCGCCTGTCCGTAACCCTTCCGCTCCTTCCGCAAACGCTCCTGAAAGAATCCCGGTGTGCGGTGTGAGGAAGCTTTGCGAATGAATGCGGAAGACACCAGAAATGTTTTAGGACAGCGCGGAGCCGATGCGGACATGTTGTAATCAAGACATGAAAGAGCCACACTTTCCATGAGCGAAAGGATTTTGAAAGTAAAAAAAAAAAAAGATCAATGCAGCATCATGTCAATGAAACGCAAAAAGACCAATAAGGTAGGTGAGGTCCCCATGCAAGTACCACAGCCAAACCTCTCTTCCACTGATTAGGAAAAGGTAAATATCAGCATTTCCCAGTCCCAAATGAAGGAAGCAAAGCAGAAGGCAAGGTATATTTTGCCAACAGTAACTAGGATAAAGAGGAAGCAACACTCTCCGCTCCGAGTAAACGTTGTTTTTGTTGTTGCTGTTGTTGTTGTTGTTGTAGTTGTTGCGTTCTTTTTCAGAAGTCATTTCCATTTGAGGGATTTTTAGTAGTTGCCATTACATCGTATACATAGTGCATCGTTTAGTTCGCTATAAATGTGACCGCCCAGCTCAATCCCCACAAAAGTGGAACTAGGTCATAGGCATAAATTCTTATGTCAAAGTACTATGTTATAAGCTTGAAAAATTATTTAACTTGTTTGATAATGACCATCCTAACACATTCAAAGTGGATCAGGGCCAGTGCTCGTTCGTTCGTTCGTATTTATTTTGCTTCTCAAATCAAATCAAAATAAAAAATGAATTGCATCAATGTGACAAATTCAAACAAAACATAACCAAATGACAAAGGAGTAACACAAAAGTGCAGTTTATACTACATGCATAACATTTATAGTTACATACAATACAAATAAGGCAGTGCATTTGATTCAATAAGGAAGGAGGTGACCGTCAGGATACGCATAGCTTGACTGGGCTGATGGCCTCATTGGGAAAATATAACTCACAAAAAGTACATTGATTGTTTTGTTCTACATTACAATGGTATGCTTTAGAAGGAAAAGAAAATGTGAGTGAGTGCTGTGCGAGTGCAATAGGTGAGTTGAATGTTTGTGTTTGGGCTATTTTATAATATATAATTATTCTTCAGTATATCACTACAATAATACGAATAAATTCAGACCAAAATATAAACAAACTCATATCAATTATTATACCTTATTTTAGTAAATATATTGAGCTAAAATATATGTCTTTAAACTAGCTTTGAAAGAAAACAGAGATGTTCGTGATTTTAGGGAGTCGGGTACAGCATTCCATGTAATATATCCGTGATGCCTCACTGACCTGTGAGCTATAAGTGCTATCTCAGCATCTCTCACAGCTGGTATTTGAAGAAATAGGGCAAAGCAAATTTCGGCTGTTGTGACCTCCATGACGGCTAGCAGTCAAATGAGAAAAATCGAAAGTCGGCTCCCAATTTACAAACTTGCCCTATTTCCTCATACTGTCCGCACATCTAACTCATGTTGTCCGCAAGTCATCCTGATTGTCCTCGTTCATGATTTAATCGTTCCTGATTATCATATTCCGGGGTATTTCGCGCTCTTCCGGAGTGATTCCTAGGATACTTCTAGGAATGTCCGCAGTCAGTCCGCGGACTGTCCCAGGACAAGCCGATTCGCACACTTTTTCGGCGTCTGACGCGGACAGGATGCCGAAAAGACAGAGTTTGCTTCTGCAACCTTTCTTAGGCTTGTCCGCGCCCTAGTTGACGTCCGCCCTTGGCAGTCACCGCAAACTTTATTCGGGGAGTCAACTGCTTCTTCAGATATACGTATCATCTCCTCCTGGAAAGAGAGAATTTTGTTCTGCGCCTAACTTTTGATGAGTTTATGTGAGTCTTTTTGTTTGTTCTGTTTGAAAATCAATTGAAATAAACGTGCAACTTGAATTGAACGAAACCTAAGTTACTGCAAGACAGTGATCATGCGTCATAGGGGCTGGGATTCTCACAGCGATCTACAAATTGACTTGCTTGATAAAGAGATGGTGGCTTGACGAAGACTGTCATTAAGTCCTTCCAAATCATGGCAGACTTGAAGTTTTAATAATCCAAGGCTTGATTTTCTCCTCTTATCATTTCTTTTTCCTAACTAATTATAAAGATATCATTTCCATTCATTAGAAGCGTATTTTGACGTCGCTATATCATAGTCGCCTTGCCGGCTACTCTAATCTTTAGTCTGATATTTGTTATTTGCTGTAATTTTTATATTTTTGCCTTTTCTCTGTTTTCCGTGTGAGTATATACTCTCAAGTACTCCACAGAATGTTCCAATATGATTGTTGGGCAATCTCACCGGTGGAAAACAAAGCAATTAAAAGTGTGATTTCTTTTGCTGAAGTTATGCATAATTATTTCCACCGAATGTATTTCTTGTCCTTGACAAGATAAGAAAATGATAATTGACCAATTCCAAGTTATTGTCCTAGTGTAGTATCATTGTCATTGTAATCATCATTATCTAACAAACTGGTTTGTTGACAGTTACAAAAAGAATAAATCTTTAGCCTAAATATAAAACAGATAACTATCTCTGAAACATGATAAGAATCTATAGGCCATACTTTTCATTGAATTTCTAACTATCTCAATCTCGAGACTGTATTATGATTTCAAAATCATTTTCGGTTTGCATTCGTCTCGATATTCTATGCACGTAACTAAATCCGTATGTCTGTCGACAAAGTTAAAACTTCGATAACATGAGCGTGGTTAAAAAGTTTTGAGCACATGCATCTCCAATTTGCACATGACCATTATATACACGGATGTAAAACAAACAAACAAACAAACAAACAAACAAACGTTTGGTGTGGGTGCACATCAGAGTTCGTCGCCCACGAATCATACATCCCACGAGTATTGCAGCTCACGAGTCATACAGCCCATGCGTTCCACTCTAAGCAAACAAGGTCCATGAGACCGAAAAATTAGGGCCTGTGTTATGTAATAGGGCTCGTTGACTGTTTTACCTATAGTGTCGAACTCATGTTCCTCTTTTCAATGTCGAACTCGTGGGCTGGTTGACTCGTGGGTTCCGGTCTCGTGAGACCCCTTTAATGTAATGATATTGTAGTTGCTACTAAAAGTTTGTTTAAAAAAAGAATTGCCCTTTTTTAAATAAGGGTGAATGATGATGCTGTGAATGGTGATGGTAAACGTGATGTGATAATGATAGTAATGAACATCACACGTAATGACATCTACGCTACTGATAATAATAATTTGATTTACACAGCATACTACAGTCAAGATATGCCAAATTGTGCATCATTGTAATTCAATAGTGTAAGCATGAAAATAGATAACATGAAATACATTTGTATTAGTTTCCGATAACGCATTAAACGATAACTAACTGCAACTACACATTGTGCATGTCTGATGTCACATGTTAGATTATTGCATGACAATTATGTTATGTAACTCTTTGATATTATCATACATTTCATATTGCAACATTTTATGCGCAACTTCAAAATGTCACATAGATAATATATTGCTTCTACAAAAGAAAGCTATACGTATTGGATGCCCTAACTCAGGTTATCGAGACCATTCAGATCCTTTATTAGCAGAATTAAAAACACTGAAGGTAAATGACATCAATTTCTTCTTTTTTTTTTCAAAATTCACGCTTTATGGTTCGCTTTCATAATGGTCAGTTGCCATCTTCTTTCTTCTCACTATTCCAGTTAACAAGGATAACTTATCCCACAAGACAATCTGATAAATTTCATTTATATAAACCTAAAACAGTGATGGCTGTAAAATCTATCAGACACACCGAACCCGATGTTTGGAACTCTCTTCCTTCTGAAATTCGAAGTAATTAAAGTCCATGCATTCTTTTAGGAAGGCTGTAAAGACAATGTTACTCTCTCGATATCAGTAATTTCGTTGTCACTGTTAGTGTATAATACACGAAGTTCTTTCGTAGATATATCGCCGCATTTCATCTATTATGTATAAGTAAGATGTAAAAAACCATGAACTGTATAACTGTTCACCTGCACCTCAGTGAGAAATATTTTGTCATGCCTTACTGATCAGTGATCCAGGTGAACTAACTTTGTGTCAGCCTTTAGTGAAAGCAGACAGACCTCTCCCTTCCTTTCTCCTTTCTTCTATCCTATCTCTACGCAAGTCATCCTTCAATCCTATTTTTTTTTTTCTATGTGTATTATGTACGAGGGCTGCACGCAAATCAAGCCACGCTTAAGCCCTACTGTATAATTCATTGTACGGTTGTATTGCTGAAACGTTTCCACTGTACATTATGAAAAGGCATGAAGATAACAATTTTATCAAATTATCATATTTTATCAAATATCAAATTAACAACTGATGTTTATGTTATTATTTATGGCTCCAACAATGTATGTATATATACATGTAAATGTATTCTCATGTACAATGATAATACAGGAATCAATAAATCAAATCAAATCAAAATCAACCGTGACAGTTGTTTCAAAATCATCGCCACTTTCACTCGCCGAAGAAGAGGACGGGAAAAATAAACTAAGAGTGATGCGGACAGAGTTCAACCTCATCATTCAGAAATGAAATCAGTATTGACTAAAAGATTTTAGTCAGAAATTATAGCAAAATAATACCTTACCATCCAAGTAGAAAACGCAACTCTAATTCGGATAATTTGGAAGTCCTTTTGCCAAAGTAAGGCAGACTACCGGCCATCCCAGGCGTCAAGAGAATAATGATACAAAACGTGAAGAAAGGTTCTCCGTAAAACTTGAGCATTCAACTAAAAGGCCATGGGGGTTGTTCAAATTACTACCTGCTGGCTAGAACCTTATGTTGAAATTACCATGGATTACTTAAATGACGTCATCTACGCAGGGCGCGTTGTCTGTCTCTTGTACATTAACTGAGACGCAAAGCAAACTTCACTGTATAGCCAATGTGTGCTCCTCCTATTTAGGGTGCCCGCACGGGATGCACTGTCGGGCGTTCTCTTTTACGATAAAGTGAACGCAGTAGCCAATCTGCTGTCAAAGCTGTTGGATTGCTCCGAGAGTTTAGATGAAGTCGTTCGCTTCCCCGTCTACTAGCACAAAACAAGCACTCCTTCAGCTATTGTTGGCATCTCCCTTTGTTTGTCGGACGTCACTCAAAAGGTAATTTTTTTCAAACACAGCGGAATTGATGTATCACTAGATACATGCAGCCTGAGCTGATTTTAGCATGCTTCCCTCGAGCGATATGAGTTTGGATGTATCATGCAGATTTGTCTCAAAATGAGTTTATGACTCTCCAATTTTCAGATTTGTTGTTTTGCAACAACGATAAATCAAAATGATATTGGACAACGTGCCTGGGATTCATATAAAGATGATTGATAAAATGTATATTTATACGAAGTGGCTGGTATAATGCACATAAATTCAAAGTTTCAGTTTTCAGTTACATTTTTCTCATTAAGATCAAAATTCACAAATTAAATCATTGTGGCAAATAAAACAACTTTCTCTTCAAAACAAGAGTAAGAGCATCTAAAGAGTACGTAAAGGAATAGATACAATTTCGTGCACATATACAATAACGTGCACAACAATGAGCAGCTTGCTTGACTGGGATAATAGCCTTGGGGTGATATGGTAGCTATTAGACAGCGTTTCATTTCTTTAGTTTATTATGCTTTATTTCCTAGTCATAATCGCACTATCATCAATATATTTTAACAAGCCTTTTTCTTTCTTGAAGGTCAAAAGGAGTTCTGAGAACATGAATTATTCCTAAGACTCTCTCTCTCTTTTCTTTTTCTCGAAAAGGGGACAGCTGTAAATGATACATGAATGTTGTCGATATTAATCGATTTGTTTCGTCAAACTGTAGATCATGGACCACGTTGAAGTAAACCTGAGTTCGTCGCTGCTCGAAGAGGCAATTGATTACTCATCAAACATCACTAGCGGTAGTTTGATGGATGGCTTTTCGTCAATACCAAGCGTCTCATTTTCAGCCCAGAGCATAGTTTTACAAGTTTCGATTTCCATCGTCAGCATCTTCACGAACATGCTCGACATCGTAGTGGCCTGCCACAGCGAGTTCGAATTCCCGATCAGTAGCCGAGTGACTATCGTTTCCATGGCGATTGCCGACTGCATTCTCGGTGTCGCTCTCGCCGGGTATGTTGCCATGACGCTATGGTCACCAACCTTCTGCCGATTTTACTTGGTCGTCAGCATCGCCTGCGTTCGCATTAGTATCATCTCACTCATATTCATCATTGTCGACCGGTATTTCGCTGTCGTGTTCCCCTTCCGACATCAGAGGTTTGCCACCAAGAAGTTGTACATAGGTTTCATGCTCAGCGCGGCGACTCTGCTAACCGTAGCCAATGTAATTGATATCGGCCCGGGTAAGTTCATATTCGTGCCCAGACTACTAACCTGTGATTACGTGGTGTCCATATCACATGCACTCGTCTTAGCGGCAGTGTTTTACTTCGTCCCTCTCACTGTTATGATCATCGTTTACACTCATCTTCTCCTAGTCGTCAGGAAGATGGCGCGAAATATGGTCCGCATTTATCCGCAGAGACAGGTGCCAATGGACCGGCCAGGGGAACCCGGGGGACAGCCCAATGCTCCCCCTCCTCCACATAACCAAGGCCAAAAGCATTTCAAGGTCATCCTCACGTTTTTTGCGGTCACCGTCGCTTTTACGCTTACCAACGTTCCTAATCGCATCGCCCGACTTCTGCTGCTTCATCAGGGGATCAGCGCATTGTCGCCAGTCTCATTCTATATCACACGCACCTTACTCATTACCAGCAGCTGGTGGAATTTCGTCATATTTTCGCTCATAAACTCCAGCTTCAGGAGGGTCCTGAAGAAAATATTTCCCTGGAGACTCACCCGCTGAATTATGCAATCTTCTTGCTGATGACTCCAGCTGGTTCAGGGGAGGTCTTCTCCTACGTACCATATCCAGAAGAGTGAAGCAAACTATCGTAAGAGTGTAGAAATATGGTGAATCTGTTTCTTTTTCGTAGACATCGCGCACTATTCAATTATTTGTTCTAAAAACTACATCGTTTTATATCATGCATACACTATTTGACTGGGTTCACGTGAAGAGAATGAACGCGTCCTTTATTCAGAAACAAAATAGAACAACAATGAAAGTATATTGATTGCCTGTATACGGTCTGCCTTAGAATTAAAAGAAAAAAAATTGGCATCTATAACAGACAAATGATGATAAAATAGGTCAAAACATACAAAAGAATTAAAAATTGGTAGAATAATGTTATAACTCGTCACTGTAAGATAAAAAGTGTAATGCCATTATCATATTATATTGATAATCAGCGAAAAGTTTGTCGGTTTGTCATTCACGTCACTAAAATCGCAGATTTTATTTTGTGTGTGTGTGTGTGTGTGTGTGTGTGCGTGCGTGGTGTGTAGATACCTTTAACTTAAAGGGGATGGCTGTAACTGTAACGGAAGTTTTCAACATGTCCAAAACTTCCATAGCGAGGTCGCCGTGGTTTTAGAGCGCATCACAATCGCCTCACGAGCGCATTAAAACCACCACATTCGTAGCTCTGACGGGGTAGCAACGCATAAAGCGTTACTCAAGCGCATCGAAAGCGCCCCCATCGCCCATGAAAATTACCACTTTTACAGTATTACGTGACAGTAACCGACCATGAATGAAAGAAAGTGATGCACCAGACCAGGGAGGTGGATATGGAGAAAAGCGTGTAAAATTCCTTTTTCCACGTACACTCAGTACGAATCTACTATGTTTATTATATTGTTTGTTTATTATATATCAGTGCAAGTCAATGAATGTAAATTAAGTTGTAATCTTTTCAAATATATCTTCATAAAATTGTCTCATTGTAGGATATGATTTGTAGTTTGCTCTTAAGTCAGTACTCTTGTATTGTACACACATTTTACCCTTTTCATTGAATGGATGACTAATTAACTAATAGTGAAATTTCACATCAGGTTCTAACTGATGTGTTCTAGAATGCTTAGATGTAAGGGTTAAACCATATTATGCATATCCATGTTGGTTTGACACTGGCATTTGATTGAAGAAATTCAATCATGAAACCCATTTTATACCCCGATCGCTTGAGATCGTAGCATGAGCCCGGCGTAAACGTATCACTGCCGCTACGATCGTATCGTAAATTATCAGAAACGTATCACTATCGTACGATCGTAAATTGAATTTCGTTTACAAAAGTAAAAGATCAATGATATCTTATGTATATTTTGTTTCAATATGTTTGGGGGAATATGCACCTACAAGCTTTGCTTCTTGCTTCTTCTGATATATACAGATTGATAATATTTGTAGTAAACTCTTTATTGAAACCTAATAATGCATCAGTTTCAAACTGCAATTGATACATTTACTTGTGACATTAGATGCCTATACTACGATGTAATTTCGTGATATAAGTGAGTAGTTAAACACGTTCCCTCATTCACTCCCTGATCATCGAGTGAACATGGTCAGTGGAAATTTATGACATTATTTACTGTTTGACATAATACATATACAGATTGATTTGTTTGATATATACAGATTGATAATATTTGTAGTAAACTCTTTATTGAAACCTAATAATGCATCAGTTTCAAACTGCAATTGATACATTTACTTGTGACATTTATAGATGCCTATACTACGATGTAATTTCGTGATATAAGATCGAAGACTGAAAACAATCGTAATTATTATTTAAATATGAATTTATATAAGACAACTAACACACCGTACAATTTCACTATGATAAAAAAAGCTCAACATATGTATAGATCATTGTGTATAGTTACCAAAATGCTGTAATGACCTTAAATTAGATCGTACTGCATGATCTGGTCATTGATGTGATAAACTTTACCTTAATAGACAATGATATTATTGTAAAGGATGCTATTGTCCTGCCCAGTAGGACCCATTTTGTCAAAACGTGCATACTGCTTTTTTTTTTTTATTGTGGCAGAACTCCCTGTTACTCTTGTAGATTACTGTATGATTATGCCTGTACTCAATACTGTTAAAAAGCGAGGTATACACTCAAAATTGCCGTATACATTAATTTATTGACCTCCCCAACACAGTATGACGTTGTAATCATGCTGATACATCTGCAATATATAAACACAAACAAATCTTACTGTGTTCTCCAGCAATGTACCAATATAATACAAATCTTATTGTGTATATTTATATAGATACATTATGCACTTATATCTTGGAATGCCATTAAAATGACATAGCCAAAGGGAGTACAGTATACCAACGAAATACGCAGAAAATCATGTACAACGAACAACGTTTTATATCATTTGTCGCATGTTTGAGCACAAATCCACGACGAATGTCTTTATTATGTGGAAGAGCTTTCTTTTATCGTTGCTTTGTTTCCTCCCCTCCCCGTAAAACAAATCAAAGTCAAAGGGGCAAAACCAAAATTAACACATTTCTTTTCTCTTTCTTAAAGAGGTCTTCGTGGATTTACACCCAAGAACATCATTCAATTTGGATTTAATGAAATATAATTTTATTATTGTCATATTACTACTTAAAATGCATGAACTTTGCACAAAGTTTCTCTCCGTTAGTACACAGTCGTTGGCAGGGGTTAAGCAGCATGACTCAGTAATAGCAACTGAGATATTCTTTTTTTTTTTATCTTGTTATGACCCTTTCGTCCGAATGCCGGGCCCTGCCGGCGCCGCTGCATTACCGGAAAGACTTTCTATTTACGTGCATATCTGATTATACCTAAACTGTACTTACCTTTCAACCTTGATATTGACAATGACATCAGTTGGCCGCATCTTGGTTTGTTTATTTGTTTTGTTTTGTTTTTGTTTTTTGTTTTTGTTTAAACTGAACTTCTTCCCCATAGAGCACTATTGATCAGCAGAGTATCATTTATTTCCGCTTCTGACGAATTAAACAACATACCAGCTTACATTTAAATCAGATTCTAAAAATTTTGTATAAGATAAATAAACGGCTGATGTTTTTGACGATCAGGACAAATTCAATTGGTCTGGATTTTCCTAAACTACCAGTAGATAATGTATACAGAATGAATTTTTTTATTTTTGTCAAGACAGTGTCCGTACACAGTTATAAATCCCTCAAGAATGTCCCGTTTGCACTCTTGTATACTTGTGAACCCTTTCATTGTAGTTTGACACAAGAATTTTCCTCCAGATGTACATTCCTCCTTCATGTCTCACCTTCACAAACTATCTCTACGTAAATGCATAGACGTTTGAAGGGGCTTGTCAGCATGACTCTGTTTAACAACCAATCTAATTTTTTTTTTACCTTAACTGTTAGAACACCTCGTTCGTATGCTATTATCCACCGTACACAGTTATAAATCACTCAAGAATGTCCCGTTTGCACTCGTGTAAACTTGTGAACCCTTTCATTGTAATTTGACACAAGAATTTTCCTCCAGATGTACATTCCTCCTTCATGTCTCACCTTCACAAACTATCTCTACGTAAATGCATAGACGTTCGAAGGGGCTTGTCAGCATGACTCTGTTAAACAACCAATCTAATTTTTTACCTTAACTGTTAGAACACCTCGTTCGTATGCTATTATTGGAGTAATTCTATTTCTGTTATTACCATATAAGCGCCTTGTCTTCTTTCATAATCATTGTTATTTCATATTACGCATACGAATTTACCTCACCAACGTTAAGTGTAGGAGGACTCCATTTACCTTTGTAGACATAAATTTAGCGAGACTACATGATGTAACATTTGTTCTATTGTATAACATAAAAATTCTTTATTTTTGTCAAGACTGTGTCCGTGCACAGTTATAAATCACTCAAGAATGTTCCGTTTGCACTCTTGTAAACTTGTGAACCCTTTCATTGTAGTTTGACACAAGAATTTTTCTCCAGATGTACATTCCTCATTCATGTCTCACCTTCACAAACTATCTCTACGTAAATGCATAAACGTTCGAAGGGGCTTGTCAGCTTGACTCTGTAAAACAACCAATCTATTTTTTTTTTACCTTAACTGTTAGAACACCTCGTTCGTATGCTATTATTGGAGTAATTATATTTCTGTTATTACCATAGAAGCGCCTTGTCTTCTTTTATAATCATTGTTATTTCATATTACGCATACGAATTTACCTCACCAACGTTAAGTGTAGGAGGATTCCATACGACTTTACCTCACCAACGTTAAAGGCATAATTTACCATTTGCAGGTGAAAGCATTAGTGCTTTAAAATAGTTCTAAAATGTGAGTTAGGGATAGAAACAACCACTGTCAAAATTTGAATCCGTATAATTGATGTGAAGTGTTGTTAAATACACAAAATGTGAACAATAGTTACAATAAAAATGTTTCCAGACTAAACCGTATACAGTTACGGTTTACTGAGAAAAACCCTGATATCTCCTTATATTTCAGGTTTTATTGCAAATATTTCATATGGTAGGATGTTTTATGATACAACAGACCTACACATATGCATCAAATGTGATATCTTGAACATTTTTGAAATCACTGCTCCCAAAGGTAAACTGGACCTTTAAGTGTAGGAGGATTCCATTTACTTTTGTAGACATAAATTTAGCGAGACTATATGATGTAACATTTGTTCTATTGTATAACGTAAAAATGTATCAGTATCATTATTGTTATTATCAACGCACATGCACTGCACACCCCCACACATGCACACACTCACATTTACATTCACGCACAGACATTGCAACGTACTACACAAAATACATGGCCCCAGAACAACCATTCTCAACTTTGCACTCAAATCCTCATGACTCATAACAACGATCATCCTGATCAGGGTATCCCACAGGGAAGTCTTTTAGGGCCGTTATTGTTCATTATTTATATAAATGACTTTTGTCGCGTATCTGATGATCTCTCTTTTATTCATTTCGCAGATGATACAAATGTATTTTTCGCCCATAACGATATTGATTTTCTCGTTCACAAAATCAATATTGAATTGAATAAAGTGACAAACTGGGTCAGAGCTAATAAGTTATCACTCAATGCTCAAAAAACGAAATATATGATTTTTAGTAGTACTGTTGACAGTTTAAACACAAATATAGTTTTAGATGATTCTCATCTACAAAGAGTATCAAATATTAAATTCTTGGGGGTCACTGTAGACGATAAACTTTCCTGGAAATCACATGTTGATAATATTTGTAACATAATATCGCGTAATATAGGTGTTATAAATAGAATGAAATTTCATATCCCACAAAAAATATTACTTATGTTATATTCGTCGTTAATATTGCCTCATTTGAATTATGGAGTTTTAGTTTGGGGCAATACGCATCAGAATTTACTTGAAAGAGTGTCCCTCTTGCAAAAGAAAGCCCTCCGCGTTATCTGCCATTCCCCTGTACGTTCTCATACAAGCACGTTGTTTGCATCTAACAAGCTCTTAAAAATTAAAGATCTGTTTTTGTATAATTTAGGCCAATTTATGTACAATTATTGCAACAATTTGCTTCCATCTATTTTTGATTCTATGTTCCTCAAAAACCAATCATTTCATGAATATCCCACTAGGCGTTCCAATGAATTTCATTTACCCCTTTTACGCACGATCCTTGCTAAAAATACACTTATTTACAAAGGCCCAAATTATTGGAATTCTTTGAATCATGATATAAAAAACGCCCCATCCATATATTCTTTCAAGAGGAGACTGAAGTCCTTTCTATTGCAATCGTATGACTCTACAGTACTGAACTAGCCATTTGGCCTTCTTTCTCACATAATGACTTATTCACCTTTTCTCCTCTTTGAAGAATAACTTGTATTCTTTTGTATTCTTTTGGATGTCTGCTGCCATCTACGCTATCGCCCAATGCGTCAAAGACTTGAATTTCTGTCTTGCTCCTGTTCATACGTCCCTTCATTTCCTTGCTTTTCTCCTTTCAGGCGTTACAATATCACGTTTTTTCTCCACAACTACCATCTGTTTCTCTTGACATGCTTTTGTCGAAGATCGCTCTCTCTGTTGTGCATTTTCGTTTGCTATTTTGTCTTCTGTTTGTTAGTCTTGTCCATTCAGTTTTGTCCCGTACAGCGTTTTCTTCAGTAGTTGTTTCGTTGTCTAGTCTTTTTCTATGTTTGTTTGCGTCTACGAAGGTAAATGAATTTATCTGTGAATCTAATTCTCAGTGGGCTTTCAGACTTCTTCCTCTTCTTTTTTCTTTTTTTCCCTTTTGTATTTATGATGCTTCAATTAATCTTCCCATTGATGTTATTTTTCCAGAGGGGCCCACATTCTACAAGCTCTGTCTTTTTAGTGGGTCTCTCCATTTTTCACACTTTAAGCAAAGTTATACATGTACTTCATTTCGATCACTTCTGTTTCTTTTTTTCAACAATGTATAATTACTATAAGGTCCTCATTATTGTTGTACATTCTTTTTAATACATAATGTTCTGTTTACCTTATTCTCTGTTGTCAAAAGAAGTGTAACTTATGTTTTGTCGGAAAATGAAATAAACTTTGAATTGAATTGAATTGAACATCCGAACGGTAAGTAATCACAGTAAATACTACACTATTTCGGATTTCAATAATATGTTCCAATCTTCACTTGATTCCACTGCAAGTCATGTTAATAATTCCTGTAGCAATTCCACAAATAGGAATGATGACACTAATTATAACCCCATTAAAGATTTTAGCTTATTCCACTGGAATGCTAGAAGCTTAAACAAAAATTTTGATTCATTTGAATTACTTCTTCTTTCTTTACAAAATTTTCCCTTTTCCGCAATCGGTATAACTGAAACTTGGCTAGGGCACACGTCTCCAAATTTGTTTAGCCTTGATAGATATAAAATATTTCGCTCTGATCGTAAGAGAGGTAGAGGGGGAGGGGTAGCCCTATATATATATAACGAATTGCGAGTAAAAATAAGAACTGATATTGATATTGAAGGTTGTGAAAGCCTGTTTGTGGAAATCATTAATGATAAAATGAAAAATAAGATAATTGGTGTTATATACAGGCCACCAAATCATAAAACCGAAATGTTTTTAGAAAATTTTGATGAATGCCTCAACACGATTACACAAGAAAATAAGGAAATTTATATTATGGGCGACTATAATATTGACATGACGAAAATAGATACTTTAGCGGTAAAATTAAAAACTATTCTTTTTTCATATGCTTTCCATTCCCACATTGATAACCCAACAAGAATATCCCAAACATCTAAAACCTTGTTGGATAATATTTTTTCTAATAACTTTTCTGTAAATAAATTCATTAATGGTATCTTATATTATGATATATCTGATCATTTACCGATATTCATTATTCTTCGTTATTCTGAAAACGTCAAAAGTATTTCAAAACCCAGGCCGATAATGTACAGAAAAGAATCAGACGAGAATATTGAATTACTTAATCTTGATTTAGTGAAGGAAGAATGGCAAGAAGTGTATCTTCAAAATAACGCCGATAAAGCTTATGATATTTTCTTAGATAAACTTTTATATTATTATCGAAAAAACATTCCTTTAGTTAAGAAAAAAACACGCAGAAAGAACAAACATCCTTGGATTACAAAGGGAATCATCAATTCAATAAAAACCCGTAATAAATTGTATAAACTGGCGATTACTACCCACAATACAAAACATTTTACTGATTACAAAAAGTATAGAAATATACTCAGTAATTTGATTCGTATTTCTCGTAAAATGTATTATTCCGGTAAGTTTGATAATCAAAAGGATAACGTAAATGGCTTATGGGAAACTATATATGAAATAACAGGTAAAAATAATAAGGAAACATCGTCCGTTTTTTATAATGACAACAAAGAACTCATAAACCCTGATGAAATATCTGATGCTTTTAACTCATACTTCGTAAATATTGGCCCCCAATTAGCTTCAAAAATAAAAAACAAACATGTTCATTCAAACTTTACTGAATTTCTTCCACCAAACTGCGACAAATCCATTTTCTTTACCCCAACAGATGAGGAAGAAATACTGGAGATTGTTAACAGATTAAAGCCAAGTAGATCTAGTGGCCATGATGAAATAAGTGTTTATATACTGAAGAAAATCATCAAACAAATAACCACACCTTTATCTTACATTTTCAATCTTTCACTGTCTTCTGGAATATGCCCAAACTCATTAAAAATTGCGAAAGTAGTTCCAATTTTCAAAAGAAAAGACGACCCTTCTCTTTTAACAAATTATAGACCAATATCGTTATTACCTAGTATTTCTAAAATTCTGGAAAAAATTATTCATAAACGCCTGTACATTTTTCTTCATGTAAATGACCTACTTATAACTAATCAGTTTGGATTTAGAAAGGGCCATTCCACCGATTTAGCTATAATTCAATTGTTAGATAAGATTACTGAATCTTTTGCAAATAAAAAACATTTTATAGGAATTTTCATGGATTTATCAAAGGCTTTTGATACCATAGATCATGATATATTAATTTACAAATTAAAAAGATATGGTATTCGTGGTTTAGCACTTTCTTGGATTATTGATTATTTATCCAACAGAAAGCAATATGTACTATTTAAGTCATCTAAATCTCCGAATTCTAATATTGTATGTGGTGTTCCCCAGGGATCAATTCTTGGCCCCCTACTGTTCCTTGTATATATTAATGATATAATAAATACATCAAAAACTCTTAAATTTATACTTTTTGCGGATGATACTAATATTTTTTACTCCCATGAGAACCTCGAAACACTGTTTAATACTCTGAACACGGAAATAGACAAAGTCTCCCGATGGTTTATATGTAATAAATTATCCCTTAATGTCTCTAAAACAAATTTTATACGTTTCAAACCTACTGCTTCACAGAACATTAACAGCAGTTATAATATCAATATTGATGGATTATCTTTAACTGAAGTAAGATCTACTAAATTTTTAGGAATCACAATTGACTCGAGTTTAACTTGGAACGATCACATTCATAATATCCACACGTCTGTCTCAAGAACTGTAGGAATTTTATATCGACTGAAAAACTTCATTTCTGAAAATTCCCTGACTATTCTATACAATGCATTGATCTTACCACATATCACATACTGCAATATCGTTTGGGGAAACTGTGGCTCAACTAAAATTAATCCAATTCTTACTCTCCAAAAACGTGCTGTACGTTTGATTACCAATTCCCGTTACTTATCCCCATCCAATCCCCTATTTCGTCAACTAAAAACATTGAAAATTGAGGATCTTCACACCTTTCAAACTGCTGTTTTTATGTATAAATATACATTTAATTGTCTTCCAAAAATTTTTGATGGCTTCTTCACTCCATTCACCGTTCATTCATATCCAACACGTCAGTCGTCCGATTACCATCTCGAAAACCCCAGAATCATTTTAGCTCAAAAATCTTTAAAGCACAATGGACCAGATATTTGGAATTCTTTACCCCCTAATTTAAAACAACGTACGTCATTGAACATTTTCAAACGAGAACTAAAAAACACCCTCATAATCCAGTATACTTCTGACACATAAATATTCATATCACCTGGTCAACAAACACCCTAAACAATGAGTTCACGGCCATAACTGAAGTAATATTCACCTCATCACACTGATACACAAAATAACACTCAACGTACAAACCAAGATTCATCCCAACACAATGCACACCGCACTGCACCGCACGCCCTTCGCACAATTACTTCCCACTCAGTGAGTGGCAAGATTTTCTTTATGTATCTCTTCGTTGTGCCCTTTGCACAATTACCCCCCCCCCCCCACTCAGTGAGTGGCAAGATTTTCTATGTATCTCTTTACCTGGGGCCATCTTCCTCGTCAAGCTTAGCTTATGATGATGGTCCCCTGCATTTCATTTTTATCATTTCCTATTGCTTCCTTTCATATATGATATTCGTTCTTTAAAAAAAAAAAAAAAAAAAAATGTATGTAAGATCCAAACGTCACGAATATTAGCTGTGTAAATGACTATGTAAGTATTTTGTTGATTTGTGGATTTGTATTGATTTTGAAATGCAGAAATAAAAACTGAACTGAACTGAACTGAACTAAACTTTAGCATTCCTCCCCATCTCCTGCATTTTCAAAACTTCAAAATGTTTTGTGCTTTTTTTTCCACCCTGTCACTATCCATGAATATCATTTTTCATATTTTGTTATTGTTGACACATATGTACTCATGTTTTATGTGAGAAAAAAAAATGTATTTACAAGTTCTGTTGGAGATTTTTTTGCTCCTTTTACACGCGAGTGCGTTTAATTCCACTATTTTCCCATCTTGTCAATCATTACAAATTAAACTGTAGTTTTTGTACACATGCAATCAGTGCGTTGAACACCGGGAGGGGGTGGAATCGGGAGCGAGGGTGAGATATACAGAATGAATTTACAGATATTTTTTTTCATCCTACAGATCAATATTTTTTTTAGACAATATTCATAACTATTTCCTACAAACAGCAAATCTGTTCAAATTCGGGAGCTATTTCTATGTCCGTTTACATGCTTTGTACTGGTCCAGTCAAAGTTCTCCTACAGACTTTGACTGATTGTGTGTACGCTTTCTACTTATATTGTTTATGTAATTTATGTTCTTTTCCTATGCTGTTTATGTATTTTATGTTTTTGTTTATGTTGCCAGAAATCTATCTCCATGTGAATTTGCCTACTCGCTGTTCTATCCGTGAACCCGGGGCTGTTAGTGCTTCCCTTGTGCCATTATATTTCATTCCTTTACAAACTCGTCAGTTGACATGCCTTCATATACTTTATGACTCTCCTTATGGCTAATCGACTCAATGCAGCATTTGCTTCCCTTGATGATGATGAACTCTTTGATTTGTTTAGACGCTTCCCTTCGGAATTAAGTCGTACTCAGTTACATTCGTCTGCTTTTTTTGATAATTTTATTGCCAACAATGTTAACGCATCTTCAAAAGATTTATATAATGCTTTTGATTTTGAACATGACTTAACTCCAACTCCTTCTAAGTATGTCACTGTTGATCAATTCAAAGATTTTACAAAGAGTTTTTCACAATGCACTTTTTCTATGTTACATCTGAATATAAGGAGTATTAATAAACATTTTGATGAATTACAGATATTATTAGATAACCAAAATAAACATCAAATTTCAGTGATAGGCTTATCTGAAACATGGTTATCATCTGATGATAATCTAATAATAAACAGGACGGGTGGTGGAGTTGCGTTATATTTATCTCAAAAATTTGAATATGGTGTTTGTGATGAATTCAATATTATGAATGATACTTTAGAGTCCCTGTTTGTGGAAATAATCATTCCGCAAAGTAAAAATATTATGATTGGTATTGTTTATAGACCCCCAAGTTCAAGTCCTAAAGATTTTCTGGATTGTATATCAAACTTATTAAAAAAACCCCATTTTATTAATAAAAATATTTTCATAATGGGTGATTTTAACATTGATTTGGTTAAGAATGATGATAATACATCTCAAGAATTTCTTGAAATGTTTTTGTCAGCTTCTTTTTTGCCATTAATTTCGAAGCCAACTCGTGTTACAAATCATTCCGCCACCCTCCTTGATAATATTTTTACTAATTCCGTGCAGATTTTAAATTCTTCCATAATCTTATCTGATATTACTGATCATTTCCCCATTATAGCATGTTTTGACCTTAAACATTGTGTTGATAAGTTTCATTCTTTTTCATCCAGGCGTAGAGCTACACCAGAAAATTTGGCTAGTCTTGGTGCTAACCTAGACAGGGCTGATTGGTCTAGTGTTTATGATAATGATGATATAAATGTATCGTTTGAGAATTTTTCAGGGATAATTAATAGACATTTAGATGAATATATTCCCAGATTAAAAGAAAAGTCAGTTAATTATAAAACGTCCCCCAAATTACCATGGATTACAAAATCTCTTCTTCGTTCAATAAATAGGAAAAATAGGTTATATTATAAATTCAAAATGAAAAAAACTGAGAAGTTAAAATATAAATACACTTCGTATAAAAATATTTTAACGAAGATTATACGGTTGGAAAAGAGAAAATATTATATGATTCAGTTAGAAAAATATAAACATGATATGAAAAATACATGGAAGGTGTTGAAGCAGGCTATGAATATATCAAAAAAGAAATCAGAAATTAAAAAAATAAGACATGATAATAAAGTTTTTGAAGATCCTAATGATATAGTCAATATTTTTAACTCTTATTTTTCAATGATTGGAGAGAATTTGGCAGAAAAAATACCGCAGTCAAATATACATTTTTCTGAATTTTTAGGTCAATCCAATTCCAGTTCTATTTTTTTTGTTCCAACAACAAAATATGAAATAATAGATATTGTTACCGCAATGAATAACAAGCGAAGTGCCGGTTATGACGATATCAGTAATTTTATTTTAAAGGGGATTATATCTTCAATTGCTGACCCACTTTCATATATTTTCAATAAATCCTTATCAAGTGGTGTTTTTCCTGATTTTATGAAAATAGCTAAGGTTTTCCCTTTATTTAAAAAAGGAGATGATTCTGATATATGTAATTATAGACCTATTTCTTTGCTTTCATCTTTATCTAAAATATTGGAAAAATTGATATTTACAAGAACAATTAATTTTTTGAATTTGCATAATGTTTTTACAAATTCTCAATTTGGGTTCCGTCAGAAACATAGCACCATTCATGCTCTTTTAAAGTTTATTGACCACGCTGCGCACACTATTGATAATCATTCTCATCTTATTGGTATCTTCCTGGACTTCTCCAAGGCCTTCGATACAATTAATCATGAAATATTACTTTATAAACTGTCTCATTATGGAATACGCGGGAAGGCCTTGGAGTGGTTCAGGAGTTACCTACAAAACCGAAAACAATATGTATCTCTGAACGAGTACAGCTCGAGTTTAGAATTCATTAAATGTGGCGTCCCACAGGGTAGTTTATTAGGACCTTTACTTTTTATCATTTATATCAATGACTTTTGTAGATCATCTGACATACTCTCATTTATACTTTTTGCTGACGATTCAAATATTTTCTTTTCTCACCAAAATCCAGATACTCTTGTACGCATAGTTAATTCCGAATTGAAAAAAGTAACTCAGTGGATAAGAGCTAATAAATTATCTCTTAATCTTCAGAAAACTAAGTATATGTTTTTTAGTAATTCTTTAGAAGATTTAGACACAGGTATTGTTCTTGATAACACTTTGTTAGAACGAGTTCCTCATATAAAATTCCTTGGTATCACAGTGGATGATAAACTTTCGTGGAGGCCGCATATTACTAACATTAGTACAATAATTTCACGCAATATTGGTATTATTAATAGACTCAAGTTTCATATTCCATTGTCCTCTTTGTTGACGTTGTATTTTTCTCTAATTTTACCTTATCTTAATTACGGACTCCTAGCGTGGGGTAGTGCCCATCAAAACTTACTAGATAAATTACTTTTGTTACAAAAAAAGGTTATTCGTATTATTTGTGGCGTCCCGCCACGTTCCCATACAGAGCCATTATTTATTAAACATGAGATTCTGAAAATTAAAGATTTGTATTTTTTTCAACTTGGTCAGTTTATGTTTAATTACAATGTAAATGCACTTCCCAGTATTTTTAATTCAATGTTCCCACGGAACCAGTCTTTTCATGATTATCCCACTAGACAATCTAATGAGTTTCATTTACCCCTCCTGAGAACTTTATTGGCTCAGAATACATTTATATACACTGGTCCTAGATTTTGGAACTCACTGAGCTGTGAAATAAAAAAATTCCCCATCTTTGTATTCTTTTAAGCGCAAGTTGAAACTTTTTTTATTAAATCCTCCCTGACATGTTTTTTTTCCATTAACAGCTATAGTTTTTTTTTTTTTAAACCTCAGAGTTCATCATCCACCCACCAATCATTCAAACACTGAATTTATTATTACGTAAAGAAGTAGCCATTACAATCCTTGCTCAGATGGATGCAGCACCAACTCTATGAAGCACATTCTCTACCATCCTCTGTTCCATTTCCCTTATTCAGCGTGTAGGTATTCTCTCATTCTCTCTTTTCTTCTTTCTTTCCTTCCATACTTTTCATCTATTCTGGCAAGTTGTGTCATGTTGTAGCGTTTCTTCTGTTTTGTCCCGTCCTGTCGTATATTATATTCGTCACAAGTGTTTGTAAATAAGTAATTTATAGGTTTTATGAGTGGTTCACAATCTACAAGCTTTGCTTTTTAGTGGACCTCTCTATTCTTTCTTCCTTTTTTTTTTTTCAACTGAAGCATGACTTTGTATTATTTTTTTTTTTGCCAGTATGCGCTCCTATGTTCATTGATACCATTCATTAAGACAAATGCTCTTTGTTTATGATGTAAAACCTGATTTATCTTGTGTTATGTTTTTGTTGAAAAAGAAGAAAGAAGAAGAATGAAAATAAATGAATTGAATTGAATTGAATTGAATTGAGATGAAAAAATGAATGAATGGAAAAAAAAATCACTGTTGTAGCGAGGTCTTGATAAGCGTATACGAATATCGCAATACAGTCGGTTCGATCGCAGAAGCAGCGCGTCACGTCGGCCTGGAGATGCGGCAGCAATTAACGTGGCAGAGTCGTATTAACATCGTAGCGCTATCGCCTACAGCGCAGGTTGAGCGTGGAGAAACCGTAGTGTAATCGCCTCGGAGGCCAACAATGGAGACGGACGGCGATCGCGCCACGATTTGAAAAAAATTTTAACAGATCGCCCTGGACGCCATGGTCGCCTTCCTAGTGAGATGGGGGCCGTGGCGACTCGAGGCTCCCTATAGTCGCGGAGACGTCTCAGCGATGCCTCCGCGACGTCTCCTTATAGTCGCAGCCGAGTCGCGGAGAGTAATCATTTGATTCGTGTCTCCGCGACGTCCCGGAGACCATGTTACGGCACATTTTGGTAAATTACCAAAATGTGCAAATTACCAACATGTGCCGTAACTATTTGCCTGCACATTTTGGACGATCTGCACATTTTGGTAACTGAACTAAGAACGGAACCCATGGATGGGCTTGAGAGTTATATTGTTAAGGAGTTAAGGTGATATGGTCCTGCAGTAAAGACAGGCAAGACACTTATTTAGTTCACCCGAGCCAAAGGCTCGAGTGAGCTTTTGTGATCGCTTTTCGTCCGCCGTCCGTCGTCCGTCATCCGTCGTACGTCGTGCGTCGTGCATAAACTGTTTACATTTTCATCTTCTCTTCCAGAAACGGTAGACAGATTTCAACCAAACTTGGTGGGAATCATCCTCAGGGGATAAAGACCCAAAGTTGTTCATGTGGAGTATGTGGCCCCCAAGGTAAAAGGGGTAAACTTTAAAAATCTTCTTCTCCAAACCAAAAAGCAGTACAGTCTAGATATATTGTATGTAGATGCCTTTATATTTGAAGAATGTAGTTTGTTTATGGCAAGGCCCAAGATGGCCCCCTTGGGCCCTAGAGGAGGTGAAAGTTTGAGGGGTGGGGGTCAAAGGGGGAAACATACATTTTCATCTTCTCCTTCCGAAACAGTTGGCAAATTTCAATCAAACTTGGTGGGGATCATCCTAACGGGGTAGGGACCCGTAGTTGTTCATGTGGAGCATGTGGCCCCCAGGGGGTCCAGGGAGAGAGCTCTCAAGGGGAAAAAAGGAGTAACCTAGGTATGTTGTATGTAGATACCTTTGTTTGTGAAGAATATAGTTTGCTCATGGCAGGACCCAAGATGGCCCCTTGGGCCCCTAGATGGGGTGAAAGTTTGAGGGGGGCATGGGGGAACACATTTTCATCCTCTTCTTCAGAACCAGTGGGCAAATTTCAATCAGACTTGTTGGGGATCATCCTTAAGGGGTTAGGTCCTAAGGTTGTTCATGTTGGGCATGTGGCCACCATGAGGAGCCCCCCCCCCCCCCCCCCCCGGGAAATAGGTAGAAATTTGTGCTCCAGACTAAAAAGCATTACACTCAAGATATGTTTAACGTGGATATCTTTATAGCTGAAGAATATTAGTTTATGGGAATACATATGGTATCCCCCTTGGAGACCGGGGGGCGGGGGGGGGGGGGGGGGAGGGGCAAGGGGGGAAACACATTTCATCTTCTTCAGAACCAATGGGCGGATTTCAGACAATCAAACTTGGTGAGGATCATTCTTAGTGGGTAGGGTCCCAAAGTTGTAAGTGTGGGTCAAGCGCCGGGGGGGGGGGGGGGGGGGGGAGGGAAAAAGGCATATTTTATACATGTGTATACCTTTATAGATGATGAATATAAGCTGTTCATGGCAATATTTTGGATGACCCCCTAGGGTTCCTAACTTGAGGGGTGAAAGTTTGGAGGGGGAAAAACAAGGGGAAGGGGAAGAGAAATACATTTCCATTTTCTTCAGAACCAATGGACAGATTTCAACCAAAATTGCTAGGAATTATCCTTTCGGTAGGACCTAATGTTCTTTGTATGTTTTTTTTTTTTTTTTTGGGGGGGGGGGTTTTCTCCTAGCGAAAGGGAGAAGGGGCCTTAATTTACAGGGAAATTACGTCAAATGTATTGACTGCGATACTCGGGTTAGCGGCTAGCCCCCCGGGCCTTTTGTTAAAATATGATGGTTAGTGTGTTGCCTTGGTAACAGTATATCATCGCAACAAGCTATGACGAAATCTTGCAGATCAAGTTATTTCCTTCATTTTTACCAAATGCTCACGAAATTTGGCACGCACTTTGGTCTTGGAGTGAAGACGTACAAGACACATTCGTTAAAGGATGGGGACTGCGTTGTCTTGGTAACTACATACACCAATAAATCAGAGAAAATGCAAAAATCGTTTTTGTTTCTCACATAAGGCCGTCGTACGCGTACCAAGACGTGGGTAAAAATTGTCTTCTGTGTCCACTGTTTAATTTAGGAGATGTATCATTCCCATTCATTTCTGAAAATTATTGAATTTTAGAATTCGGTGTTGAAGTTTCGTAGTCCAAACCAAGCCATCAGATAAAACAACGAAAATCAAAACCCACTGTAAAATGTCGAAGAAGCATTTTTGCAAATTTCTTTTAAAAATGCATAAATTTGCATAATTAATGAATTTCTGAATTGTGTGTTAAAGTTTCAGAGCCCTTACCTGTCTTCATAAGTCAGATCAATCAGAAGCAAAATCGGCCCAGAAATAAAAGAGAGGAAGCAAATCTCATCATTTCGAGCACACATACACATAAATTTGTACACACACGCACACACATAAACACGCCGTTTCCATTGTCCCCTTAGGATACCGAACTCATTCGGTGGGGACAAAAACCACTTGCACTTACATTTTTTTTTTTTTGTGATGATTGTGATTTTTTGTGATGATTGCATTGCAAATGCTTTCAATTCTTACTTTTCAAAGATAGGTGAAAATTACGCCCAAAATATTCCTGCGTCAGAGCATCATTTTACTGAATATTTAGGCCAGCGCAATTCCAATTCTGTTTATTTTACTCCAACTAATAGACATGAGATTATTGATATTGTATCTTCTCTTAAGAACAAGAGGAGTTCTGAGTATGATGATATAGATAATTTCATTCTTAAAGGTGTTATATCTTCAGTTGTTGATCCACTTGTTCATATATTCAATTTGTCAATTTCTAACGGTGTGTTTCCTGACAAGATGAAACTGGCCAAAGTAATTCCATTATTTAAGAAGGGTGATAAATCTGATGTCAGTAATTATCGTCCAATTTCATTATTATCATCGTTGTCCAAAGTTTTAGAGAAACTCATTTATAAGAGAACTATTGGTTTTTTGAAGTTGCATAATATTTTTACTAATTCGCAATTCGGTTTTCGAGAGAAGCATAATACAACTCATGCTCTTTTATATTTTATTGATAAAGTGGCTCACGCAATTGATAATCATTCTCATTTAATTAGTATTTTCTTGGACTTCTCCAAGGCCTTCGACACTGTTGATCACGATATTCTACTCCACAAGTTATCACATTACGGAATACGTGGGAAGGCCTTGGAGTGGTTCAAGAGTTACTTGGAAAATAGAAGACAGTTTGTTATAATCAAAGATAATTGTTCAGTGATAAGAGAAGTAAATTGTGGTGTTCTGCAGGGAAGCTTATTAGGACCACTGTTATTTATTGCTTATATTAATGATTTTTGTCAGGCATCTGAAGTACTTTCTTTCATTCATTTTGCTGACGATACTAATGTATTTTTTGCCCATAATGATGCTAATTTTCTTGTTCAAAAAGTTAATTCTGAATTACAAAAAGTGAGTAATTGGGTAAGAGCCAACAAACTATCCTTGAATGCCCAAAAAACGAAATACATGATTTTCAGTAATACTGTTGATACTCTGAGTACAGCTATAGTTTTGAATGATATTCAGTTAGAAAGAGTTTCACATCTTAAATTTCTTGGAATTATTGTTGACGACAAACTTTCCTGGAAGTTACATATTGATTATATATCCAACACAATCTCGCGTAATATAGGCGTTATAAATAGAATGAATTCGTATATTCCACAAAAATCATTACTTATGTTATATTCTTCATTGATATTGCCTTATCTTAATTATGGTGTTTTAGTATGGGGTAACACTCATCAGAATCTACTGGATAGAGTGTTCCTTCTACAAAAGAAAGCTCTCCGTATCATCTGTTATCCTTCCATACCCTCCCACTCAAATTTGTTATTTTCCTCCAATAAGCTATTAAAAATTAAAGATTTGTTTTTATATAATTTGGGGCAATTTATGTACATGTACAGCAACGACTCACTCCCGTCCATTTTTGCTTCTATGTTTCAAAGAAATCAATCATTCCATGAGTATCCCACTCGACGCTCCAATGAATTTCATTTACCTCTTTTACGAACGATGTTTGCAAAGAACACACTTATTTACACTGGCCCAACTTACTGGAATTCCCTAAATAATGATATAAAAGATTCCCCCTCTATATATTCATTTAAAAGAAGATTAAAGTTTTTTTTTATTGCAATTTTATGATCCCACAGAATTGAATTAGCCTGTTGGCTTATTTCAATTCCTTTTCGAAGAACTTGGCTTACAATTGGCTTACAAGTGATATACCGTATTTTCTCGTCTCTCTTGTCCTGAGACACCTACAGAGTAGGTTTGATTTCATTTATGTTATTTCTGCATCTATTTCTCTATACTTTTCTATATAATGGTATCCTTTTCACGCATCCCATCATTTTTTTTTCAATGAATTCTGTCGAGGATCACTGGATCTGTTCTGTCTTTCTGTCCGTTGTATTGTCTTCCTGTTATATTAGTCTTGTCTCGTTCTGTCTTGTCTCGTTCTGTCTTGTCTATGAGTCCCCCTTTATTAGTTTCGCCGTCCCAGTTTCGTTTTCTGTTTACTCGCCTGAGTATGTATGTCTGTTTGATACTCTATCTTCCTAGAGGGCTTCCAGACTTTTTTCTTTTTTACTTTATTCCCAGTCTTTCTTCCCCTTTTTGCATCCGTTCAATTTCTATTGACATTCTGTACTTGAGGGGCCCACATTCTACAAGCATTGTCTTTTTAGTGGGTCCCTCCATTTTTCGATGTCTTACGTATTATGTCGTCCTTATCACTTCAGTCAAGTTTCATTACAACGTATTTCTTATTCCAAGGTTCCTCGATTTTATTTTTTTCTCAATTTACTTTGTCTTGACTATGCAACCTTATTCTCTGTTACCAAAGAAAGTGAAATGTTTATGTTCTTTTCGAAAAATGAAATAAAGCATGAATTGAATTGAATTGAATTGAGGAGCAGACAGTTACCAAAATGTGCCGTCAATGTCCTGCACATTTTGGTAAATTTACCAAAATGTGCCGTAACATGTCACGGCACATTTTGGTAACTGCACATTTTGATGATTTACCAAAATGTGCGATTTACCAAAATGTGCCGTAACAGATGTCTCCGCGACTGTTGGATCCAGTTGGATGTGAGGTGGGACCACTTCACCGGGTTAAACACCCTGCTCTTTGCGATGAATGAATGAAGCGGGTTGTTTTACGTGCATGAGTTGTTACTCTCTCATACACGGGACCTCCATTTTATGTCCTATCCGAAGTCTCTCTCTCTCTCTCTCTCTCTCCCTCTCTCTCTCTCTCTCTCTATATATATATATATATATATATATAGAGAGAGAGAGAGAGACAGAGACAGAGAGAGAGAGATAGTATCCTGAATGGGATAAAATGAGGTAAAATATTGACCGAAAATGTTATTACTATACACGAATTAAATGTGATTTACAGAAACCCTATAGGAGACTCTCATTAGGTCTCTGTTTGTGATACACGATATGTCATATTTTATTATCACGGTGCCGGTGATCAAATTGTCAAAAAGGAAAAAAAAAATACTTATTCCTGAAAAATGTAAACGAAAGTAAAACATCTAATTGAGACCTACTCAATATTGGGCTGAGTTTATGAATATACCTCCCCCCCCCCCAAAAAAAAAAATGAGTTACACAATATACTATTATTACAGTAACTGGTTTTATGGGCAGGTATGTATGGGAACATGTACACGACAAATTGATTGTACGTCCTGTCGTCTTGCATGCCATGCTGCTGCACAACTATTGGCGGCTGTTCTCATGAAGAGTGCAGTCTGAAATGATATACAGCCTTCTCATGCTTAAAATTTAATTTCCATCCACGTGTCTTCAATCCATCATGTCTGAGATCGGAAACAATACCAAGAGACAAAAATAGGAATCCCTTGTATTGTTAATCATTTGATTATTAGGGGAGTTGGAAAGCGTGGAAATCATGTAACTGGAATGACAAGGAAATCATTTTGTGTGTTATGTACTAGTGTGTGTGTGTGTGTGTGTGTGTGTGAAAGAGGGGGGGGGGGGGAGGGGGAGAAAGAGCGAAAGAGTGAGGCATATTAATGAAGGAAGTAAAACCATGTCGTTGACCGGGCTGCCGCCGAACTCTTTACAACAAAATGAGGTCATGTTCTTTGGCATACGCGTAAAATGATGCAGCTCTGTCATTATACACGGAAACATTAACATCTATACAATCATTTTAGCTTAGTGGCGTAGTGTCTCTTTTTGAATGATGTATGAATATATATGTATATATATATATATATATATATATATATATATATACATATATACATATATACATATATATATATATATATGTATACATATATACATATATATATATATATATACATGCACACACACACGCATATATATATATATATATATATATTCACAATAGTAGTTCAATAAAACAAATACTGTTGTGAATCTATACTTTCTTAGGACTCCGAGCAGAAACTAATTGCTGTTATTCATTTATATATATATATATATATACATATATATATATATTATATTGTGACGAACTCGCCTGCTCGTCGTGAATTAAGTGAGTGTATTTGACTGTCTGTACAAATGCCTCCGCGAGCCGTGTCAGGATGGCCGAGTAGGCGGGGTTCGTTTTGTTGCAGTTTACAACGATCCCTTTAAATTATTAAAACTACTAGTCTGTACGCTACCATGTATTATGTTGTGTCAGAAGCAGCTCACCAACACAAGCGGCACACATACCAAGTTCAGCATCACTTAAAGTAGGTCACTCCCAAGCGTCACTTGTAGAGGATGTTAGATTGGTACACTTATTTTGTTACCAACTTTTACTACCAACTCTTGCTACCAAGTTCTGCTACCAAGTTTTGTTACCAACTTTTGCTACCAACTCTTGCTACCAAGTTCTGCTACCAAGTTTTGTTACCAACTTTTGCTACCAACTCTTGCTACCAAGTTCTGCTACCAAGTTTTGTTACCAACTCAATCACTCTAACGTGGAACACCTTTCACAACCATATGGTGGCACAGGTGTCGTTGATGGCACGGGGTAAAGTGCTGTATCGCACCGTTACCAACTTCCTCAGGCGACGACTGGAACTTGGATTGGGCACGGACTATGTGACAAGTCACATTACCATTATACCCGAAATCCAATGACTTGCTAGTTGGTCTTCTCAGGAACGGCGTTCCAACTCAGGTACATGTGCCACCACTCTCCAAACTGTTGTACTGTGGTAGAACCCTCAAGAAGACACAGTGAAGACAGCAATTCAAGAACACATGTACAGTTTATTTACATATAGAAGTACACGTTAACAACACATTGGAAATGTGGCATACACGGGCTACTTGTTGCGGACTATGTCACTATGTCACACAACGGCCAATTTATATGCCTCCCCTCCTATCGCGGATAAAGGAGGCAATCCCGCACGGCCGTAAGCGACGCGGAAAAATACTCGCGGCAGTCATTCAAATTATTTGCAATGTTGGCGTGGTTATTAAATTCGTACAACGATTATACATTTTAGCAGTAATCTCTTGTACATGGTTACTTTAATTCGGCATGTATCATCGGTCTAAACCGGAGTTAGTATTAAAATAATCCAAACTTACCCATGACAAACAAGTAACCACATATTTAATAATAAATGTTTAAAACTCATAATGATGCACTACCACCTTGAAACATTTGTCCAACGTTTCGCTACTGTGCCCCTTTCTATGCTATAGACACTATCGATCATAGCAAATACTTATCGAACAATTTAATCGAATCGGTTCCACCGAATTTCGTTACAATATATATATATATATATTTATATATATAGATGGATAGATATAGATACAAATCTTGAACATGATATGAGATAATAAGCTATATGGAGGAATGTAAAATGAACACACATCTGTTATAATCTCCCATGATGACAAAAGCCTACCATAACTATGGTACTCATATCACAATACCATTAGACATGTATATATATATATATATATATATGTAACCAGGCGGCTGGTAACGAGAATAGAATTTTAAATGGATAACATGTTCCCCTTCCCGCATTTTGAATCACGTGTGAACGGGATTCTAGAACCTTCCCTTCCGCCGGTCACGTGACCACACGTCGTCGTGAACCGCCTTTATGAAGCCCTTATTTTATGGTCATTGGTCTGGTATTAAATTGTTTAAAATATGCAAATATCCCCCACCGGAAGTCAAGAACATCACTCGGCGACTTATCGCAGTTGGTCCGACGTCGATATATCACCTAAACCATTCCTCGTTTCTTGCCTCCTGTTTTACAGAGTTATTTTCGGAGCCAGCCTTCTCGTAACACAGACGGGTTACATTTTGGCGTAGTCGGCAGGATTCGGACGAGCTGTCTCTCTATTAAGCAGGTTGGCACACAATTGCGAGGGGGAGGACACACGACCGTGTCCCAACATTGACCAGGCTGTCTTGGGCTGGATCTTGCTTGCGCCAATGGGGACTGATGGTCAACGCTGAGGGACTACACGACATCGAAGTCAACACTGAGGGACTACACGACATCGAAGTCAACGCTGAGGGACTACACGACATCGAAGTTAACGCTATATCCCTGAGGGACGCCACCGGACGAGCAGAGGAATGAAGAAGCCCTCTACTTGGGAGCATAGAAGTTGAAAGCAGAATTTGTTTTATCCCTCGAGATCTTTGTCGATGGTTTAATGATTTGTATGTTTATCTACGAAATTGTATATGTTTGTTTGTGATTGGGCGGATATTAGTGCCTAATTCATATTCATTTTGCTTGTTCAACGCTAGTTTGACTAAGCTCAATTTGCATTTTCACTTTGTCCCTTTTCTTTGAGGTCCTTTGTTCTTTTCCCTTTGCCCCGCCCCCCCCCCGCCCCAGTAGATTTCCCTTTATTATTAATTGTTAAGTTCAAAGTTAGACATTAAGAAATGGCTACTCGAGCAGAAGCGGAATTGCTTATCGACGCCCCAGTCAATCTGTCGACTCAGCAGGAGGTTCCCACTCCGACGGGCCCAGCTTTCACCCAAGTTAGGGGGGTCCCTATTTTTAGCGGAAGGGAGTCGAAGATGGGCATCGACGACTGGATTAGGGACCTTGAATACTTTTTCTCCACCAGCCGTACCCCGCCCTCCCTCCAATTCTCCACAATTGTTAGAAATCTCGGTGGAGAAGCCCGTCGTCTGGTGTTGAATTTGGCCTACGAGGAGCAGACCCCAAAAGCGGCCTTCAATGAGCTGAGGGCGGAGTACGGAGACGCCCCTACGGATGATCCGTTCGCCGCCTTCTACGAGCGAATGCAGAGGACTGGAGAAAGTGCCCAGTCCTACGCGATCACTCTCCAGTTCCTATTTACGCGTATCGCCGATGATTATCCGCAGGCCGTCCATGATGGGCAAGGGGAGTGTATCCTCGTTAACCAATTTATGCACGGCTTGAGGGACGAGGAGCTTCGACTTCGGCTTGCCCCCATGAGACCTCGCATCATGTCATTCCGGGGTCTGCGCGAGGAGGTTAGGAGGTTCACACGGGAGCGACAGGGAAAGACGCGCCGGCCCGCTGCTAGCTTCGCCCATGCTGCCGCAACTCCTGACCACACCGAGGATACCAGGGCCAGACTCCTCCAAATCAGCAAGTCATCGGAAGACACGCTGTTCCTGCTGAAAGATGTGGTCGCCACACAGAGAAGGACCACGAAGAGGGTGGCGGCGCTTGAGGGGAGGCCTGAGGTCCTGGAACTGGCGTCGAGCAGCCCCAAGGGGTCCGTTGGTCAACGCCAGGAGTGCTGGGAGTGCGGCCAAACAGGACACTGGTGGAGGAATTGTCCGACACGGATGGGGCCAGGGGAGAACGCGGCACTCCAGGGCCGGCGGACGCCCTTCATCAGGCCCAGCAGTTAAACGGGCAAGGCCCACACCGGCAGTAGACAGGCTGAGTGTTGGCAACAAAATTTCAGTACTGGGGCTCAGCAATGTAAATTCCCTGTCCATAAATAGCACCCCTTGTACAGCCCTTATTGACTCCGGATCCCAAGTAACGACTGTGTCATCTTCCTTTGTTAAATCCCATCCAGTTCTCTCAAAAATACCCCTTTCCCACTCTACAATAGAAATTAAAGGCGCCGGTGGCCACACCCTTCCTCACTTCGGCGTTATCCCCACATCATTCGGACATCACTACCCAGATGTGCCAGCATTGGTTGTCCCTCCGGACAGCTACGGGCATGGCGTCGAAGCTCTGATCGCGACGAATCTGATCCGGGCTTTTCGGAACAAGCAGCGGTGCACGCGGGGAGCAGCGTACCTTTCTCATGTGAGGGAGGTCAGCACTGCGTGGTACCTTGCCCGTGCCGCTATGGACAACACGATGCCTGGTGACGACCAGGGAAGACTTAGGACCCTCGCCTACTTGGGAGCCCCAAGATTGATCCAACCGGGTGAAGAGGTTGACCTTCCCTGCCAGCCACCGACGGGACATTGGCAAGCGTGCACCGCTCTGGTCGAACCACTCGACCCGACTCTACCTGGTCTCCATATGGCTGTAGGATGGACTATGGTCGACGTCTCGCCAGGTAAGAGTGTTCCGGTTAGGGTACTCAACCTTTCAGACCAGCCCCTCAGAGTAAACCCGAAAACACAAATAGCACAACTATACGTCGCCCATGCCTATGAAGACCCGCGTCATCCCCAGGACTGTAAGTCTGCTAGGCTGAACAGTTTAGCAGCGGATTCCCCTTCTACATCACGTGGCCCAGTGAATGCAACCCCTGTGTTAGATTTGTCTAATGCCCTCTTCGCCAATCCAGAAGAGGAAGCAGAGATGGCCTCCCTCCTTCAACAATATGCAGATGTCTTCTGCCAACACGATTTTGATTATGGATGTGCAATGGGAGTCGAACATGAGATCCCGCTTGTTGACGATGAACCCTTCCGGCTACCCTACCGTCGAATCCCTCCCTCACAATATTAGGACATCCGGAAACACATCAAAGAGATGGAAGAGGCCAGCGTTATCAAGAAGAGCACCAGTCCCTATGCATCCCCCATTGTAGTCGTGCATAAGAAGGATGGCACCATTCGACTGTGCATCGACTACCGACGCCTCAATAGTAAAACCCGCAGAGATGCCTTCCCAATGCCCCGGATTGACGAAGCCCTTGACTCCCTTGGCAAAGCAAGATATTTTTCTACCCTTGACTTGACCAGCGGATACTGGCAGGTCCGGGTAGCAGACCAGGATCGACCAAAGACAGCCTTCACCACCCCAATGGGCCTCTACGAATGCATTCGTATGCCCTTTGGGCTACAGAACGCCCCAGCGACCTTTCAGAGGCTGATGACCAATTGCTTGGGTGACCAAAACTTTGAGTCAGTCCTCATCTACCTTGACGATGTCATTGTGTTTTCGGCGACATTTGACGAACACATAGCCCGACTGAGACTTGTCTTCGACTGACTGAGACAACATGGACTAAAACTGAAGCCGCGAAAGTGCCACCTCTTGCAGAGAGAGGTACACTACCTTGGTCATGTCATCAGCCAAGATGGAATCGCGACAGACTCGGAGAAAATCCAGGCGGTTGCAGACTGGCCACGCCCCCAGACAAGTCGAGATGTTCGCCGCGTTCTGGGATTTACGGGATATTACAGGCGGTTTGTCAAAGATTACTCCACAATAGCGAAGCCCCTGTACGAACTGACGGAAGGAGGAGGCAAGAAGAGGAAGTCCAGGAAACCACCACCTCCTTTTGAATGGACCCTGGTGCAGGAGGAGGCCTTTAGGACCCTAAAGGATCGGTTAACCTCACCACCAATTCTTGGCTTCCCAGACTTCAATGAGACCTTTCTTGTGGAGGTGGATGCGTCCGGGTCAGGCCTTGGGGCTGTGCTCTCCCAGATGCAAGATGGGAAGAAACGGGTTGTTGCCTATGGAAGCAAGAGTCTAGTACGCCATCAGAGAGGAAGTACCCTGCACATAAACTGGAGTTTCTAGGGCTAAAATGGGCGGTGATGGACAAGTTTAGGGAGTATCTCCTCGGACGGCGCTTCCACGTGCTTACCGATAGCAACCCACTACTGTATGTGACCACATCCGCAAAACTCGATGCTACGGGCCAGCGTTGGGCCTCGGCCCTTGCCGACTTCGACTTCAGCATAGAGTACCGGAGTGGACGGCCCAACAACGCAGCTGACGCCCTTTCCCGGTTGCCAGAACAACACTCAGCGGACCCAATGAGTAACTCTATGTGTAATCCAAAGGTTGTCATGGCCGTGCTGCAGCAGCCTGATGGTGATGCACCCTATCTGACCTGTCCCCAGCTCGCAGCCAACCTCATTGGAGATCCATCAATAGTGAGACGCAATGATGACCCTCCACCAGGTACACCCTCCATTGACAATTTGTCCCCAGACACACTGCGCCGGCAACAGTTAGCAGATCCTGACCTATCTGAGATCATCAGACTGCTCGAGCAAGGGGTGAAACCCCGGAAGTCCGACTTGAGTAAGATGACCCCGCACGCTCGGACACTGCTCCACCAAGTAAAACGTCTAGTTTTCAGGGATGACGTACTCTATCGCCGATACCAGGATCAGGCAGGGAAAATGTGCTTCCAGCTCGTCCTACCACACTGTTACCATAGGTTGGTACTCGGACACCTCCATGATGACATTGGTGGGGACAAATTGTCAATGGAGGGTGTACCTGGTGGAGGGTCATCATTGCGTCTCATTATTGATGGATCTCCAATCAGGTTGGCTGTGAGCTGGGGACAGGTCAGGTAGGGTGCATCACCGTCAGGCTGCTGCAGCACGGCCATGACAACCTTTGGATTACACATAGAGTTACTCATTGTGTTGCCTCCGGAAGACGCCAACTGCCAACAATCGTGCCCCCTTGAACAGCATCCACACCTCGGAGCCCCTGGAATTAGTCTGCATTGACTACCTAAAGTTGGAGAAGTCGAAGGGTGGAGTGGAAAATGTGCTCGTAGTCACTGACCATTTTACCCGCTACGCACAAGCCTACCCGACCAGAGACCAGCACGCCACTACGGTTGCACGAACTCTGTGGAAAAATTTTTTTTGTGCACTACGGATTCCCCCGGCGGATCCATTCAGATCAGGGACGCAACTTTCAGAGCAAGCTTATGGCGGAACTCTGTAAAGTTGCGGGTGTGCAAAGAAGTAGGACCACAGCCTACCATCCCCAGGGCAACGGAACTACTGAAAGCTTCAACAGAACCTTGATCGACATGCTGGGCACTCTGTCACCGGAGGATAAGGCTGACTGGAAGGAGCACCTTGGTCGTCTTACCCATGCCTTTAATGCAACACGGCACGAATCGACGGGATATGCACCCTTCCACTTGATGTTTGGAACACATCCAAACCTCCCTGTCGATGTGATGTTCGGCCTACAAGAAACTCAAGAAGAGCAAACCCACGATGAGTATGTTTCTAACTTCCGTGATGGGCTGCAAAAGGCATACGAAGTTGCTGCGGCGGCGTCAGCCTCCTCCAAGCTCCGCCAGAAGGCCCAGCATGACAAGAGGGCGAAGTTATCACCCTTGCTCCCAGGTGACCGGGTGCTGGTCATGGACAAAACGGTAGGCGGACGTAAGCTTGCAGACAAATGGGAGCCCATCCCATATGTCATAAGAAATAAGCACCCAGACCTACCGATCTACCGTATAGAGAAGGTGGATGGTAGTCGTGAGAGGACTGTCCACAGGAACCTACTAACGCCGTGCATGTTCCTCCCGGTTGAAGAAGACCTGGATCCTGACCGAACCGTCCCAGAGGAGGAATCAGGTATTTTGCAGGCTGAAGGACCTCTGTCTGTCGCTCCAGATCACGCAAGCCTTGGGGATGACTGGACAGTAATGAGACATAGACATGTTTCCTCACACAGCGACAACCTTCACCAGCCTCCTGAACATCGGGATAACATCCCACAGACCCTCGACAGCCCTGACCGACCTCCAAGCGCACCAGACCAAGATCACGACGACCTCAACCTCGCAGAAGCTGTCACCGAATCAGACCCTACCACGCCACACGTTGAAGCCTCTAGATCGGACACACCTTCCCTCCCGGAAGATCACCAGCCCGCGGGGCAGGAAACTCCTCCGGAAGACAGGACGACTGCCTGCCAGGATGAAGGGACCGAAGACATGCCCCAGCCACGACGCAGCACCAGGCACCCAAAACCCATTGACCGGCTACAATACACTGCACTTGGCCGCATAAATGCAGTGTCCGTCTACCAACGAAAGCTGGAAGCTGGTCGACGATTGTGGGCGCGTTGGATTAGTCCGGCCATGGCTGCCGAGAGAGCCAGACTGGGAATTGTAATTGACCATTGATGATAATTAAATCTAAGGATTTGGCGTTGACCAGAGCTTGTGCTCCGATGGTATTAGTTAATGCCGTGGGCGGCATAGTTTCAAAGAGGGGGAGAGTGTAACCAGGCGGCTGGTAACGAGAATAGAATTTTAAATAACATTAAATAACATGTTCCCCTTCCCGCATTTTGAATCACGTGTGAACGAGATTCTAGAACCTTCCCTTTCGCCGGTCACGTGACGACACGTCGTCGTGAACCGCCTTTAAGAAGCCCTTATTTTATGGTAATTGTTCTGGTATTCAGTTGTTTAAAATATGCAAATATCCCCCACCGGAAGTCAAGAACATCACTCGGCGACTTATCGCAGTTCGTCCGACGTCGATATCACCTTAACCATTCCTCGTCTCTTGCCTCCTGTTTTACAGAGTTATTTTCGGAGCCAGCCTTCTCGTAACAAAGACGGGTTACATATGTATATATGTATATATATATTATGTGTGTGTGTGTGTGTGTGTGTGTGTAAAACAGAACCCAAGCTCATGCTGTAAATACCAACAGTTTATTTTGACACAGAAATTTTCGGGCGTTTCGACCTTTATTAAATGTTCTTGTAATACTATTGCACCAACACTTGGACTACTTACTCTAAATTACATTATACATGTAGTTTAGTTAATATTAGTTGGTGTCTCTGGTACGTCTGGTTAGGACGTAGGGGGCGTGCGGTGACCCCATGGCCCAGAGCCATCTATTGTATAATATGTCTCAAACCTGTAAATAAAATGGAATTAATGTCCCAGACCCCTTCACAAATTCGTACCAAAGATACCAAAATAAATGAAGAAAACAATTAATTAAAAATCATTAATGCAATTTGGCATAAAAACTGAATAGCTGCAGATATTGAGTATGAATTCCTCTACAAACTGCATTTTGGTTTGAAGATGAAAGCTTTTCTCATGGAATTTGGAGGGACTATATTACATTGGGTGCGTGTACGGAAAATAGGTGATTTTTTTAGTGAAAAGAACTCGTAGTCTGGCTTTGAGGACCCTTGGACAGAGTTTGAGGGTAAGAACCTGCCTTGGAAATTTGATGGATGACAGGGTATTAGCTCACTTATCCAGGTTAGTGAAGATGAAACACCTCATTTCTCCCAGCTATTTTACATAATTTTTTGAATTTTGAATTTTAACACACGTCTCTATGGGGAATTATTTACCCGTGTGAGCCCTAATAGAAGGCGCTACCATGACCGTATGAGTTTGGTGGGGGGTCACGGGTCGCACCTAGGTATGATAATAATAATAATGATAATAATAATAATGATAATAATAATAGTGATAATAATAATGATAACAATGATAATAATAATAATAATAATAATAACATATAGCGCATAATACAGTCATACAATGTAAGTCTCTATGCGCTTTACATTTATAACATAATGCATAAACAGAAAAGCATACAAACAAAACTTAATCTACAGAAAATTACAAAGTATAACAGTGCGAAAATAGGTAAGTTTTTAGTGAGTCCTTATAGCTGCTGACAGTTGATGCATCTCGTATTTGGGGAGGAAGAGAATTCCAGAGTGTTGGTGCTAGGGTGCTGAAAGCACGCTGTCCATAGTACTTGGTATTAACCCTGGGTGTTTGGAGGAGGTTCAGATGAGTTGACCGAAGGTTTCTGGTTGCTATGGGGCATAATCCTTGATGAGTTCAGAAGTGTATGAAGGGGTGCTACCATTTAGAGACTTGAAGACCAGGAGGAGAATCTTAAGCACTCAGTCGTGGCGAGTGGTTTGTGCGGCACGGAGACGAACGCAACACGCTGCCTCCCCCCATTCTGTATCAAATGTAGTGACCCCGAATGAGAATACATAGCACTGGCTCAATGGGTCAGTGAACAAAACGCTAGGCTACAAGAGAGCTCTATGTAGAGCTCTCTGTGCTAATTTCCTAACCCAAAATGGCTGTCCGAGCGAGCCACGGCCCTGGGCGCGGGTACGGTCGCGACCGGTCGGGGCGGCGCTGGGGCTGCGGTGCAGATATTATCTAGGCTAAAACTAAAGTATGGGCCATGGCTGTATGGGAAGGATTTTCGCAACCTTCCAAGAGACCCAAGAGACCCAGAGTTGTATCGACTATTCACGGTCACTCTCCAACAAAATGGCCCAGCTAATAAACATCGTTTACATATTCAAAACGAAGGTTATTATACTTACTATTCAGTAGTAAACAATGCCCAAAGGCAAAGAATTAGATTCCAAGCTTCACTGGCACGAAGAGAAGTAGCCTAACATTCCAACTTGATCATCAGCTTCAGAGTGCGTGCAACTTGTAGTAAACAATCGTCGATCGTTCAACGGTTTCGAACTAAAAAATAATGACTTACTGATATCAAAAAGCTTGAATTTCCACGGAAATGTTATATTACTTTGATAATCCCGTAGTTTTAAATCAGAACTTTGCAGTGACAGATTTGATTTTACTAAACTTCCGAGTTTCCTGACGATGAGGCGATCGCGAGCAGAAAAAACATAGATCTACAGTCTAGCACTGCATATCACATGCATGCAGCTAGCTAGCTAGCTCGATACGGTGACGTCACATTCACAGCCTTTTCCAGATCGACTCGCTCCGTGTCTGGTGCCTGCCCCGAGTTGTCCGAGAGAGGGCGATTCTCTATGCGGGCCTACTTTAAACCAAGGAGGTTCAAGAGAATGGAGTCACAACTATCGTATTTCCTTTGAAGTCACAACTATCGTATTTCCTTTGAAGTCACGTTCGATGCCGCCACTCGAAAGTATTTGAAGCATGTGGCAAACTGGATCTGCCGCTCAGATAGGAAGACAATTGACTCATGTCTCATTGCATAATCATCAGCCACTTTCTAACGAAAATATGTCTTTGTGATGGTAATTACTTTTCGCCATCCCTACTTATAAAAGATAGGTGGTATATAATGGTAAAGACACGGGGATGCGCGAATAGAAATTGCGCAAAAAAATGATGAAATGAAAATGAAAATTACTCGACTGGCCGTGCCCGGCCACTAATCTGATATATCTATTAATATAGAATTATATTCGAAGATTATTCCATATCAGTTTTATTTGGAGGAACTAAATGGAAAAGTGATAAAACCGGCTTTCCGGGAGGGTACAGTTTTCAACACTTTCACATGATACAGCTCTGATTTACACTTTTGCACATATTTATTGAAGGGATTGACCTTTGTTTAATGAGCTTTATCATTAAGTGAGATTTCGTTTCATTTAATAGATAAACAAGCAAAATATAGCCAACATTAAGTTTACGTTCAAAATGAATCTTCAGATTGCTCAGCAAGACGGCGGCATCAAACCCCGCCACCAAAGGCACAGATGCACCTGTGGAATTCTTTTGTACATCAATAGAAAAGTGACAACTGTTTGAATAATTACAGCCAGTTGGAACTCCATCTCTTAAACCTCCCTGTTTAAACTGAATGCGAAGGTGAATTGGCAGCCAGTGGAGACTTGAAAGCAGAGGTGTGATGTGCTGGTGCTTGCGGGCCTTGGTTACTATCCTGACAGCAATATTATGCACCCTTGAGCTGACCCTCAACGGGGATGGGGGGTGGGGGTGGGGGGGGGGGGGGTTAGTGGTTTTGTAGTGTGTAGTGTGTAACGCTGTGTGTATCGGCCATTCGTACGGCGAGTGGTACACAGGCGACCGGTCCTGACGGGTAGCCGGATTGGCGAGTAGGTAATAAAGTTCTCCTTCGCACGCGCATCGATGTCATCTCGGTGAATTATTGATGCTTTCTCGGCGTGATGATGCGATATTTATGGGCGGCCTTATTTATATACATGCAGTGGCGTAACTTCGGGGGAGGGGGGGGGGGGGCACGTGCTCCCCCCCCCCCCCATCCGCTGGTAAAAACAAAACAAAAATAAAAAAAAAAAACTCACAAAAACGGTAATTCAAGGGTTAATAAACTACTTTTGAAATCAACATGAAAGGGTGATGTTGCGACACATTGTCGCCCCGTCACAAATTGTCGCCCCCTGAAACAGGCGACAATTTGTGCATGGAACTGACGGCACAAAATAATTGTCGCCCGCCCTCGAAGCACACGTTTGGGGGTAATATCATTTTTGAAATAGGTATTGAAATACCAACACATAACTTACATGGCTACATCCATGCAAACAAGCCATGTAAAAAGTCACGGTGAGGTTTCAAGGAAGTGTGTATGTGCGCCCGCACATGATAATTGAGTGTCCGTTCGTGCGTGTGTGTGTGTGTGTGTGTGTGTGTGTGTGTGTGTTATTGTATATTATGGAAGAATGTGTTCAGGTGGTTTATATGCATTATGAGGATTTGTTTGAGTGTTTGTTGGTGTTTGTTTATAAATACGTATGTATTTGCGGTGTGCATATGGCAGTTCGTTTGTGCTAAAATCAAGTAACGATCGATAAATTATTTACGGCGTGTCGAAATTATTCGCTCATGCATAAAGCATGCCAAACTTATTCTGAGACAAAGAATAGTGATATGGAAGTTGAAGTTAAGACTGATGGAAGAATATGAATGCAGTGAAAAAAAAATGAACAAAGACAGATCACATTTAGGGAGGGTACCTAGCTCCCTCGTAAGCCTTTTCTCTCGGTCTCTTTCTCCTAGCCCGCCTCACCGCTGAAATTGACACACCCATACTATCAACGCCGCTGTGAACTCCATAAACACGTGCTCACACACGTTGAAGGCATTTTCAGTGCCACAGTAGTGCCTGCTGCCGCCCAAAAAGTTCGTTCGCACAAACAAAAAACAAACAAACAAACACAAACAGACACACGTACGCACACAGGCACACGTATACACACAGACAAACAAACCACTACCACTATACAACCACCACACATGCACAGTTTCCACATAACTATTGTATTATTATACTCCAAACACACGCTTACACACACACACACATACGCATAACTTACCAGGCGACAACTATGCAGGGGCGACAATAAATGTGCAGTAACAGGTGATCAAGAAATTAGATATTTTTCTAAGATTTTTTGTTGTTGTTGTTGTTGTTTGAACCATAATATGATTAAAGAGGAATATAGTGTGAAACATTGTTCAAAAAGCCCGGCGCCGACAAAAGATCGTGATTCAGCCTGATTCCTGGTTGGCATTCTGAATATAAGCAGGATGTGCGCAGTGTACTCAGAACACCCGAACGGCAGAGAGCCGCTGCAATGTTGCGCAATGTGATGTAGAATGTACAACGGCGTAGCCAGGATTTGATCTTAGGGAGGGCGATTAGTCTGCGAGGGAGCGAAGCGACCGAGCCCGAGCGAGCAGAGCGAGCGAGGGGGGGGGGGGGGAGGGGGAGGGTGTGGGAGGGGGGTGTCCCCCCTCCCACGGTAAGAACTTTTTGCAGTTTGATGTTGCAAATGGTGCAATTTGATGCATGTTTTTGCTCATTTTATCGACGTGAAACAGTCCCACGTGTTTAAGGTAGTAGTATATTTTAGTGTAGATTATTATTGAACAATTTGCCTATAAAATGGTATAATTTATATACACTTCTTGTATTAATTCTTTTCACTGAATATCATGAACGCGACTGAACCCGAGCGAGCGGGGCGAGCGAGGGGGGAGGGGAGGGTGTGGGAGGGGGGTGTCCCCCCTCCCACGGTAAGAACTTTTTGCATTTTGATGTTGCAAATGGTGCAATTTGATGCATGTTTTTGCTCGTTTTATCGACGTGAAACAGTCCCACTTGTTTAAGGTAGCAGTATATTTTAGTGTAGATTATTATTGAACAATTTGCCTATAAAATGGTATAATTTATATACACTTCGTGTATTAATTCTTTTCACTGAATATCATGAACGCGACTGAACCCGAGCGAGCGGAGCGAGCGAGGGGGGAGGGGAGGGTGTGGGAGGGGGGTGTCCCCCCTCCCACGGTAAGAACTTTTTGCATTTTGATGTTGCAAATGGTGCAATTTGATGCATGTTTTTGCGCGTTTTATCGACGAGAAGCAGTCCCACTTGTTTAAGGTAGCAGTATATTTTGATGTAGATTATTATTGAACAATTTGCCTATATTAATGGTACTTGTGTTAATTCTTTTCACTGAATATCATAAACGCGACTGAACCCGAGCGAGCGGAGCGAGCGAAGGGGGAGGGGAGGGTGTGGGAGGGGGGTGTCCCCCCTCCCACGGTAAGAACTTTGTGCATTTTGATGTTGTAAATGGTGCATTTGATGCATGTTTTTGCGCGTTTTATCGACGAGAAGCTGTCCCACTTGTTTAAGGTAGCAGTATATTTTGATGTAGATTATTATTGAACAATTTGCCTATATTAATGGTACTTGTGTTAATTCTTTTCACTGAATATCATGAACGCGACTGAACCCGAGCGAGCGGAGCGAGCGAAGGGGGAGGGGAGGGTGTAGGAGGGGGGTGTCCCCCCTCCCACGGTGAGAACTTTTTGCATTTTGATGTTGCAAATGGTGAAATTTGATGCATGTTTTTGAGTGTTTTAACGAGTTGAAACAGTCCCACTTGTTTAAGGTTGCAGTATATTTTAGTGTAGATTATTATTGAACAATTTGCCTATAAAATGGTATATCATTTAAACAATCTTCTTGTTTTAATTCTTACACTGAATATCATGAACGCTGTCTGCAGTTCAGCAATCAAACAGAAAAAGCATGCACACGAGGGTGTGGATAGGGGCATATCCCCTCCCACACTAAGGTGATTTTGCGTTTTCAGACCTGAAATTCAGCGATCTGGTGCAAATTTTTGGTGCAATACTTTTTCATCGAAGTGTTAAAATCACGGAATTTAGCTCTTTTTCCGAATGTGCACCATCTGTGTGTATGTATAAAGTCTAGTGAGGTAGAGCTTAGGGGAAGGGGGATTCCCCCTCCCGCTCGCGGAGCTTTTGCGTTTTTAGAATTGAAATAAAGCGATCTGGGTATAGCCACAGTCTACTTCTATGCATGGCGGAAGGGGGGGGGGGAGGGGCGGGCGAGCAGGGAGAAGGCGTGGGCGAGTGTTATCTCCACCCTTCCCTTCCGATGGAGCTTTTGCCTTTTTAAGGTTGAAATTGAGATATCTCGTATACGCATATTTGATGGAATCAACATTTGGGAAATCACAAAAAAAAAAAAAAAATGATGGGGGGGGGGGCTGAGGGAGGAAAGGGTCGATTAAAAGGGGAAATTCCCCTTATACATGAGGGAACCTTGAGTTTTCGGAATATAAGTGATAAGTCTTGTGCACCCAGAATTATTCATTTTTTTTTTGTAAATCTAAAAAGTGTACTAAGCTAGAGAAAGAGGCACAGAGGGGGAGGGTTTGGGAGGGGGATCCCCTCCCAAGCACGAGAGATTTTGCATATTTTGAATTGAAACTCAACGATCTGGTGCACACTTTGAGTGAAATATTCAAAAAAATATCTTATTTGATGAAAGGTTGCAAAGGAGACCCGATTCATGTGCATGCATACAGTATACACGCATTTTTTTTCCCGCTCCCAAATCCCCGGTCCAAATCTTAGGGGGGGGGGGGGGGCGACCGCCCCCATCGCCCCCCCCCCCCCCCCCCCGGCTACGCCAGTGAGAATGTACCTTACGGTTCGTTATATCTAAGCTATCATTGATTTTGCAGTGTTGCTTTACATATTAATATACTAGTCTAAATTAAAATGCCTTGCATTGCCATGATTGAACTGGGCTAATTCCACTTTTCCACGTATAAATTATAAAACACACACACAAACACTAACAATAAATTAGAGATTGCTCTAAATTGCAGATTTTGGACATCCTTCCCCCGCGTGGTCACTAGTCGTCTACGCCCCCTCGCTGGTCATACCTCCCCCAATCATGCTAATCATGAACATAACCGACACCCTTGACTACCAGTGGCGGATCGGGGGGGGGGGGGGGTGGCCACCGGGCGTCCTCCCCCCTTTAATTTCCAAAGCGAAAAAAATATAGCTACAAACGGCAGTTTTTGGACTGTAAAATGTCAAAATTTTCAAGCTCGCTCGCTCCGCTCGCTCGCATTATTTTAATTGGTATGCAATTCTCCTGATGATGCTGCCAGTAATTTGACGTTTCACACCGTCATTCCATAATCAATGTAAGGAAAACTGTTAACATGTAACAAACATTGCGCCGACAAGAAAGGACTTATATTTTTCGGGAAGATATTTATTGGGTAAAAATGATAACATATGTATTCAAGACACATGAAAAGAGCATGTTTCTTCAGGCGCTGGCTCAATTTCACCCGCTCACACACACAAATAAGTGAAGTAAATGATGATTCTGAATATATGAAATGACTTTAGAGGGTATTGTTATAAGGTATTCGCAATAAATTATCAGCAATTCCAGCAGTTACAGCCCGCAATAAGAGATTGGAGCTACACGTCCTGGGTTATCAGAAAGATAGCTTTGTCTTACATTATAAATATGTGTATTCTGGAGCGCTCGCTGCGCTCGCTCGCGCAAAATAATTTCGTAGAGAAGAACATAAAATTACATATAATAAATGCAATATAGGGATTATGTATAGGTACATTTTAATTATAATAATAATCATCATCATCAAAATCAATCAATCAGTCATTTATTTAATGAGCCCAGAAACTATGTTTATATAATTCTACTGCATTCATATTTCACATTCCTCGAGTAAAACAATATTTCCATTGCATTTTCCAGAATCATTCACACGCGCACGCACGCACGCACGAGCATACATTAAAGCCCTCAAAATTATTTTTCCACGAGGTGCTCCCCCCCCCCCCCCCCAATGTCTTGACCCACGGTACGCCACTGTGTACAGCGGCAGCCTAAGAAGACGATTGGACGTCAGGTGGTGTCCGTTGACAAGCCACGGGAGAGAATTAACATTTGTTCCAATTTTTTTTGCCCATAATGATATTGATTTTCTCGTTCACAAAATCAATATTTAATTGAAAAAAGTGACAAGCCGGGTCAGGACCAATAAGCTATCACTTAATGCTCAAAAAACGAAATATATGCTTTTTAGTAATACTGTTGATAATTTAAGTACAAATATAGTATTAGATGATTCTCATCTCCAAAGAGTATCACATATCAAATTCTTGGGTGTCATTGTAGATGACAAACTTTCCTGGAAACCATGTTGATAATGTTTGCAACTTAATTTCGCGTATAGGCGTTATAAATAGATTGAATTTTCATATTCCACAAAAATCATTACTTATATTATATTCGTCGTTAATATTGCCTCATCTTAATTATGGAGTTTTAGTTTGGGGCAACTCGCATCAGAATTCATTAGAAAGAGTGTCCCTGTTGCAAAAGAAAGCTCTCCGCGTTATCTGCTCCCCTGTACGTTCTCATACAAATATGTTGTTTGCCTTAAAAATTACAGATTTGTTTTTGTTTAATTTAGGGAATTTATGTACAAGTATAGCAATAATTTGCTTCCGTCTATTTTTGATTCTATGTTCCTCAAAAAATCAATAATTTCATGAATATCCCACCAGGCGTTCCAATGAATTTCATTTACCTCTTTTAAGAACGATTTTTGTTAAAAACACACTTATTTATGTAGGCCAAAATTATTGGAATTCTTTGAATCATGACATTAAAAACGCTCCATCCATAATTCTTTCAAGAGGAGACTGAAGCCCTTTTTATTGCAATCGTATCACTCTACAGTACTGAACTAGCCATTTGGCCTTCTTTCTTACATACTGACCTGCTCACTTTGTCCCCTATTCGAGTATTAATGATATTTTTTTCCTGGATGTTTGTTGTCATCTACGCCATTTTGCCCAAAGCGTCTAGGAGTTGAATTTCCGTATGTTACTCTTGTTCATATAAATACGTCCCTCTATTTCCTTGTCTTTTTTCAGGCGATAAAATATTACTTTTTCGCCAACAACTATCATCTGTTTCTCTGGGCATGCTTCTTCCGAAGATTGCTGTCTTCGTTGTGCGTTTTTGTCTGCTAATTTGTCTTCTGTTTGTCAGTCTTGTCCATCCCGTTTTGTCCCGTACAGCCTTTTCTTTAGTAGTTGTTTTGTTGTCTAGTCTTGTTTCGTGTTTGTTCGCGTCTATGAAAGTGTATTTATCTTCTTCCTCTCCTTTTTTTTTTATTTGCGATGCTTCAATTCATCTTTCCATCGATGTTCTTTTCCAGAGGGGCCCACATTCTACAAGCTCTGTCATTTTTTAGTGGGTCCCTCCATTTTTCGCACTTTAAGCAGCGGTATGCATGTACTTCACTTCGATCACTTCTGTTTCTTTTTTTTACTATACAATGTAGCTTTGGGCTTTAAGCGCTTTGGGCCTTGTGGGAAAAGCGCATTATAAATAATAGTAATAATAATAATGTATAATTACTATAGGTCCTCAATTGTTGTACAGTCTTTTCATTTTACAATGTTCTGTTTACCTTATTCTCTGTTATCAAAGGAAGTGAAACATATATGTTTTGTCGAAAAATGAAATAAACTTTGAAATTGAAATTGAAATTGAAATTGAAAATTGTTCTTCGCGAGTCGCAAGCAAGGCTTGCCTTGCTCTGAAGGAATTGCGAAAGTTCCACAGAATGTCATTATCTTGGCTGCATACGGGGGCTGCAAAGTACCTGCGTGGGAGTTGCCTGCGAGGTAATGCCGCTAAGGGCCTCCCGCTGGCGTTCTGCGTGGACCTCTCCGGGCATCCCCGCGATCACCCGGAAAAAGTTTTGGTCATGCTCAAAACTTGGCTGCGGTTAAATCGCACTTGCGTGCGCACCTCCGGGCAACTTCAGGCGAGATACGCGCTAGGTAATGTCTGGTGCGGACCAACTGCGGAGAGCTCCTGGTAGCAAATTTGTTTCCCCGCAAGTCAAGCCGCAAAACTTCCCCAGATACGGTATGACAAGGCCTTGAGCATGCCCAAAACTTGTTCCGAGTGAGTGGCGGGGGTTCGCTCGCAGAGGTACACGCAGAACACCATTAGGAGACCCTTATCGGCAGCACCTCGCAGGCAACTCCAACGCAGGTACTTCTCAGTACCCGTAAGTCGCTCGTAACTTGAGGTAAAACGGATCGGTCTCAAAGCTCTTACGCATTTCACACGGAATACACGCAAGTAGAAGGTAAGAAGCACGCGTCTAGCAGGTAAGAAACAAGTGTGAAACTCGCAAACATTCTTGTCCGCACGCGGAAAATTTTCCTGCGTGCTGGAAAATCCCTCCTCGCAACAAGCCTGCGTAGCTTGCCCGGAAAGGTGTGACACAAACCTTTTCACTTTATTCAATGTCGTAAGTGTGCGTGTGTGCATTTGTAGATATGTGCCTTTAGAAGTATTATGTACATGTATTTTTAGAAAAAAAGAAAAAGAAAAGAAAAGTGAAGTATGGATACTGTCATTTTGATATGTTTTGAGCATTGTTAGGTGATCCGAGTATCCTCTCGGATCACCTATTGTATCTGTACGGATTCTTTCTTCTTCTTTTTTATTTCTTTCTCCTCAAATCTTGTGCAGAGGTTAACTCAAAAAGTCCCCAACCTATCACTTTCAAACTTATACCATATATGTATCATGTCCTAAGGACGACAGATCTAGTGTATCAATGTGATCAGTTAACCGTGACGTCATTATGACGTCATTATGGGAAATCACGTTTACATCAATATCTCATTAATGGAACGGAATTTTTGAATGAAATTAATTTATCATATAGTTCAAGTCAAGGTCTATTGATAAATTTCATAAAATTTAGTCACGTTCATAGTAAACGAGCGCGTACGCGCGCGTTGAAATTTTAGCATGCTCCAATTGAGCTCAAAATTGTTTTGCACACGTTTCAGGTCATTTGGAGTATTTCAGAAAAAATCGACGGACGCGTACGCGCGCGCGCATATACGCACGCACAGCTCATATGCAATAGAAATTTCCCGTTTTTTCACACGTATCGGATGTCTGAAATGTCAAGGAATGTTTCTACCAAGTTTCAAGTCAATCCGACTCAATATGACGTCATACGGGCCCGTCAAAGTTGAAATTCCGCGCGCGCGTCAATGGCGATATACAGTGCAACAATGCCAAAAAACCGCCAAATTTAAATCCGATTTTACTCGTCAGGATGGACGGTGACCCCCCATTTTCTTTACATATTTTGAAAGCTGATGAGTTGTACATATCATTTCATGGGTTGGCGATACTGAAAAAATGATTAAAAGATATTAAATTTCTTAAAAAAGTAAAAAAAAGTAAATGTTCAAAATGACGTCATCAAAATTCAAGTTCACTCGAGCGTATCTCACTCATCCTTTGCCGATTTTCACCTAACTTTCAGTATGTTGTAGCTTATTTAATATTTTTTCATATTTATAATTACAAAGTTTTGATTGGATGACGTCATCACCTCGTAAAAATGGATTGAAAGTATCCTTGTAAAATTTGACCAGTTTACGTGTTATCTCTATGGGAGAGCAGTTTTTCTGTAAGTGAAAATTGATATGACTATCTTTTTCGAGCACTAGCTCACTTATGCTTCGATGAATTTTTCCCAGATTTTAATATATTGTATCTGAGACTTTGGGCTATCGTAAGTGTGCCCTTCGTTTTTTCATACGATGTCGGGATCACGTCAAAAAACTTACTTGAAATTAAAGTTTATCTTCGATGTATTGAAATATTTCTTTCTTTTTGCAACGTTATGTGCAATAACTCAAGAAAAACATACCCTATCACCACCATATTTTGCACATGTTTAGTTCATGTCACGAACAAAATTTCATAAAATAACAACGACTTGATCAGACGCCATCTTGGGTATGTAAATTAGGGTCAAAGGTCATAGATGTTTCATCCTGTATCTTGGTGAATACATGTCCTATCTTTCCCATATTTTGCACACGTAAAGACCATGTTACAGGGATCATTTCATAAAATAACAATTTTTTGCTCAGATGCCATCTTGTCTGTGCAAAGTGGGGTCAAAGGTCATATGTACTTCTTTTTCTATTTTCGCTATGACGTGTTATCTCTATGGGAGGGAATATTGTAGATGTGAAAATTGACATGACTCTCTTTATCGAGCACTATCTTACTTATGCTTCGGTGAATTTCTCTCAGATTTTAGTATGTTGTAGCTGAGACTTTGCACTATCAGGACGCGAATCATTGATTAAAAAAGAAATCGGATCACCTTAATTTGTCAGTGATGACAAATTACAATCTCTAGTTTCAATGTATTTATTGAATAGAGTATGTTGCAAAGTGTGCAGTCTGTGTTACACTAAATTCATATTTTTTAACATCTATGGAGTAGCATAGCTAAGAACATCTATGCATGATTTGAAGGTTGACAGAAAAGTAATGGAAAAACTTGCAGGCACTGTTCGTTGACCTGTGATAGTGTTAACATGTCTCTTTTCATTCTATATCCTTATTTTCCTTAGAATTTTTTCCTTTAGAATGACTCTTTGTTGAAGTTAATGCTCCGTGTTTTGTCCCTTGTTCAAACCTTATGCAAAAATCTATTGTTCTATCCAACTGTTATGTAACATGTATTTATTGTTATATATCTGCATATTTCTTATTTTCCCATCTGGCAAATCAATATACTCCCAGGGCACGAAGTGTAAGGTAAAGAGTCTTAGAAATAGATAGATCCTTACCACCCAAGGTGCTACCCTTGCCATAATATCATTTGTCCTCCATGGAATACTTGACAACCTCTGGGAATGGATTGATCCTTACATAGATTATAATCAGAAGATGATTATACCTCCTTATCTGACCTATAAAAAATTTTGATTGGACCAAAGATGAGATGCTTGACGATAACATCAGCTTGAACATCTTAGAAATAGAATAGATCTTTACCACTCAAGTGTTACCCATGCCATAATATCATAGTTTGTCCTTCATGGAATACTTGACAGCCTCTGGGAATGGATTGATCGTTACATAAATGAAGATATAATCAGAAGATGATTATACCTCCTTATCTGACCTATAAAAAAAATATGATTGGACCGAATATGAGATGCTTGACGATAACATCAGCTTGAAGACAGCTAAGACAGCGAACAAGAGCAAAAATATAAATATACACGACTCAACAAGTCAGTTGTGTTTCCATCATCTCTCCCCAGCCGCCGCCCCTTCTCTTTTTCTCTCTTTTCTCCCCTGACAACACGAATTTTCATTTTCCGGCTCTCCCTTCTTCGTGTTCTCACTTTACTCGGTACCTCTGGCTTTCTTCCGACCTGTTTACCAAGAAAGCCGTGACGCTAGTAGTAATCAGTGAAGGAGTCCACCTACCATCTTCTCCAGTGAAAGGAATTCATCGAAGAAGTCACTACATAAGGTATTTCATCTAAGGTAAGTTTTTTTTTTTTAAAGAAAACATGCAACAAATTTAGTCTTAACCTCGTAAATGTAAAATCTATGTTACCACAATATGCATTCTCTTTTTAAAAAATAAATGATAATAGAACAGAAATAAAAATCTTTTGAGTATATTTGACTTTTACCCCTTGCACATGGAATAATTTGAATTCAAAACAAACGTACAGAATTATTGTCTTTATGAACCTAACGTCAATTTATTGATAATGAGACGATTAACTTAAATTGATTAAAGAATAGTTATACTTTTTTAGGCTGTGTGTTCCTTTCTTTCTTACTTTGTTGCCTTGATCATCTGTTATACGTTATTCCAAAACAACTTGAACTGCGATTCCTACATCATTCTGTTTAACTCCCCCCCCCCCCGCCCATCGAAATTGATTTACATTTTTGCTGTAGTTTTTTTTTCTCAAAGTGCATCCTCTAAAATGGCTTTTGGTAGGTTCAATAAGTCCACACGACCATCTACAAACGAAGTGAGGACTTTGTATATTCTACGAAGATGGAATACTCAATTGAATAATCTGCTTCCTACCTACCTACACACACACACACACACACACACACACACGCCTAATTATTATCAGCTAATGCCGCTGTACAAACAGAAAATCCCACCATTTTTGACGCAAATAATAACATTGTTCTACACAGGAGGTACTACCTTTCTTGCATGATAGTTCAACACCTGGCGTTTCAATCATCAAAACTTGATCACTGAAAAGAGAGAGAGAGAGAGAGAGAGAGAGAAACAAAAACCCACACAAACACAATTGTACAGCGGAACAGAATGTCATCATCTTGTACATTGTCCAAGGAAATCCACTCTCCCCGCATCTCCGCAGCTGCCCCTCCCAACCTGTAATCTGTTTCTTTTTTTTTCTAGTCCCCATCCCCTCTCTTCCCCTCGCCTGCACCTGTCGACCTCCCCCTCCCGCTTTCTATACACAAACATCCGACAGACATCCGACAGACACATACTTTTTTTTTTATAATTCTTCATTCGAATTTCGTTCAATTTCATATCACAGAAACAGAAACGTTCACAGAAACAGAAACAAAACATTATAAAAAGACAAACTGCATTATACACAAACATTGTACAAAATGACGTCAATCTTACACTATATAAGGACAAAATGTAGTAACACCAACATTATGCAAACTATTGTCAAATTTACATTGTAACTCTTTTAACCAAGGAAACGAAATCCGCTTTTTTTTTTAAACACATATTCTCGCAAAAAGCCCGCAAAACGGGAACATAACAAATCATTTGCTAAAAAACATAAACGGGGCATATTTCATTGCTTCTCGAAAGAAAAAAAGAGAAAAAAAAAAACCGAGACCATTTGCGAGAAAACACACACACATGTACACACACTCACACAACGCCAACATGCACCCCCCCCCCCCCCCATGCCTTCAGCCCTCAGGTTTCAGGTTTTATTCACACTTGAATAACTCTGCCGTGTAAATTGCCATTTTATTTCTCATACAATAAAATACATCCTAATCATAATATGGAAATGATGTGGAAGTGGTAGAAGCAATAGAGAGGAGAAAAAAAAAAAACCGTCAACGATGTGACAATAACTCGCAGATACGGCAAAATCAAGACAGAAAGAGAAAATCACATATCATCCTCGGTATACATCATATATTCCCACTTTAACAAATGCATTCCAACTTATTTTCTTCTTCTTTACACATCTTGAAATACTTCATAACATCATTAAACTTTGGTACCTCCCCTTCTGATCTCGCTAAATATAAAACACATACGCACACACACACTCACACACACACACACACACACACACACATACATACATAAAGAGACAAATAGCGGTGAGCATCCTTCCGGCATCAAGCATGTCAAGAATATGTATCGACATACATATATAACCGTCTAGAAAGGACAAATTGATATTTCAGCAGACTCTTACAAAGCTTAGTTCCCACCCCTTCGATTTTACATGAACTCTAACTGTCGTGGTAGAACACTTGGATTCCAAGTAGACAATACTACCCATAAGAAATTATACGCCGAAAGAATAAAGAAGTTAAATAAAAATCATAAGAATAATTCGAAAAGAGAAAAAAATCACGGAAGTGGCGAAAAGCAAGGATTACAATATTTATATTTTATCATCTATATAGGACGTTTTAGCGTTTTTAAAAACGCGTATTGTAGTCCGCTCAATTTTTACCGTTCAATATCAGAGCATGATTGAACGAAACGCAAAGGCCAACGTATTTATTCCCCATAGGCTACCGTTGTTACTTGCCGTTCAAGATTATACAAATGATGCACAGGATAGAGTGTGTTAGTGAAGGTGCGGCGCGCTCGAGAGTATTAACCGGAGGGCCAAACCCCAAAAAGTCGCTTACTTAACGAGTGAGTTGCACTCTCTCTACAAACTAAGTAGACCATGCTTATTTTCAAGTTTATATTGTAACAAACAACATTCCACTGGTCTACCTCAAAAAATTTGTTGCGAAAGCCTCCAAATCCAAGATGGCGTCCAAGATGGCCGCCATATTTACTAAATTTGTTATTTGAAAGATAGAATTTGATTGAAACATCAGATTTCAACAAATTTGATGTCATGTGAAAGAGAATAAAATTTTCTACAAGTTGATACCATTTTTGTGGGTTATTATGATAACTGGATTGAGATTTTAAGGAAAAAACCTTCATTTTTTGATATTTTTCTGAAAAAATGAAAATCATGAAAATGCTTGATTCAGCATAAATCAGAGAAAGACTGAAGGATTATCTTGAAACGTTTCAAGAATTTTGTTTGACATATAATTAATATTTGGAGAAAATTAGGGGTCAGCACCATTTTCGGTTCAGGAGTTATAATGTCTCAAACTTGAAAACTCACTATGTAAAAATGGCCACTTTAGTTGTGACAAGACCTTGTTGGTCGTAAAAAGAGCCTGCGCGCGCCAAGACTACTACATGCACCACTGCCACTGGCGCTTGTAGCAGTGCCGGTGGTGCGTGTAGTAGTCTTGCAAACGCAGACTTTTTCTTTGACACACAAGGGTTTGTGCCTGCAAACTAACTTTTCATACCAAGTGGTAGCTCAGGTGACGCTGATTGCTATTATTTCAAAGTAGATTGTTCTGAAGCAGATGAGACGAAGCAAAAAATATCATAAATAGAGGTAGAAGCTTGAAACAACCTTGCTATAGAAAGTTTAAAACAAAATTTGGATCAATCACTCAAAAAATTCAAGATTGCAGGGCATCAAAGCTGACATAGTGTATTGCGCCAAAGTAAATGTATCATTTCGATTTTGATACAGTTTTGTCTGTCTTGCTGTCTATTTATATGGTTTTTATATATTCTGAACATTTTAATGCCATTTCAAACCATCTTAGGTTTTTATGGAGACATTTTCAGAATGCACAATGAATATTTCTCTGAAAAGTAAAAAAAATAAAATTAAAAATATTTTTGAAAACCATGCAGAAATTAACATATTTCCCATATAATCAATATTTGGAGAAAATTATAGGTCAGTATTGTATTTGGTTCAGGAGTTATAATGTCTCAAAGTTGAAATCCCATTTTACATAATATGTTATTTACACGCATCTGTTCCCAAAGACGTCACAGAGGGTCAAATCCATGATTGTGCTTACCTTTCGAGTTCCACTCTCTCTATAAACAAGACCATACATAATATTAAGCATACTAAGCAATGTTCCGTAAGTACACCTCAGTAGATTTGTTGCAAAGTACAGATGCGATGCAACAGGGCCGCCATTTCAAACATAACATTTGATAGAGACATTGGATTGCAACAAATTTGATGTCATATGAAGGAGAGTAAAACTTTCTAAAAGTTGATACCACTTGAGCTGTGTATTGTGATAAATTGGGGGGGGGGTGTTTGCTTCTCTTTTTTGGGGGGGATCCATATTTTTATATTGTTTTGAAAAAAGGAAGAAATGTAAAAATGCATGATTTAGTATTTATCAAAGAAGAACTGAAGAATTATTTTGAAACCTGCGATTGAGATTGAGATTTAGTGAGATTGAGACATAATTCATAATTCTGGAATTACAGGTAATATCATACACTGTTTACAAGTTAACATCTAAAACTTGAAAAAGATATATTTATGCATTATAAATTTTGCTTACAATGTGTTTACCATGTTTACATGGTCACATGTAATACTGTAATGGTCTAATGACTTGCAAGTACCTGCAAACTAACTTTTCATGCCAAGTGCTAGGTGACGCTGGTCGCTATTACTGTAGCATTTCATCATAGTAGATTGTTCTGAGGCAGATAAGATTGAACAGAAAGTATATTCCAAAAAAAGAGATAGGAGCTTAATTTTTGGCACAAATTTTGCCAATGTGTAATATTTAGCGATAAAAATAGTATCCACACAAAATTCAAGATGGCGGTAATTAATCGAGGTTGTCGTTCAAGGCATTATTTACCATTGTGCAAGTAAAACAAAAACCCAGCTTTACTTAATTCCTCAAACTAGTTCTAAACTGTGAGTTAGGGATTAATGTACAAACTTAAATCAGTATAACTAATGGTAAATATTGTTAGATATACTAAATAGATCTGATAAGAATGTTTTTTTTTATGTCAACAGTTATCATGGTTATGGTTTCTTGAAAAGAAATGGTGATATCTCCGTATGTTTTAGGACTTATTATAATTTTTTTACATGGTAGAATGTTTTGTAATACAACTAACCTGCACATAAATCGAATGTGATATCTCTCCCAATGATAAACAATACCTTTAGTGTGTTGCGTCAAAGTTAAATCTCAACTTATAACTTGATATGCTTTTTTAATCTTCTTATATTGCTGTCTATTACATGTTTCTATACATCCGAACGATATTGTACTAGTGTAAACCTTATTGAGGGTCTTTTTTTTTGGGGGGGGGGGGGTGGGGGGTGGAGCTCATTCCAGTGTTTGGGTAAGGCCCAATCTTTGATAAAAAAGAAATGCTTCTGTATCAAAGATATGCTTTATGTTACTCTGCTGTTGTAGAAACGTGAATGATGATGGTTTATGTGTAATAATGTCTGATCCGTAGATGTCCTTGAAAGCCCTTCTGATCCGAAGGCCCCCCCCCCAAAAAAAAAAAAAAAAACAATTCTCAACTTTGCTCTATGTCTTGTGCGAAATTACTTTTCAGTATGTTGTTCGAATAAAATTGTCCAAATTGATTATTCGTGCTGTATATTCACATTTACAAATAAGCATGCTAAAACTGTATTTTCCGTTATCATATTTTTCTTACACTGTTTTTTGGCTGATTTCATGTGGGTTATAGTGTCACAATTAATCTGAACTTATGCCATTGGTAGATGCTTTCCTATATTAGATATCAGGATCACTCGAGAGTGAAAATGTTCATTTTCATTCATTTTAGAGTGACCTCGGGGATCACTCGAAGAGTGACGAGTGATCCCTATAAAGGCAGGGCTCGACACTAACAGTGGTCCGGTGGCCCGGGGCCACAAAAAACGCACGTCGGGCCACCAAAATGTCAGAAATGAAGAATTTGGTGGCCTAATCGGGCCACCAAAAAAGGTCGGATATTTGCCTTTGGGCCACCAAATATAAAAGTTAGTGTGAAGCTCTGCCTAAGGTCACTCTAAAATGAGTGAAAATGAACATTTTCACTCAAAAGTCACTCCAATTTCACTCTAAATTCACTGTTTTCTGTTATTCACTGCTCACATCAAGAGTAAAAACTTCCACTCGATTTGTTTTTTCTTTTTCGGAGAGTCGATATCACTGGTTTAAGAAATATGTCCATAAAAAGTTAAGACGGTTTAAGATAGCACAACAGACAAATTTGTATCAAAAACGAAATAATACATTTAATTTGGCGCAATACACTATGTCAACTTTGATGGCTGTCATCTTGATTTTTTTTTTTGAGCGGTTGATCTAAATTCTGTCTTAACTATCTATAACAAGATTGGTGCCACGTTTCAAGCTACAACCTCTATTTGAAATTTTTTTTTGCTTCATCTCATCTGCTTCAGAACAATCTACTTTGAAATAATAGCGATCAGTATCACCTGAGCTACCACTTGGTATGAAAAGTTAGTTTGCAGGCACAAACCCTTGTCTATCAAAGAAAAAGTCTGCATTTGTCAAGACTACTACACGCACCACTGGCACTGCTGCAAGCGCCAGTGCCAGTGGTGCGTGTAGTAGTCTTAGCGCGCGCAGACTTTTTTTACGAACAACAAGGTGTTGGTCACAACTAAAGTGGCCATTTTTACACAGTGAGTTTTCAAGTTTGAGACATTATAACTCCTAAACCAAAAATGGTACTGACCCCTAATTTTCTCCAAATATTAATTATATGTCAAACAAAATTCTTGAAACGTTTCAAGATAATCCTTCAGTCTTTCTCTGATTTATGCTGAATCAAGCATTTTCATGATTTTCATTTTTTCAGAAAAATATCAAAAAATGAGTGTTTTTTCCTTAAAATCTCAATCCATTTATCACAATAACCCACAAAAATAGTATCAACTTGTAGAAAATTTTATTCTCTTTCATATGACATCACATTTGTTGAAATCTGATGTTTCAATCGAATTCTATCATTTAAATAACAAATTCAGTAAATATGGCGGCCATCTTGGACGCCATCTTGGATTTGGAGGCTTTCGCAACAAATTTTTTGAGGTAGACCAGTGAAATGTTGTTTGTTTCAATAAAAACTTGAAAATAAGCATGGTCTACTTAGTTTGTAGAGAGAGTGCAACTCGACCTCTGTTTTTAGCGTTTGGCCCCCCGGTTATATTGACAATGGTGCGACATGCACGAGGCGCAGCCGAGTGCATGTTTGCAACCGTTGTCAATACTCGAGAGTGCGCCGCACCTTCACTAACGCCACGAAATAATCCTGTGCATCATTTGTTTTATAAAATGGGTCGAAAACTAACAGCATTATTCACGTACCTTTGTGGGTCAATACCAGTCAGCTACATGTAGCACTCGCTCAATAGTCAAGATGTCCGAAGATGTTCGTCCCAAACATTTACGCACGTCGCACTCGGAAATCCCGCACATAAGTACGGTACGTACGTATAAGAGTATACGTACGCCACGTGTTATGCACAAGAAAGGCCACCGGCTGTTGTGGCAGCCCGCGGCGGCCCGAACTAGAAGTTGTTTACAGGATTGACAGCGCGTATAGCAGCGCGTGACGCACTTGTAACAACTGATTGAGTGCGCAATGCTAGTGTAAACATTGTGACGTACGTCAGGCCAGGGAGGTGGAAGAGAGACTCTTCCACCTCCCTGGTCAGGCCGTGCATTTACTAAGAAATTAATGCACGCACACGTGACTCATTTCAGCGCTTCCAATTGGCTACATTCTTGAACATACCATATTCAATTCTGTCTCGTCTATTGCGCGAGCGCTTGCTGAATGCGCAAACGCTTGCTACTAGTGCGCGTCGTTTTTGTTACAATTCACAAGCGCGCAAGCATCTTGCTAGTTGTTTGTTTCATGTACGCAGTTTTAGGGGCTTCCCCTTTTCAGCGCTGGGATGTGACAGTCGAGCATAGAGCTGTATTTACGAGTCAATTTCAAAGACGAGTAGAAGCCGGGTAATTTTGTGCAGTTTACAAATGCTTGCTCTACTTGATTGTATAGATGATAACAATTATATTGGATGGCCTTAATTCATGGAATACCAGGGAATATTGCACTCGTTAGGGCCAATATTGCACTCATCTTCGATTCGTGCAATATTGGCCCTAACTCGTGCAATATTCCCTGGTATCCCATTCATAGCCATCCAATATAATATAAATATTGGATGGCTATGAATGGGATACCAGGGAATATTGCACGAGTTAGGGCCAATATTGCACGAATCGAAGATGAGTGCAATATTGGCCCTAACGAGTGCAATATTCCCTGGTATTCCATGAATCAAGGCCATCCAATATAATTATTATCATCTATAGAAAAAACAGCATTATGCTAAATAATGCTGTTAGTTTTTGCAGAGAAAATGACAGGCTAATTATGATGTACAAAATACACAATAATCTTACTCCTCTTTCAGCACAGGACTATATTATCAAACAGGCTACTCAGTTAACGAGAGCCTCGCAACCACACTCCTATCAGGTACCATATTCGAGAACTGAATCGCATCGCCATTCGTTCTTCCCAAGAACTGTAAGGAACTGGAATTCCCTGTCGTCAGACATTGTTTCTGCGCCATCTGTGGGATCATTTCGAAACCATCTAACGGTTGATCACAGTGGCTAGTTGTTTTCGTCAAATTTTCTATGTGCTTGTAAATATCTGTAAATAAATTTTATTATAATGTAAATAGCACCAGTCTGCAAGAATCTTCAGGCTATTGAAGGAGGCAGACTTAACCAGAAGAAGAAGAAGAAGAAGAAGAAGAAGAATGGCAAGTAACAACGGTAGCCTATGGGGAATTAATACGTTGGCCTATGCGTTTCGTTCAATATGATCTGTTATAAAATGGGTTCAAGAATGTAGCCAATTGGAAGCGCTGAAATGAGTCACGTGTGCGTGCAATAATTTCTTACTAACATGCACGCCGTAAAGTCACTGACGTCACAATGTTTACACTAGCAGTGCACGCTCAATCAGTTGTTACAAGTGCGTCGCGCGCTACTATACGCGCTGTCAACCCTGTAAACAACTTCTAGTTCGGGTTGCCAGCCGGCCTTTCTTGCTTGTGCATAACATGTGGCGTACGTATGCTCTTATACGTACAGTACTTATATGTGCGGGATTTCCGAGTGCGAGGTACGTAAAATGCTGTTAGTTTTCGACCCATTTTATAAAACAAATGATGCACAGGATTATTTTCGTGTCGTTAGTGAAGGTGCGGCTCACTCTCGAGTATTGACAATGGTGCAACATGCACTCGGCTGCGCCTCGTGCATGTTACACCATTGTCAATACTCTCGAGTGCGCCGCACCTTCACTTACGCACTCTATCCTGTGCATCATTTGTATAATATTGAACGGTAAAAATTGAGCGGACTACAATACGCGTTTTTAATGCGCCGCTAAAAACGTCCTATATAGATGATAATGTGTGATCTTAAAGTGATAGCAGTGTTTATGGTATTAAACAACACATGTGACAGTCCTTTCCACCTATTCGGACACTATCGGATGTTTGCAATTACACATGCGTCGGGGTGTGAACAAAATCACGTCACTCTTGTGTTACATAATTTTCCACCAGGCGCAGTAGAACTTGTTCAATCAAATCGCGTATCAATTTGAAAGACTTTGCTCTATTTATTTATAAGATATGAGAATTGAAGGAAATAAAGCTATATATGAATAAAGCAATAGCACGGAAGATGTTCATCATCGTGGTAGTAACTGATGGAAATAAAGCTAATTTTCTGTCTCGCGAAGCGAGGTAAACACGATTATTGATTACGAGATGATAACCTTTACCTCGCTTGGTGAAACAGAAGATTAGCTTCATTTCCTTCATTTTTTTTTTTGCCACGATGATGTACATCTTCCGTACTGTTGATATGAGAATTGCTCGTAAATCAAAAGAGTTGTGATATCAATAGTTGTGATATCAATTTGAAAGACTTTGCTCTATTTATTAAGATATGAGAATTGAAGGAAATAAAGCTAATATTCTGTCTCACGAAGCGAGTTAAACACGATGATTGATTACGAGATGATAAACTTTACCTCGCTTCGTGAGACAAAAGATTAGCTTTATATCCTTCAGTTTTTTGTTTTTTTTACCACGATGATGAGCATCTTCCGTATACTATTGTTACGAGAATTCCTCGTAAATCAAAATACATGTGATATCGATGAGGAGTGTTTGGTTTTATTAATCCTTCCATCATGTCTTTTCCAATAACAATCATCTACGACATTGGTGTACGTAATTCACTTTGGCAATATTGACGTTGGTTTTCACTTTGGCAATATTCTAAAGGTATTTGACGAGGTTTAATCACTTAACTGCAATCCTTATTAATAGGATATTGATTAATTTAGAACCAAAATTATGCTCTTGGTTCTTTGTTTGTTAGAAAACAGCTGGATGCACTCATACCCTCAAAACAGAACGATTCCTTTCATTCTAACAAAGTTAAAACTACGTTTGGATTTATGATTTCGGCATTCCTAAATCCAAAATTGTGGACAATTTTGAAGATAGTTAACCTCTCTTTACACTTTTGAAAGCAGGTAGAAACACCATTACTGAACAAGTACAGTTTAAGATTAATATGGATATGTGTGTCCTTTTATATATTGTTGTATACTACATGTAACAAAATTTGTTATTATCTTATTTACTCTAGAGGTTAACTTTAGCCCTGGCTTATGTTAAAAGTAGTCTATTAATTTTCCAATTCGGATGATTTCTTTGATAATCTATAGTCTATTAATTTTCCAATTCGGATAATTTTTTTGCTGTTGTTGTTTTTCGATCTTCTGTTTTTCTCTTTACGCAGTTACTGTAATAAAAAAAAAATCTAAATCTTGTGAAGTATGACACCGAGTATTACCAAAAAGTATTTCTGTTCATTGTTTTTTTTGTGTGTTTTTTTTTTGTTAACTCATTTTAATCTACATGTACCAACCCAATGAAATATCATTTCCTTGTTGTTCTTCATATTGCAGTAGTGTTGTATAGTGCACTAGCGTTAGATCACATTACTGTGTGTTATTTTGTCGTGGATGTGGAACAGAAAAAAAAATATGGCAATGTCGTGATCAGTGGTGGAGCGTGTATTGTTCCCCCCCCCCAAAAAAAAAAAAAAAATGAACAATAGCCCGAAACTTTACTTGAAGAATAAATGCAAAGAATTTCTTTTTGTGCTGATTCTTTACACTATCACAACTAGACCATGGATGGCCTTGACGCGAATCTGACCTTGTCGCATCTTGCCGATTCAATCGACTACCCACTGAACATCTCGAATGCATTCGATGAGACCGACTTCACAAGATTTCCATACCCAATCTTTATTCTCCTCACTCAAGTTACTGTTTGCATCGTCAGCCTGGTGTTGAACACACTCAACATCATTGTTGCTTGTCACCGTCACTTTGATTTCCCCGTCAGCAGTCGCGTGACCATCGTCTCCATGGCCGTGTCAGACTGTCTGCTCTCCGCTTCCCTTCCCGTTAACATCATCCTCTTCCACATACCGGGAATCTCAACTCTCTGGCCGAAGCTCTTCTGCCGCTTCTTCCTCGTACTCACTGTCACTTGTGTCAGGATGAGTGTCATCGCACTCGTCCTCATCATTGTCGACCGCTACTTTGCCATCGCTTCTCCTTTTCGTCATCAGAGATATGCCACCAAGAAAGTGTGTATCTGGACAATGCTCGGTGCCTGGTTTTTCATGACAGTGGTGCACATCATTGAGAATGCCACGGGGGACTACTTCTTTAATCCCTTGCTGGTAACCTGCGAGGTCGTGGTCTCCCCTTCCCGGATGATAGCGTCCGTGTCCCTGTTCTATTTCATCCCTCTCACCACCATGATTGTAGTCTATGCTCATCTTATCATCATTGTTAGGAAAATGATGAGGGATATGGCAACAATCCACCCACAGAGGCAGGCGCCAGGGAACCAGCCAGGGGAGTGCGTCGAGCAAGCACGTGAACGTCCTCCGCGTAACCATGGTAACAAACATTTTAAGGTAATTATCACATTTTTCGCCATTACCATGGCCTTTACCCTCACCAACGTTCCTAATCGCATGACTCGCATCCTGACTCTTCTTCATGGCCCAGGCGCTGTATCAGCCACTATCATCTTTTTCTGTCGCATCATCGTTATTACTGGCAGCTGGTGGAATTTCGTCATCTTCTCATTGATGAACACCAGCTTCAGAAGGGTTCTCAAGAAAGTGTTCACTTGTCGTTCAGCAATCTGAAAGAGTATTTTTATTTGTTTGTGTTTTGAGATATTATATTGTGGAAACAATATAGATTTACATTAAAATGATACAATCCCCGTGAAACTATACAAGTATCGTAATCGATGAAGATATCAACTTGAACTCTTTGTCGGGTTCAAAGGTCATCGACTCCAGACATTGAAAGCATATTCGGAGCCGGTCCAAACGCCGAGGTGCGAGGTTCCCTGACTTAACGTCTGTTTTTTTTTTTGTTTTTTTTTTATGAATATAGCTGAAGATAGCTTCTAACCCTCCCACGCTCGATCGCTTCTAGATCGTAAAACTTGGGTGCACGTTTATTAGTGACTGCGGAGTTAGTTGTCTGATTGATATTTAATTGGATTGAATGAGTCAGTAATGCATTTATAGGAACAATGATTTTTATAGGATGTTACTTATAGACAATTGATTTTGCGCCAAGAGATTATCACCCTATTATTTCAATATATTGGCAAATCAACAGAAAAGTGATCTATGCCACTGACGATTGTGAAAAGAATATGCTGGAAATGCTAACTCAAAAATTTGATATATTAAAGTTCCCACTGGCTTTCTTCTTCGAGAAATGTGGCAAAGATGGATCTTCTTGTCTATAAAAGACGGGATTGTATTCCCGCTAATATTTTGTCCGTATACAGATGAGACATACTCATAAAACTACATTAATGGAAGTTGAATTCATTAATGCAGTTGTATAATGTAATATATCAAATAGAAATTATATATAAATATATAAATATATATATATATATATATATATATATATATATATATACATGTGTGTGTGTTTGTGTGTGTGTGTGTATGTCATATACGTATATATATTGTGTACATACATATTGAAACAGAGAAAGGGAAAACTGACCGGAAATAAATGATAAATAGTGAAAAATTTGAGCAAAGAAAATGGGTTTCCATCGGGATTCGAACCCGAGACCTTCGGATTACTAGACCGGTGCTCTACCGACTTAGCTATAGAAAATCCTCTAGTTCGGTGTTCCTCCTATAACCCTGGATTCTCTTTGCTCGTGTCTTCCCGATGGAAACCCATTTTGCTCAAAGTCTTCACTATATATGTATATGTATATGTATATGTATATATATATATATATATACATATATGTATACATTGTATGTATGTATATGTATATATAAAGATATGTATATATTATAGTATAAGCATATATTCCGAAGGTTCGTTAATCTCAGAACGAAATAAGATTGGTACCTCCATGGGTTTTCGTGTTAATATTAGAAGTCTCAGTAAAAATTTTGATGCTTTGGAATTACTTATCACCTCGATGAATGAGTTTCCTTTTTTCACTTATAGGTATAACCGAGACGTGCTTGCATTCAAATTCTCCACCCATTTTCCATCTTCCAAATCGCACACATCGTAAAGGAGGAGGAATAGGAATGTTTATTCACACTCAATTTAGATACAAAATTGGGAGCGATATTCATGTTGGGGGAGCCGAAGATTTGTATATTGAAATTCTTAATAAGGGTAAAAATGTAAAAATTTGTTTTATTTATAGACCCCCTCGTAATGATATGGAGATGTTTGTTGAAAATTTTGATGTGACATTTCATAAAATTTTGCAAGAAAATAAGAATGTTTATTCAATGGGTGATTATAATATTGATTTATTAAATTTAACCCAGTATAATGTTGATTTTGTCATTATTCTTCAGTCTAATGGATTTTATCCCCATATTAATCAACCAACGAGAATCTCAAATACTTGTCAATCTTTTATGGAATATATATTTTCAAATGTATATAAAAATATAACGGTATTTTTTATTCAGATATTTCCGATCATTTACCAATTTTTGCAATCTGTGAGCAGTTTTTTCTTCTTTTTTTTTTCAGTTAGGATCGGTACCTAAGAATAAACCCAAATCATATCGTAAAGAGTCTCAAGAAAATATAGTCTTACTCTCTGTGAGCAGTTTTTTCTTCTTTTTTTTAGTTAGGATCGGTACCTAAGAATAAACCCAAATCATATCGTAAAGAGTCTCAAGAAAATATAGTCTTACTTAATATTAACTTAGCTGTTGAAGAATGGTTGGAAGTTTATTCTGAATGTCAACAAAAGTTACATTAATTTTATGAATCAATTTATGTTTTATTATAATCAGAGCATTCCTGTTGTTGTTGCAAATCAAAGCACAAGAAAAAAGAAAATGCCGTGGATTTCCCAAGGCATAATGCGCTCTATTTATACCCGAAATCAATTATATAAGTTATCTCTTTAAAAACCCACTTTCATTAATAAACAAAATTATAAAAAGTACTGGAATAAGTTTAACTTCTGTAATTCGTTTATAGCGTAAAATTTATTATAAAAACTTAATTGAACAAAATAAAGGAAATTTGAATAATATTTGGCAAACAATAGATGATCTTGTGAAAACAAGAAAGAAAAATTTCCCTGATTTTATCAATAAAGATAGAATCGATGTAAAGGACCCATCCAAGACTGCTTGTATCTTTAACAATTATTTCACTAGTATTGGTCCTGAATTATAGCCGCATCAATTGATTCTAATGTTAAATTTCACTGATTATATTTTTGAACATTTTGAATCATCTTTATTTCTTACTCCAACCAAAGAAAATGAAATTTTGAAAATTGTGCAATCTTTTGAACCCAGCAAATATTGTGGTTATAATGAAATAAATGTTAACCTGCTTGGAAAAAAAAACAAAAAAAAATTTATATTGTTTCGTCATTGTAACATATTTTCAATCTTTCTTTTTATTACGGGAACTTTTCCAGATGCCATGCTGATCCTGCCGAAGTAAAAAAAAATTATCACCCCATTTCGTTGCTTCCCGTTTTAGCCAAAATTCTTGAAAAATAAGCTGATGATTGTTTATACAAATTTCTTATTGATAACAGCCTTCTTAATCCAAATAAATTTAATTTCAGGAAGGGCTACCCAACTGAGTATGCTTCAATACAATCCTGCGATGAGATTATCAACAATTTGTCTAACAAAGAACATATAATTGAAGGTGTTTTTTTTTTTATTTAAGAAAAGCTTTTGATACAACACTGATCATCAACTTTTAATTTACAAATTATCAAAATTAGGTATAAGTCTAAGAGGTATAATAGTTTTTTCCTGGTTTAAAAGTTAATAGATTAATATCTTTTCAATCGTAAACAATTTGTTTCATTTTAGTCTAAAACTTCTTCTTATTCTGATATTACCTGTGGCGTGCCTCAGGGTTCAATCCTCGGACCTATATTCTTTTTTCTTTTTCTTTTTTTGGATATATAAAAATAATATTATTAATTCATTACGTCTTCATTTTATAATATTTGCAGACGACACAAATATATCTTATTCAAAGAATGTATAAATACTCTTATTAAAGCACTGCCCCGAAGAAAAATTCACTAAGAATGGATATCATAGACAAATTATATATGTCTGGAAAGGTTGAATTATGATGAACAAGATTAAATTACTTAGAAGTCAAAAAAAAAAAATGTCATGAGGAGACAGAATCGCAATTTTCTCACTCCATTCAGACCCCAATGTGAGACTAGCGGATCGCCAGTCGACTTGGGAGAAAAAGGAGCAGAATAGGATGACGTCACATCGGAGACAATTCATCACAGCCGGCCAGCCGGCCATCACGTAGACAAACTCGCATTCATTTTCCCGCACATGTTGCATATTCACCTCGTTTGCATCTCATAGTTTTATCGACAGATGCACTATTTGATTTTTCACTCAGGGTTTGACTCATCTTGGAGACTGTTTGGAAACGTTTTCCCAATATTTCTATGTATTGAAAACTTTTTATGAAGAAATTATCGGCCTGCAAACATGCTATTTCTTCAGCTCCAGCTGCACTGACAGACTGATCAGTGATGTGTTGTCAGCACAGTCGATGTCTTCAGAGTACTATAGTTAGTAGTACCGGTAGGATGTTAGTTGTAGGCCTACCGTATCTCCAGCCAAAACTAGCTGCAGTATCACGAAATATTTTTGTCAAAGTTACCTTTTCAAATTCCAAATTTTCTGATATTACTATAAAAGGCAAACCCTGAGATTAGGGGTCCGTATCCAGAATACACGTGCCCAGTCCACCCGACGCTAGTCTGACGGCTTTAGCGATACGGTAGTCCGTGGGCCCCAGCCTGTGGTTCCTCCGCTACTCTCCCCCCACGGACTAGCGATACGGTAGCTGTGCGTGTGATTGTGAGACTGCACTGAAGACTTGAAGTGGAACAGCAAACAAAATAAATCAATTCAATGAATTCTCAAATCTTGTTTGCTGTTCCAGTTCAAGTCTTCAGTGCAGTCTCACAATCACACGCACAGCTACCGTATCGCTAACTATACACACAGCCCAGGGGCTTGTCGCTGTACGCAAGTACTAGTACATGACCGATGCACTTGTGTACAGCGACAGGGCTGTATGATGATAGTTACCGTATCGCTAGACCAGTGCCGTATATCTTTATATACGGCACTGCGCTAGACTACAGAGCCGGCGCACTGTTTTCAAAAGTGTGGGGGCCCACTTCCGGGTTTCATGAGCTAACAAGCAAAAAAAAAAAAAAAAAAAAAAAGGTCCTCAGCTCATTCTCTCCCCTCCCATTGTAGTGCCTCTTACGTACTTCCGGGTTGAAAAAAGTGTGGGCGCCCAAAGTGATGACACCTTATGTATTCCTTTGTATGGTGCACAAAAAGTGTGGGGGCCCGAGCCCCCACGGCCCTAGCCGCGCCTAACAAGGCGACTCGCTCTGCGTGCCCCCGTATAGCGCGTTTGACCCCACAAACCAGTTCAGTCAGACCGCAACGCTGCTGTTAATGAGCTCAAATAAAAAATTTATCGTACGCGCAGGTTTTTGCGCATGTCCTTCTCAGCACCCGAGATTTTGCGAGATAATTCAGAGACAAAGTGCATGGTCTACGAGATTCACTTATTGACGACATGAAGATCTACTATCCTTGACTAATTGACATGGTTTGTGAATATTTGAAATAAATCACACCTTTTGATGCTTACATAATACAAAATGTGCTTATGATACCATTATTCATATCTCTGCATTATATCGATATTTTCCAAACGTCCCTGAGACAAATTAGAACAAGGCTTTCTATTTATTGCCAACCCGACCCGTTCATAGGTTGAATCAACACATGAATGATGGTCAACGTTTTAGATATACTTGTTATAATAGCACAGTAAGAACTGAATTGGTCCCTCGCTTAGAAACCAACGAAAATTGAAAGTCTCGTCGAGTAAAAATCTTAGTGTGGCAATTTGAGATACATGAATGATCATGCGCTCTAAGGTATCATTAGATAAATTACTCAGCGATGTATACAGTGGATTAATAAGGAATAATTATTCTAATACCAAATAGAGAAACACAAAGAACTCATATGCGCAAACTTAGTGCTAGATCTTTTATTATTGATTTGTATCGCTACTCTGTCTAGTTGTGCAAACAAGTTCAAGCCAAAGTTGAGCTGTCGATCAGCGTGGAGTGTTGTTCTTGTTGTTTACGTGGAAATCTTGTCGCAGCTGCAGTTGCCTGTACCTGAGCGCGTATACATACATTGTGCGCGCGCACACACACACACCATAGGGTCCTACACTGTCATCTACACACAGTGTATTACTGTTATGTAGAGTACACGTTTACTGTCATTCCGCGAGGTTCGTTCAACTCTCCACTCAGAGGGAATTAACCAATCAGAAACGTATTCGCGGCAAACTGAAATCTCGTCAAAAATTAACTGTACAACGCAATGATTTATTCGCCAACCTGACCCGTTCATAGGATCAGTCCACATAAAGTCATTATGTTTTCATAGAATGATATTTCCTCTTTCATTTTATACCTCTTCCATTTTGGTCCACCTTAATTTCGTTGGTCTAGTGTACCCCTTAAAAAAATGAAAAATATGCAAATTTTGTGTTTTATAATTTCCTTGTTCAGTATTTTTATATGTCATAACCTTTTAAGTGGTCGAATTTCATCAAAGTACAACTCTTCAGCTTTTCATCGATGTATAAATCATGAAGATTGATAATGTCGTTTAGATTTACAGAGACTCTAAAAATGTGGTCTCCCAGCTCATTACGTATTCATGTCCGCGAGGTCCATGCATACGCGTACGATAAATGTGAAGGCTTTTCAGGACGTTGCGGTCTGACTGAGTTGGCCGGCGAGAGGCTCGCTCCACTCGCCGGCCAACAGGTTTGTGGGGTAAACGCGCTATACGGAGGCACGCAGAGCGAGTCGCCTTGTTTAAAGGCTACCACGGCCCCCACGGCTGCGCCGCCCCTGGACTATAGATAGACTAGATCTAGAGGGTCTACTCTAGAGTTCTAGTGCTTGCTACCCCGGAGCGCAGCCGCGTAGGCGTCGGGTGGGCTGGGTACGTGTACTCACTATTCTGGATACGGACCCCTATTGATCTCCGGGTTTGCCCTATAAGATATTGTTTCAAAGGATTAGAATGTCAGCCGACTGTACTTGAAAGTATGAGCAAAAAGCCATGCCTAGGCATATCCATATCGGTGCCGGTGGCGGTGCTGATCCATATTTCTCTACGACAGTACTACTACTAGTCCGTGGACCCCAGACTGCAGACTGTGTCTCCTCCGGTTCGTTACTCTCCCTCCCCTAGCTGGGGGGAGGGAGAGTAACGAACCGGAGGAGACACAGTCTGGCCCACGACAGTACGTCTACGTTATGTTGGAGCTTGCTCGGATATTTCTCATGCTTTTTAACATAATCATTCTTTTAAAACAATTTTGCTGCCATCTTTTCCTGCATATAAGGCTACCATTTTTTTTTTCAAGAATGATAAACATTATCCTAGTTGATAAGTGACTGCGTAGGCTGAGTGATGGCATATTACAGTGCACTCCCGTTACAACGAACACGGTTATAACGAAATTTCGTTATAACGAAGTAAATCTTCTGGTCCCAAAATTATCACCATTAAAGTCTATGGTACAAAATTCGCTTATAACGAACACGGTTATAGCGAAATTTCCGTTATAACGAAGTCTTTTTCGAGCACCACAGACAAGGAAAAACAAAAGAAATGTGCTCCGTAATGCGAATTGCTTTCGAAAATACGTAGCGGAACAAGCGTTATATAGCGTCTCTGCATTAACGCTTCTCACCACTGTGTGTTCGCTCCTTGAGTCACGCACAGTTTCTGAGGGGAACTTGCATTTATTATTGTAATACAGTTATCCCATCACATTTCACATAGCTTTCCAGTGTATGATGAGTATTCAGCAAACAGAATATGATATATATATGTGGTTTCCTTGTTTTCGTTATATATTGTATTTGTTCGGTTATAACGAAATTTCGTTATAACGAAAGAAAACTGCCGGTCCCGAGCATTTCGTTATAACGGGAGTGCACTGTACAGGCAATGAAATTTATGGCAGCTGGTTCTTGTCAGGCATAATTCAGATTTTGGTGAGGGTTTTAGATCATTTTTCGTCTTTCATCTGACATTGATTTTGTGCTCTCACATGGCACATTTGTGGAATTTTCATGAGATATTTTTTTTTAACATTTGTCTTTCACAAACGGGTTCTGTTTTTCTAATACTCACTAGAATTAGTAGATCTATAATAAACTATACTGTATTCGGAAAAAACTTCCCTATGGCCCAGCCACCAATTGATAGTTGTTAGCGAAGTATCTTGATCGAATAGAAATGACACGGGAAGGACAATTTAGTAAGCAAATAATCATCAACTACTAGGGTGATGGGACGAACTATCGTTCGCCAAGGCGGCTTTGGCCCACTATCTTGCCTGAGCCGCTGGGCTCCTTGCTGGCCGGCCGCCGGCGGCGGCTGTGGCTCTGGCTCATGCTGGTATAGATAGGGTCGCGGCATTCCACCCACATCTCCCTGATCGTCAACTTCTAGCTCATTTTCTTCTTCTCCAATCTCTCCGACCTCTCCATCATCTTCATCATTGCTGTCGTAAGAATCACTGTCACTCTCTTCACTAAATTCAATGTCCAAGTTCAGTAACTCGACTTCCTCGTCTACTCCGTCCGATATTTTGATAACAAAACCAGACCTGATACAGGGATTGTGTGCACAATCATGTGTGATACAGCTGAAAGCCGGCAAGAGAATGGTCTCCGATGTGACGTCACAGATATTACGCTCAGCTGTGTTCAATTTCCCCACTGCTGATCAGCGGGCTAATAATTACCTGGACAAAAAGCAATATTACCGAGGGGTGTAAGCATATTTTGAAGAAAAAAGGTGCTCAAATTAATCTGTGGACTTTCCCCTCAACAGTAGTATGATTTTTAAGTCAATGTAAACCCATTTTTTACTCTTCGTGATGCTTCTTTAACACTCTGAATACCAAATTGTCCAAGACATCTCTGTGGTTCAAGTGCAATAAGTTGTCATTGAACGTTGATAAGACTTGTTTTACGCACTTTAAGAGCGCTCAATCAAATACCAATCACAAAATATACATTTTTATTGATAGTGTACTTATTAGTGAAAAGAAATCCACCAAGTTCTTAGGTGTTATTCTGGATATAATTTTGAATTGGAATGAACATATTCATAAAATATGTACTTCGATTTCGAAAGCGATTTGGTATACTTTGTAGGTTGAAACCAATTTTGACAAAGAACATTATTTCAATCTTGTACAATTCTTTTGTTTTACCACATATCAATTATTGTAATATCGTATGGGGCAACTGAAATCAATCCAAAATTGATTTGTTATTTCATTTGCAGAAAGAAAAGCCGTCCGAATTTGTCCACATTCACCTTTGTTTTTACCCATACCGATCCTTTATTTAAACGACTGAACAATATTGAAAGTAAATGATTTTCATATTCATCAATCCGCCATTTTTATGTTCAGAATATACATCAACAATTTACTACCGTTCTTTCATGATACTTTAATCTCAAATAGCAAAGTACACTCCTATATCCTACTTGTCATTGCAATGACATTCATCTAAATAATCCGAAGCTACTTGTCGCTCATAGATCTATCCGACACCACGGACCGGATAGATAGAATGGAATTCTCTTCTCGAACAAATTAGAGCATGCACATCACTTTTTTCTTTAAAAGCAAATATGAAAAAGTACATTATATCAAGTTACGGGAATTTGCTGATATCTGACCTTTGCAACCAAAATTAAATAGAATAATTATTAATGTTTTGATACCCTCCTCAGTCTCCTTACATCAAACTATTTAATAAACATAATATTTAAGTTTTTCTTATTTTAATAAGGCACCTAGTATCGCGCGCCTGACGGGCTCTTCCACTTGCACCAGCACTCACCTCACTCACCTTATTCTCTGTATATATAGTGTATACACTTACAATTTTCGTTGTTGCAATGTCATGCCAGAATGTTACTGTTTTATTTTCTTGCCTTTTCTTCTCTTTTCGATAAGTATACAAACTGTATGTTTTGCCCATTCTCTTTTTTCTCCCTTCTCTTTCAAGGCTGTCGTATCTTCAAGCTACATGCTTATTTACATTCCCAATACATGTACCATAATAATCAGTCTGATCATTTGATTTACTTTATTCCGAGTGGTTCCCAAAATATTGATGTGTTATCTCATTCTTTTCTTTAATCTGTACACGTATATATCTCAGTTTTATATTCCGATGTACACACTCTATGTTCTATTGTATTGTAAACAAAAAGAAATGACTGTATTTCATTTGTAACTACAATGCAGAAAATTCCTAATAAATTCACTTGAATTTGAAAAAAAGGTTCATTTGCACGCACCTCTTTTTTTATTTTCGGATTAACAGATCCCCGGAATAACGTCCCTTTACTTCGTTTTTTTGATTAACAAACCTTTGAAATAACGAGTATCACCTAAAATAAGGGAGGGGATGGGGTTATATCCAGCAAGAATTAGGGTTTGCACTTATTCCACTCCTGATTGTGATTATGTGTATGGTCTTTATACATTATATATGTATATATATAATTATATATCTATATATATCTATATATATATATATATATATATATATATATATAGGTCCAAACATCATTAATTTGAATTAAAAAAAAGGCTAAGTTTGAATATTCAGAATAACTGAGAGGAAAACAGAATGTATGTATGAGACGAATCTCTTAGCTGTTCTTCTTACCCTTCTTGGAAATTAGTGTTTACTCAAAGTAAACATTAGACAATAGACGTGTGTGTGTGTGGGGGGGGGGGGGCGGTTTGGTGGTGCTCTCATTCCCGCTGTATCTGTTAGTATTTGTGAATCAATATCGCTTTTCAGGGCATTTTAATAAGATTTTGTAGATAAAGACCAAAATTTTTATAAAAAACGAAACTCATTTTTTAAAGTATACGTACTCACGGACAATTTTGGGTACACATTGCATATTGTTCACTTCACTTTGATTATTCATTGTACAGTGTATCATTGCCATACAATTTCACTATTGTTTTATACTCTGTTCATTTCACATTGTCTTGTTTCCGTTATTCTCTGTTACAAAGGAAAGTAAAGTGTATGTTATGTTTTTGTCGAAAAATGAAAATAAATTTGAATTAATCTGAATAAGGATTTTCCAACTTTGTGTCTTCCGACTATTCCATACCCCCGTCATGGCAAAGCAAAAACAACCACCACACATACACAGACACAGACACAGACACACACTTACACACACACACACACACGCACACACACACACACACATACAATTAGCGAAATTGAATTCCAGCACAAAGAGAAGGAAAAACCATACAAAGGAAATTCAAATAACAAAGTAAAAACATATTGTACCTAGAGCACTCGCAATCGAGCACATGACACACGTATCCCCCGAACCCGTCCCATATAATACCCCATGGGCCATCTGGATTACCTGTCAGGCCAGAATGTTGTATAAGACGGAACAAGCGAGGGCGCCACCACCAAAAACAATCCATCTTCATTTCACTATAGGGCTCACACGGGTAAATAATTCTCCATAGAGACGTGTGTTAAAATTCAAATTTCAAAAAATTCTGTAAAATAGCTGGGAGAAATGAGGTGTTTCATCTTCACTAACCTGAATAAGTGAGATATTACCTTTCATCCATGAGATTGCCAGGGTGGGTTGTTCTGCTCTAATTCTGTCCAGGGGTCCGCAAAGCCAGACTACGAGTTCTTGTCACTCAAAAAATCACCTATTTTCCGTACACGTACCCAATGAAATATAGTCCCCTCAAATTCCATCAGAAAAGCTTTCGTCTTCCAACCAAACTGCAGTTTGTAGAGGAATTCATAATCAATATCTACAGCTATTCAGTTTTTTGCCAAACTACATCATTGATTTTTAATTAATTTTTTTCTTCATTTATTTTGGTATCTTTGGTACGAATTTGTGAAGGGGTCTGGGACAGTCCATTTTATTTACAGGGGTGAGCCCTATAGTGGAGGTCAAATTTCTTATTTGACTTTTAAACATCATAAATGTGTTTTTTATGATATTTGCCCCTACATCATATGAGAAATTACAATTTCAAGCATTATAAAGCTTCTCAAAGGGACACTAATTTAGAAAATCATGCCCTTTAGGGTTTTTTTTTAAATAAATCTTGCAGTTTTGATCAGTTCTTCATAAGATGAATACATAGATCCAGGCAGTTATCCTTGATTGTGGGTGTGTCATCATCACCTTATAGCCTACAAAGTACTTGATAAGACTTTGTTTTGTCAAACAGACTAACTTTATGTATTTTGAGCTGTTTCAGTGTTAGCCAAAACAAAGAAATACATTAAAATAGCACAGTCATTCAAAGTTGTGTGATACTGATGACTGACTGCTATGTACTAAGATCTAGTGACAAGAACATAATATTAAGAAAAGAAATAGTAGCAAGGCAGAGTTGAGGAGGGGGGGGGGGAGTAGAGGAGAGAGGTAGAGAGAGGGGGGTAGGGAGGGGAAGGGGAGGGAGGAAGAGATCTGACACAATACAAGATACACAATACAAGATTAACACAGTCATTCAAAGTTGTGTGATACTGATGACTGCTATTTACTAAGATCTAGTACCACAATAACATAATATTAAGAAAAGAAATTGTAGCAAGAAAGAGTGGGGGGGGGAGTAGAGGAGAGAGGTAGAGGGAGGGGGGTAGGGAGCAGAAGGGGGAGGGAGGAAGAGATCTGACACAATACAAGATACACAATACAAGAAGTCATTCAAAGTTGTGTGATACTGATGACTGCTATTTACTATACAAGATCTAGTACCACAAGAACATAATATTAAGAAAAGAAATTGTAGCAAGATAGAGTTGGGGGGGGGGGGAGTAGAGGAGAGAGGTAGAAGGAGGGGGGGTGGGGAGTAGGGAGGAGAAGGGGGAGGGAGGAAGAGAGATCTGACACAATACAAGATCAACATAAACCAGCAGAGCTTGTATGGGATGAATACTTCCCATAGACTTGCATGTTGATTGCGTGCATTCTCTATAGGGCTCACACGGGTAAATAATTCCCCATAGAGACGTGTGTTAAAATTCAAATTTCAAAAAATTCTGTAAAATAGCTGGGAGAAATGAGGTGTTTCATCTTCGCTAACCTGAATAAGTGAGATATTACCTTTCATCCATGAGATTGCCAGGATGGGTTGTTCTGCTCTAATTCTGTCCAGGGGTCCGCAAAGCCAGACTACGAGTTCTTGTCACTCAAAAAATCACCTATTTTCCGTACACGTACCCAATGAAATACAGTCCCTTCAAATTCCATCAGAAAAGCTTTCATCTTCCAACCAAACTGCAGTTTGTAGATGAATTCATACTCAATATCTACAGCTATTCAGTTTTTTGCCAAACTACATCATTGATTTTTAATTAATTTTTTTCTTCATTTATTTTGGTATCTTTGGTACGAATTTGTGAAGGGGTCTGGGACAGTCCATTTTATTTACAGGTGTGAGCCCTATAATGCACCTTTTTGCCAAATTTGAAGAAAATCTGATAAGAAATGCGGCTGATACAGCACACACATGAAATGTGCACTGGCATCCAAGTCGGAACACTGAGGGCGCCGTCACCACAAACTGTTGTGTCCTTCATGTAGAATGACCACCCATACATCTCCTTAGCAAGTCTGAATAAAATCCATTGAGTAACAATCAAGTTATTGCATAAATAAGCACATCTGCAAATTTTGACATGATCAGGGTGACCTTTGACCCTGTAAAAGGTGGAACAGTGAGGGCAGCATTATCAATATGTATAGGTGTATAGATTAGACTATGATACATTTACATACCAAATTTTTAAAAAAATCGGTCAAGAAACAAGGTCAGCATCACACACACAAGCAGACCCTGTTAAGTTTACCTTTTCATGTATAAAGACGGAACAAGCGAGGGCGCCATCACAAAAAATAGGCTTCTTCGTCTTACCATAATACACCTTCATGCCAAATTTGAAGATGATCGAAGAACTGCAGCCAGTACTAATAACATGTTTATGGTAGTATGATCTTAATTGATAAAATGAGCCCCCCTCCCGCCAAAGGGGGGGGGGGGGGGGGGTGAAGCCTCAGAGTCCCTAAACTATGGATTTTTTTTCTTCTTCTGTCAAACCTGAAAAGATAGAGGTAAGTTAGTGCTAATGAAGACGTTAATGACTGAAATTTCATGTTTGATTGTGGCGAATCAAGGGGTGCCCAGATTTGGGGGAGGGGAGGAGGGGGATTTTCCACATTTTCAGCATCTTGAAAAATCTAGAACGAATTTTCACAAAATTTGGCAGATTGCACTTTATGGTGCGAGATCTTAATTTGAGAAAATGAGGCCCCCCCCCACAAACACACACATCCCACCGCTGAGGGGGGTTTGTTTGTTTGTTAATTTTCCATAATTCTGAGAACATGGCTGGATCGCCCATATTCAGCTACGTTAAGCTGGTTAGTCTTCCATGGGGTCCAGTTGGGTGTGAGGTGGGACCACTAACACCGGGTTAAGCACCCTGCTCTTTGCGATGAATGAATGAAGCGGGATCTTTTACGTGCATGAGTTGTTACTCTCTCATACACGGGACCTCCATTTTATGTCCTATCCGAGGGACAGAGTGTTTTGCCTCTTGCTAGAGGGGACGGTATGCTTACACACAGCACTGCTCAGTCCAAAGTCGAGTTCGAACTTGGGTTCGAACCCGGGCCGCGTGATCGTGAGGCAGACGCGCTACCGACTGAGCCAACTCACCGCCCTAATCAGAGTCCCTAAACTGTGGAATTTTATCTTCTTCTGCGGAACAAAAAAACAAAAAAAAAGGGCTAAGTTAGTGCTATGAAGACATTAATGACTGAAATTTCATGTCTTATTGTGGCGGATCGAGGGATGTCCTTATGGGGGGGGGGGGGGAGTGAGGGGAAGAAGGGCGATTTTCCACATTTTCTGCATCTTTGACGGATTTTCACCAAACGTGGGAGATAGCATCTCTAGGGTAATAGAATCCCACTTTGTTCGAAGGGGCAACAAGTCCAATTTGTTCCCTTTCCCCAAAGCGGGGGCTATGACGAGGGTAGCCACCACGTTATAAGCAGACGTGAAATTTCATCAAGGTAGGCCAACCTTCCCAAAAATGTGATAAAATTGTGTTCTATTACTCTTAGTTGTACAGAAAATTTCTTGAAAAATGTAGGCCTATTCCTTTTGTCATGCGTATAGGGTTTTTAAGAAATACCTGAAATTCTGAATTCCACGCGAACGACCCCACCCCCTCGTCTCGGCCCTTTTCGAGGGGCTGCGATAGAGGGGAGGGGGGGGGGGGGCTGCACCTCCTCCCACCTTTGGGGTTGGGGCGGTGAAAATTCGTCATAGATTTTTTTTTTTTAAGAAGATGGAGAAAATTTGGAAAATCTCCCTCCTCCCCCTCACCCGACCCACCCCCGATCAGGGTAACCCAGCCTGCACCCGCCATATTTAAACATGAGATTTCAGTCATTAATGTCTTCATATATAGCACTAACTTAGTTCTATCTTTTTCGGTTCTACAGGAGATTTAAAAAAAACTAGAAATGTCGCTTTGGCGACTGGTATGCCTCCGCCATAATGCATGATTTTCCGAATAGGTCTAGATAGTACATGTGGACAATGTGTGATTACATTTTCACAAAATTGGCAAAATATTGAAATGACAAGTTTGTCACAAATGTGTTGAATGTTCACCTTCCTTGACCTAGGTTTAATTGGATGAATAGGAGAGCATGTATCTAGGGATTTAAGGACTTGATAACTCGACTTTGACCCATTCATACATTTAGGCATTGAGTAATTTTCAAGGTACAGGTGTGGAGAAAAAGTGCAATTTCTGAATTGAATAGTAAATTGTTACCATTTTCATCTGGCCCTTGACCCTAAAATTCATAAGATAATCACTTTCAGGTAGAACATGCATAATATGTACTAAGTTTCAAGATAACTTGAGCCACTTCCGAGATATGGAGGAAAAAGTTACATGTAGTTCAGCACTTTCACTTGATCTTTGACCTTTTGACCTTTGAGGCAAAAAAAGAAGAAAAAAAAAACTTTCCAGAGAATTTCTATTAGGTTACACATGTATGCATACACCAAGTGTAAAAAAAAAAAAAAATAACCCTGCTGGCATTGCATGATAGGAGGGAAATAGTAAAATTTTGAAGTGTTGCACTTGACCTTTGACCCCTGACCTTTGACCCCATGAACCCTACAGTCTCTAGATAATCACTTCCAGTCAGTATATGTATATACTATGTTCCATGAAGATACCTTGAACAATTTTCCAAGGTATGGAGAAAAAAAAAGAAGTTTTATTATTTTTACTTGACCTTTTGACCTTTGACCTTTGACCTCATGACCCTAACTTTCACCAGAGAATCTTAATTGGGTAATACATGTATACACTAAGTTTCAAGAAAATATCTTCAGGCATTCAATAGATATGGTGGAAATAGTGAAATTTTATGTATTTGACCCTGACCTTTTGACCTTTGACCTTTGACCTCATGACCCAAACTTTCACCAGAGAATCTTAATTGGGTAATACATGTATACACTAAGTTTCAAGAAAATATCTTCAGGCATTCAATAGATATGGTGGAAATAGTGAAATTTTATGTATTTGACCTTGACCTTTTGACCTTTGACCTTGAGCATGTGCACCCAAAAGTTGATAGGCACAACTTCACCCCCTAATACACATACATGCCAAGTTTCATTAGGATACCTCAACAGGTTTTGATAGTTACCTTGTCCACAAAATTCATTACGGACGGACGGAAGGACGGACGGAAGGACGGACGGACGGACGGACGGAAGGACGGACGGACGGACGAACGGACGGACGGACGGACAACCCGAAAACATAATGCCTCCGGCACCACTTCGTGGCGGAGGCATAAAAATTAGAGTTTAGGGACTCTGAGGCTTCAACTCCCCCCCCCCCCCCCCTATCCCCTAATCTTCGGCAGGGGAGGGGGATCATTTTAATAAATCAAAATCAAGTTAGGTGAAAATCCGTTTCGATTTTTCAAGAACATACAGAAAATGTGGAAAATTCCCCTCCTCCCCCTCACACCCCCTATCAGGGCACCCCCAGGATCTGTCATCATCAAACCTGAAATTTCAATAACTACGGTGTCTGCATAGCATTAACGTAGTTCTATTTTTTTTTTCGGTTTGACAGAAGAAGATTAAAGATTCCAGAGATTAGGAATCTTAAGCTTCAACTCCCCCCCCCCCCCTCCCCGAAAGGGGGCTAGGGAGGAGAGTTGAAGCCTCCCTCTCCCATGGCCTCATGCCCTGCATCCCTGAATTTGACATTAAACTCGAACTACTGTCATCAGCACCAACCAAGCTGTAATTTATTTGGTTATAAAGGTCAATAAGAAGAATTTTGTTTGAGGTCCCCCCCTTTTTTTGGGGGGGGGGGGGGTATGACTAATCTAAACAAATTGAGATCCCATCACCACAATGGTGCTACCTGCCAATTTTGTTGAAAATCTGTCAAGGATTTTATTAAGAAAATATTAAAGGCGGAGGTTCATGCGCAGTTTTGACATGGAGTTTATCTACCATCTTTGTACACAGTACTGCTAAAGTAAATGGTTTGCACATTTCCCGGCGACGTTTGAACATTTCCCGGCAAAATTGAACTTTTGCACATTTCCGGCGTCATGTTTGCACATTTCCCGGCGTTTGCACATTTCCCGGCAAGACGTTTGCACATTTCCCGGCGTTTACACGATTCCCGGCGAGACGTTTGCACATTTCCCGGTGTTTGCACATTTCCCGGCGTTTGTACATTTCCCGGCTCCACAGACCGACACCCACGAGTCATACAGGCCATGATTCATACAGGCCATGAGTTCGACACTAAGCAAACAAGACCCACGAGACCGACACATTAAACCCCGTGTTGTATCTGTCAAACTCGTGGGCTATTTTTACATACAGTCGAACTCATGGGCTATAATACTCGTGAGCTGTATGACTCATGGACCTGTTTTCATTGTCGAACTCGTGGGCTGTATGACTCGTGGGTGTCGGTCTCGTGGGATGACCCCCCCCCCCCCCTACAACGGACCCTCAGCATGCCCAGACTCGGGAGTTATAGCAGAGAAGAGTGTGAAAAGGGCGATGACGACTAGATGAGGAATGCACATCAGGAAGATCTGCTTCGCTTGTTGTGCATATCCTAGCATTATCCTATGAACATGGTCATTTGTACCGAATTCGTACTGATTTTGACCCAGCTGATAATCGCGCGAGCACGAAATTTCTCATACAATGAGTCTGGGGTGTACAGACTGTGAATAATTATGTTGGCTTATATTCATCTCAGAGCAGACATAATTAATATGTGGGGAAACATGTAATCGTAACCTTTTTTCATGGTCGACGCAAACAGGAAAATACCAACATCTCAACAAAAAAAAAATGACCAAGCATCTTTGACCCCCCCCCCAAAAAAAAAAACAAAAACAAAAACAAAAACAAAAACACCAATTCACAAGAGTTTCAAGGGCTTGGTGGTAAAGATAAAGAAGATACGGGGAAGTGAACTTAGCCGCACAGTGCTTTGATGGCCGTTACAAATTCAAAAGTTCTTACAACTTAATTTCAACAGTTTATTTATTTCCATCAAAGAAAAAAAAAACATGATTCAAAGTGGTACAACTTGTCAATTTGACTTTCATGCATCTGATGAGGACAGTTCATCGAACATAATATAAAGTATAGGCCTATCCACTCACATATGATTATCAGTGTATCACCACCGAGACTGTATACTATTCTAGCCAATAAAGGCCTACACTTCAAATGCACGATTACCCCTCGTGCAATTTTTCACCCAGGCCTTCGACCTCAGTGATATAATGCTGCACTTGGGCTTATTATGCATTTGTCGTGCAAAATATAATCTAGTATAGTGCATCCAATGTCACGAGCTGTTTTTATGGTATTATATGCATACATACGGTTGGGGCCAAAGTTTACGTAGGCCTACATCACGAAGGACAATTATTTTCAGCGAATTTTCATAACTTCTCTAATTTCTCTCAGCTTATATTTTTACGCGGACAGACAAGTTGTATCTCTGCATAATAAACATTGTACACAATCTATCAAAAACACCCGGAGTCACATGAATAGTATGTATGTATATATGAAGAGCTTGCTTCCAAATGGCGCTAAATCCATCATTTTTCAATGAATGTAGCTCCATCTGGAAGCAAGCTCTTCATATTTTCATGTATGTAAATATATACATGTATACAATAGCAAATATTTTCAGGTAATTAGGGGGTCAATTAATTCTACCTATAAAAAAAAAAAAATCATCCCTAAAACTTTGTGTTACTGTATCTACTTTCCTTCACTGCCCGCATAGGCTATGGGCAGCATTATGTAATACATCAGCTTCTTGCAGACCTTCAATGGATTTCTACAATCAATCACATTATCTGCCTTCCTTGCCGTAACATGCTTCTTTGATTCTTCTTCTCCTTCTCATTTTCCTTTTTCTTCTTCTTCTTCTTCTCTTTCTCCTTCTTCTTCTTGTGTTTTGTTTGTTTGTTTGTTTGTTTGTTTGTTTGTTTGTTTGTTTGTTTTTTTTTTTGGGGGGGGGGGGGAGTTCCATTGACCGAGACCTCCCGTCCCGCAACCTTCCCGCTGAAAAACGTTCCGCTCCACATTAATGTATATATATATATATATATATATATATATATATATATATATATCTTGGAATTTTCCACGTGTTGGACTTCGAATGTTGTAATTATTAGAAGAAAGAGTCTCAAGTACGCCATGGATCCAACGATTACAAAAAAAAATTTATTACAAAATTTTCGGTCTGCCTCAGACCTTCGTCAGTGCAAAGACAATCATTGTCTTTGCACTGACGAAGGTCTGAGGCAGTAACTTTTTTGTAATCGTTGGATCCATGGCGTACTTACTTGAGACTCATATATATATATACATACATACATACATGCATTCATTGAATCATTTCTATATTTTTCATTTCCAGCACAAACATATATTTCACAGTAGTTGAATGCATAAATCACATTGCAATGTAGAATAAAAGCAATGTATACGTTTGAAAAATATGGAAAGTACACGAAAATACTAGAAATGGGGAGGAATACTAAAAAGCGATGCTTGAACCCCACCTCCCTGCTTGTAGGGTGCATCTCCCCCCCCCCCCCCACACACACACCCACGTGATACAAAAAATGATTAACATCTTGCTATACATAAAAAAAACAAAATTATGAAACAAGCTAAAACAATCCATCAAAAAACAACCTGGACAAATCCCTATACACTAAATCGATGTCATGCAGTAGAAAAGGAAGAGAGAGAGAGAGAAAGAGAGAGAGAGGGAGAAACTAACTACATGGTGTGAAGATAAAAAAGTTTAGGACTATTAACAAGACGAAAATAGTGGCTAGTTGGAGCCGCTTAGCAATACTGCTTGATTGTAAAAGAAAATATAATTAATATTGATGTGTCGGTTCTTTTGCAAGTATTAAAGGATGAGCAAAATTTTACGATTCTATAATGTAAATAATAATACGAAAGGTTTACTTTTTGATGAGACTCAGAGATATTTTGTAGATATTCAAAAAGATTTTCTTCAATTTAATTTTGAAAAAAAAAAACAACTTAAACTTGGAGAAGCTTTGATACCATCACAGAAATTATTCCAATATTTGGATCCAGCAGATGTAAATATAAAATCTTTGTGTGAAAATAGACGATGTTCATAGGAGTGACGAGATGGGTATTATTGAAGGAGCGGTTTCTTGCAAACATGCTAATGAAAATGGGAGGTAATGAATTATTACTGCGTTTGTACCTAAATTGGCCAAGATGATAATATAAAGTAGTGTATATATATCATGTGAGTGTCGTGTGAGTGTTACTGCGTAAAAATAGATTTTGATAAAGTGTAGGCCTCAAAAAGCGATTTAAAATCCCAAGTACAAGAAGACAGTGGTCAGAGCATCAGTGTTTGGTTGTGCATACTATAAAGCTCAGCATGCTGAAATTGTAACTTTTTATTTCCTGAGCAGTATATGCACCGTGTCTTCTGTTTGATGTGTGGAGCAAACTTTTGAGATCGCGTTCATTTGAATATTATAATTATAGTAAAGACGAAAATCAAAATAACGGCGTCCCTCGCTCGTTGTCATACCTGGTGTCGCTTGACAAAAGCGTGCAAATTTATTGACTGAAACGACAAGCTATCTTTAAAAGCGCTGTCTTCTGTTTATCATAACTGTATTACTATCCTGCATGCAGGCCGACATTTTGACGCACTAATGCGTGCGCGCGCGCACACACACACACACACACACACACGCGAATCAATGACCGTTGAAGTAATACTAGTAAATGAATATCGCTTCTTTGCTTCGTCTTTCCCGCCGTTCTTGTGAGATGATTGGGCGAACTGCAGCAAAGTTCCCTCGATTAACCTTCAGTTTCCGAGAGGCAAACACGAGCCTATTAACGTAGAAGTGAGGAGGAGAAAGTACGACACTCGCCACCAAGTCGCCTCCTGAGCAGGAAAACTCCTCCCCATCTCTGTCCCCATCTCCTTTCTCTCCTCCCGTGGTCGTTCTTCACGGGATTACCATTCACAAGGTGAGTAGTGCAGTGCACTTACAGAGCCCTCCAAACGTTTGCAAGCACGGTCGAAGGTACGATTAAAGCCGTCACTCAAATGGATGGTATTGTTTTACTTGAGATGGAGGATTCGGATTTCGACTTTTTGCGGGATACAGAAACCATTTTATAAAACATTAAAGAACATGCGATTCTAACAGCAATTCAAATTTCATTTGATGAAAATGGCTGTGATATCCAAAAGCAAAGTAAAACAAAGTGGTCGTAATAAAAGGTGGGCCTTAAAGGGACTGTACAGTACTGGTTGAGGTGAGGATTCAGGTTTATAACATTCCTAAGTGAGGTAATGAGAAACCTCTTATGAAATATGAAAGAGCATGTAATTCTATGAGGAATTTAACGTTTATTTGATGAAAATTGGTTTTGAAATGGCTAAGATATCCAAAAAGAGCGATTGTAATAAAGTCTGGGACCCACACTTTATTACGATCGCTTTGTTTCACTTTGTTTTTGGATGTTTCATTCATTCCAAACCCGATTTTCATCAAATAAACTTTGAATTCCTCTTAAAATAGTATGTTCTGTACTACATCATAAGTGTTTTCTTGGTATCTCGCAAAAAGTTAAAAGCCCAATTCTCATCTCTACCAGTACTGTACCATCCCTTTAATCCCACCTTTTATTAGGACCTCTTTTTTTTTTATCTCGGCCAGTTCAAAACCGATTTTCAACAAATAAACTTTGAATTGCTCTTAAAATTTGTATGCTTTTTCATATTTCATGAGAAGTTTTTATTATTTCACAAATAAAAAACTCAACCTGAACTATACCAGCCCTTTAAACTGAATTATAGAAATAATGAGCCTCCGTACAATAAATTCCCGTTTCCTTAAGCTTCAGGTTGAGGAATTGCATCCCTACTCGGTACGCACCTTGCAGATGCACCAAACAGATTTATACCGATGTATAGCTTCACCCATACGACTCAGGCGAAATCTAGGCAATATATTATGATATGCCACCTACGAGGATCTATTTTTTAAAGAGCTCGTAATACTTTTGCATGTAGAATATCTTTGAGGATAAACGCGTACAATTTCATATAATTGTACCTAAAAAATCGTTTTATCTATTTAAAAAAAAGGAGAAAAATGTTAAAAAAATATTCCTGATGGCTTTGCATCACACGCCAGTATTTTTGCGTTATACGATTATGCAAATCAACTTTCAAAAATTTGAAACAGTCTTTTGTTTGTTTGTTTGTTTGTTTGTTTGTTTGTTTGTTTGTTTTTTTTTTTTTGGGGGGGGGGGGGGTCCAGTAGTCACGTCATTCCACTTTGTTGTACATTGCGAAGAGAATATCAATAGATATAATCACAGTGTCCTGCTCCGATCATTTGTCTATTGCCAGTGACCATATTATTATGCGTACAAGTCCATCAGATCATTACGCCGTCTTTGCACGCTCATTAGATCTAATATATATAATGTTCTTTAATATCATCGCTGTTTTTGCACCATTCCATTCTACATATCACTTTCACATTAAATTTATTTTCGCGATGTCAACAAGTCTCTAAAAGAATGGTCCCAAACTGTCATTTAAATGTTATCGAGATGAGCTTGTAATTTCAGACACCCAATTACAGTGGCGTACCGTGGGTCAAGACATGGGGGGGGGGGGGGGGGGCGCACCTCATGGAAAAGTAATTTTGAGGGTGTGTATGCTGTCAGTCTGCAAACTTAATGGGGACTACAATACATAACGGAATGTGATACATTCCACAGCGCAGTCATTGAGCAACATTACCACGAATAGGACTCTTCCTTTTTCTGTATACATGTACATGTATACGTATAGTCAGGGGCGGATCAAAGAATTCTGTAAAGGGGGGGGGGGGGCGCAAAGCGAGGGAGCGTATCGACCAAGCCCAAGTGAGCGGATCGAGCGAAGGGGGGGGGGGGGGGGGAGGGTGTGGGAGGGGGTGTGGGTGTGGGAGGGAGATTTTAAATATTTTTGTTGGTCATCGCGCCATTTCATGCATACTTTTGGTAGATTTTTATAATGATTTTGTAAATCTGAATAATTCTGGAAAATGGCATGGAAATATTGTTTTACTCGAGGAATGTGAAATATGACTGCAGTATAGTTTCTGCGCTCATTAAGTAAATGACAGATTGATTGATTGATTGATTATGATGATTATCATTAAAATGTAATAGCGACGTACATAATCCCAATATTGCATTAATTATAGATTATTAATTATGATCATGTTCTTCACTGCGAAATTAGATTAAATGCGCGAGCGAGGGTATAGCGAGCGCTCACGAATACACATATTTATAATGTAAGAGAAAGTTATCTTTCTGATAACCCAGGACGTGCAGCTCCAATTTCTTATTGTAGGCTGTAACTGCTGGCATTGCTGATAATCTATTGCGAATACCTTATAACAATATCCTCTAAAGTCATTCCATATATTCAGGCTCGCCTAGTACCTCCTTGGTTGTAGCGGTGATTTCTTTCGCAAATCATTATCCCAATTCACCGGTACGTGAATCTCATTAGAAGATCCAGTTGAGGCACGCGGCTGGTTGTTATTCATAACTCTCTGCCCTAATAAGGAACATGCGCACAAAGGGTTGAAGGGTTGGCCCGTCGGGTATTCTAGCTCGGGTCTGCCTGAACCGCTATGACGTCTCCGTGACCGAACGGTTTGAGGCGTTGGCGTTCCATGCCAAAGACCCGGGTTCGATTCTCGGCGGCGACCGATTTTTCAACTCTTGCGCTTTTCCGAAAAAGAGGAACAGTAAGAGCAAAAAATGATGCCAAAGCTACGCACCGATTTTCCCTTCCTATCTCATATCTCACACACACACACAAACACACACACACACACACAAACATTATGTATGTACATACAAGGGCTCGACACTAACTTTTTGTCTGGTGGTCCGAAAAAAGATATGTAGTGGCCATGGGTCTAGGGCAATTACCCCCAGGACAATTTCCCCACACTCTTCCCTTGGCCCTAACCCTAGTCCTAATCCTGAACCTAATCCTAAGCCTAACCTAAACTGTAACCCTAACCCTAACCCTAACCCTAACCCTATATAACCTCTACTCTTACCTTACCACTAACCAGTATTCAGACCGGGGTGGGTTGGGGAGGGGGAGAGGTAATTGTCCTGGGGGGAGGGGTAATTGTCCTGATACGAGTGACCATAAATAAAAGGGAAAGTGACAGTCTACTTTGAATCTTAGTCGACCGATCGGGCCACCAAAATATAAATTTGGTGGCCCAACACCAATGTTTAGAGAAGCCGTGGGCCATCGAACTACCGCTAATGTCGAGCCCTTATACGTAGGCTATACATAAGTATACGGGTGCAAATAAATACAGGGTGTATCATGACTGGAACGGCAGACCATCAATTTTTGACTGTAAACGATTCAATGTCAGTCGAATATCTGCAGTAGGTGAAGCACCAAATCTTAAAAGGATGACAAAGTTTTGGTTGAAATAGGACTTTATGTTTCCAACATAATTATTTTTTATGATTTCTTTTAGATGACTGACATCTCGTTATGAAGTGTGAAAGAGTATCATAATTCTCAAAGGAATCCAAAGTTTAAATGATAAAAATTCCGGTTTGAAATGGCTGAGATATCCCAAACAAATCGACCCTAAAAAGGTAGGACCCACGTTTTATTAGGATTCCTTTGTTTTACTTTGCCATTGGATATCTCCGCCATTTCAAAACGGAATTTTCATCAAATAGAATTTGAATTCCTCTCAGAATTGTCTGCTCTTTCACGTGAAAAACTGAATCCTCACCTCAACCGACACTTAACAATCCCCTTAACATTTTAAGCATGCGTGATGATGTCTGTCAGTAGTCGTGCTCAATCTTGTTACATAGGCCTACTAGTATACCCTATTAATCTTGTTCTAACGTCGGGGTTTTTTTTTTCATATTTTCAGCGGAGGGCCAGAATTGATGTCAAGTCACAAACTGAGAAGACTTCGACGCTTAAAGGACTAACATGCCTTTGGCAGAGTACTTTTAGTCATTATATACATTGTATTCGTGCCACCCTCAACAATTCGTTATAATTATCATGGAGCAAAACAACCCGAATGCGAGTTCGTCATCGTCTGTTATCGAGGCAAGCGACTATCCTTCAAACATTACAGAAATTCCTTACCAGACTAGTGTCTTGGTACCCATGATGTCAACACCGATTTCCCCATCCACCATCATCGTGCAAATCCTATTTGGCATTGTGATTCTCGTCGGAAACATACTCAACATCGTTGTCGCCTGTCATCCTCAGTTCATCTTTCCTATCAGCAGTCGCGTTGCCATTGTCTCGATGTCAGCATCCGACTGTCTTCTAGGCGCAACGACTGTCGTTGGCGCAATCCTTATCAATGTACGGCAGCACATCTGCCGTTTCTTTCTCGTTGTCAGCGTCACCTGCGTGCGGGTTAGCGTCATCTCGCTCATCTTCGTCATCGTCGATCGCTACTTGGCCGTCGTGTTCCCTTTCCGACATCAGAGATTAGCCACCAAGAAGGTGTGTATTGGGCTGATGCTAAGCGCCTGGGTTTTGACAACACTGGCCGACATCATCGAAAATGCCATGGGAAACTATTTCTTTGACCCCCGGCAGCGACATTGCGACGTCCGGATTTCCGCGATTCGCGCCTCGGTATCGGCCACGCTAATTTACTTCTTTCCTCTAACTGCAATGATTGCCGTCTACACCCACCTCCTCTTCATTGTCAGGAAAATGGCGCGGAATATGGCCCGCATCTACCCTCTCCATCAACTGGCCACTGACCACGCCACAGAGAGTACCTCGGTCACTCGCAACAACCTGCCATCATCTACCATAAACCTGCCGGTGGTATCGGCTGCTCCTCGGCCACAGTACCGTGGCTACGAACACTTCAAGATCATTCTTACGTTCTTTGCCGTCACCATCGCCTTCACGCTTACCAACATCCCGAATCGCATCATCCGTCTGGTGCTGCTTGTCCGTGGACCAGGAACCGTTCCGCGCCTCGCCATTTTCATCTGTCGCCTCATCCTTATCAGCGGGAGTTGGTGGAATTTCGTCATCTTCTCGCTGATGAACGCCAGTTTCCGGAGTATTTTGAAGAAAATCTTCGCATGTAAGCTTTATAGGCTATTCAGACTAAGAGTAGGTTGACAAGATGGTCAATGAATGTAAATTTCACCCTTGTTTCCACCAACGATTGACACTATAATCACAAACAGTTAGGACTGTGACTACGGGAAATGGGCTCCTATCGTAAATTTGTACATGTTTAATTTCATTAAGATGTAGAAATACACATCAGTAAAAATCGGACAGTCCGTTCAAAAAATATGGAATTTTAAAGTTTTGATTAAATCTACACACGCCGTCATCGCTGGATAAGTTTTGAAGGAGGACAATCATGTACTCTGCCATAATATCTGTTATTCTCTTTGTATTTCTTTTTAATGATAATAATAGTATGTTGGGGAAAATACCAGCAGATAATGCAGTTATACGGTGCATTAACGGAGGAACTGCGGATGTACCCACTGATATGTTGCTGAAGAGCAAACGGGCATGACTTTACGTTTCTGGATTAAACTTAGACGGGAAACTTCATTTTAAGTTCAAGTTGTCTTTGATAAAAGGAGTAAAGTCAAACAAAAAACAGAGTGAACAAAACATTAGAGAAAGTGACAGGGAACAGAATTGTTCATGTTTTCGTAGACGTCAGGATTACAAGTTAAACGAAGGAACGATCAGATCACCTTCAAACTCCCCCATTGGTTTGTACATTGAAACATCAATTGTGACTGTTGAGGAAATTACTCGAGAATTACTGACTCCTGCATACTGGAGGAAAGAGTGACTGAATTAACTCGAAAAAAAAAAACAACAAACTTTAATGCAGAAAATTCACTGTGATATTAATTCAAACGAAGAGAGAAAAGAGGGGAATTTTAAAGATTTGTTCGGAAACCCAATGGGAAAATTTACAATGGTATGTCACAACCAGACCATCAATTTGAACAGACCATGTGACTATGACCAGTAACCGTTTCGATAAGGATGCTTGATTCCTGAAGATAAAATTTCCAGCTTTCTTTCTGTACTTTTCTTTAAATGCATTTATCTTCATAACATTGTATCACATCAGTTGTACATGCAACTCAGATATGATGCAACTTATTTGAGCAACTCACTAAATTCAGTTCAATTCCATTCAAATCAAAACTTCCAATATTTATTATTTCCAATATCACATATTCGTATTCGATACAATTTCAAGGAAAACAAAAACTAAATGACAAATCACCTCACCCATGTCCACGGGATTAATTGAGATTGCCGATTGTTGCTTGTTTTTAATTTCCAAACAATGTATTTTATTTATTTTTTCGTTTTGTTTCACACATGAGTGATTTTATTTATTTTTTTAATCGCATTTGGAGAGATAGCATTGTTACACTAGGGCAACACGATAACAAACGTGAAAGCAACACTTTATTTGACTATGTGATCTCGTCAGAAACAATGCACCGCAAATAGCAAAAGTCATGTGCACATAATTATGAAATGGCACCGTTGTCTTGTTTCACATGTTGGAGATCGATTGATGCTGTTGTGTTATTTAATGGGGATGGCAAGTCATGTGTGTGATACAGGTGAATGTGAATATCTAATAAGCTGGTATGAAATCTGAGTAAGAATTAAGGACTGAGTAAGGCTTTTTCGAGCATTTTGTAAAACTAGAGAAGTTGTATATATGGGCGAATTATATGTGCTCATTCGGACAAAATGTAGTTGCAAACGAATACTTGAAGCGAATCATAAAGATGACATTTTGGGGAAAAGTTAAATATGACATCTCCGCAGTGCCATATTAACGTTTTTCATAAATAGTCCTTTGTTTTCTACTGGCCCCAAGAAAGAAAATAAATACATGTAGATATACTTTACATACCCGACTGATGCATAGCATTTAAATTTCATAAGAAGCCACAGATCACGCGGAATTCCCGAAGAGCGAATATTAAGTTTCATATAATCAAATTCATAAAATTACCCAAAATCGCTGCATCTGCGTCCACACAGAAAAAAGAAATTGCGTAGAAATGGGGACGGGAGTCCGAGTGTAGGGACTGTCACAGCTGATTGCTTCCGCGTCCTCTCTGTACTTCCCGTTGTGTAGCCAAACTTCCCTACTTAGAATACTATAAGTACAGGTATAAGGATGACGACGTACGGCATTATACCAGCTATGTAATCAGAATACATGTATATGTATTCCACATAATCTTACCCTTTGTATACAGGACCCCGGAGGTTCGTGTGTAAACTGTTTGAATTTGGCAAGGAACTTCTGTCAGCCCAATATTTCATGAAGTTTGTTGTTGTTACTGTTGTTGTTGTTTTTGGCGCTTTCTAAATTAACCCACTGTCATAGATTTCTTCAAAGCAGTCATGTCAACTTAACGTGTATGTCTATCGGTACATACTAACATCCATGTCTAGTCCATGACAACTCTAGTGTGATGAATATCAGAGTTTTCGACCACGCAGTATTAATATTATCCAAGCATCGGTATACATGTATATACGTTGCATGTAATCGTGAGACATTTTGTCGTTTAATTATCTTAACACTCTTATGTTTAAAAAAAAACAAAAAACACCACAAACCAAACTCTCGAATGTTTCATTATTTTGGAAGACGTATTCGGCGTCAGTTTATGTTTCATACAAAATACAAGATTGGATGAACCAAAAACTATATATTCTAGATGTTAAACTTGGGAATAGCTTTTTCCGCGGGTTATTTTCTCTAATGACTTGTCATACATTGATATATATAATATATATATATATATATATATATACATATATGTTATAGTAAGATATGAGAAAGGAAGGAGAAATCGATGCGTAGCTTTTACATCATTATTCTTCTCAATGTTCCTCCTTTTTCGGAAAAGTGCAAGAGTTGACAAATTGGTCTCCGCCGGGGATCGAACCCGGGTCTTTGGCATGGAAAGCCAACGCCTTAAAGCAGACGTCATAGCGGTTCAGGCGGACCCAAGCTCGATTATCCGACGGACCAACCTTTCAACCCTTTTATGGGCATGTTCCTTTTTGGGGGCAGAGAGTTTTCAATAACAACCAGCCGCGTGCCTCAGCTGGATCTTCGAATAAGATTCACGTACAGGTGAATTGGGGTAATGTTTGCGAAAAAAAATCACTGCTACAACTTTTTGGCTTCTCCTGAATTAATTTTACATATTGCGAGATATGAAGAAGGAAGGATATATACATATATGTATATATATATATATATATATATATATATATATATATATATGTACACACACATAATTATATATACATGTATATATTTATATACACACATACATATGCATATAAATATACATATACATATACATGTACAAAATATGAAACTTCTGCGTCGGTGTGTAAATAGATATCGACATAATTAGAGTCTACAGTGGACTCTCGTTTTAACGAAGTCCTCGGGACTGGCAGTTTTCTTTCATCTCGAAATTTCGCTACAACCGAAGAAATAAACAATATAAAACATAGAAAAGAAAATGTTGCGGCCTGAATTTTGATTTCGTTATTACCTAACCGCGTTCGTCATAACGGGAGTGCACTGTAGGCTACATGTGATCAGGGAGGTGTGAGACTCGCACCTCCCTGATGTGATACATGAGAGTACAAGTACAATGTATATATAACATGCTACTGTATACTGATGTAAGTTCCTCTCATTCATCCAGTCGAAGTACAAGATCAATAATTAATTGAATAAAACAACAATAACAACTGGAAAACAAACTCACTGTTGCGACGTTTCACCAATTACCAATTGGCTTCTTCGGGCGAATGAAGCTCCCGATAATGGAAAGACCCTTAAATAGTGCGAGATTGTGCAGAGCGCACTGGACCTTGTCCAGCGCGAGAAAGACGGCTTGGTGTCATCAACAAGATTCACAAGGAAGGTGTTTTCAGCGATATAGACAAAAACAGTTATGTACTCCACCTACAGAACCTACAGTACCCAGATTTTATGGCTTGCCAAAGGTACATAAACCTGACCCCATTCCAGTGAGACCTATTATTAGCTGTACTGGCTCTGTGACTTACAACCTTGCCAAACATGTTGCCAACATTCTCAGCCCATTAGTAGGAACGTCACCTCATCACGTGAAAAACAGCCAGGATTTTGTTGAGAAGATTAAACACCTCAAACTAGAGAATGGTGAAACCTATAGTGTCATTGATGCAAGTGCTCCATTTACATCGATCCCCTCATCGGAAGCAGTAAAGAAATGTCTCAGTAGGGATAACAGCTGGAAGGATCGTACTTCACTCTCTATAGACCAGACTGTTGAAGCGTTATCAGTGTGTTTAAACACAACATATTTCTCCTTCAACGGCAAGCACTACATAATACAACATGGATGTAGGGGAACGTGGGGCAGGATGGGCCACATTTCACTAAATGTGCTTTATTTCAAATACTACGTCACAAACTTTCACATGAAACAGGATTTACAAAGATTGTGTAAGGCAACACTATCACAGTCACGTAATATCATCTTAATTGCCTACTTTTATTTTACATAATAGCCATCTCAAAATAGCCAAATCTGTCCCATCCTGCCCCACATACGTGGGGCACGATGGGACAAACAATGAAGACGCATATTTCCGTGTTCCACTTGAAACGGTCGCTCTTTCTTTTGTAATTCCGGACCATTCTGAAATTGAAAAAAGAATAAAACATATACATTAACCTTATCAAATATGATGGGGCAAGATGGGACACCCGCCCGCACGTGTATGATTTATTTTGTCAGACAAGATCAAGAGACTATTCCAGAAACAGGGCATCACCACCGCTTTGAAGCCCCACAACAGAGATTAGTACATGTCAAGGACCGAGTCGCAAAAGAAAAGCAGAGAAACGTGGTCTAATATACATATATGGCATTCGATGTTCCCAGGAAAATTGCCACGATTTCTACATAGGAGAGACCCACTAACAATCACTGAAAGCTCGCATGAACCAACATCGAAGACCCAGCAGCTCAGAGAGCATCCCGGATTCAGCAGTATACACACATATCAACGCTAGCAAACACTCTTTTAACACCAATGAGGTGATCATCCTGGATAGAGAATCCAAATGGTTTGAGAGGGGCGTTAAAGGACAAGTTCACCTTCATAAACATAAGGATTGAGAGAATGCAGCAATATTAGTAGAACACATCAGTGAAAGTTTGAGGAAAATTAGACAATCGATGCAAAAGTTATGAATTTTTAAAATGAGTACAACAGTTTAAGGAAAATGTAAAGAAAATTCAACATATTTTCACTTTTTTTTTGCATAATAAAAGAGCACTTGACTTGCTTCTTTCTAAAGGCAATGGGAATAATATTACCCATAACATACGTCCTCGTAACGAGTCAAGGGAATGTGTACTTTTTTTTCAAAAGATGAAATTTTGTGAAATTCTCTTTATATTTTCCTTATATTGTTGTACGCATGTGACATCATACACTGCAGTAGTCTTCTCATCCAGCAGTGACTGCACAAAAACTTCAAAAATTCATAACTTTTGAATGGACTGTCCGATTTACCTCAAACTTTCAATGTGTTGTTCTACTAATATTGCTACATTCTCTCAATCCATATGTTAATGAAGGTGAACTTGTCCTTTAAGAAAGGCATCTGGGAACGTGTGGAGAGACCCATACTAACAAGAGAGGAGATCTCAATTAATAACACGCGTGGGACCGGGCCGTTCGCACGATCCCAAGCCGTTTTTCGCTGCGCCAGCGCGCTTTGCACAATCATCGGGAGCTTCATTCGACCGAAGAAGCCGGCCATAATTGGTGAAACGTCGAAACAGTGAGTTTCTTTTCCAGTTTTTTTATTCAACTAATTATTGATCTATCACATGCTATGTGACTGAGTGAACGTCTAGTTTTTGTAAAACACACACACACACACACACACACACACACACATGTGCACTGGGGACGCATATGCTTGTATTTCAACAGAAACACAAAGTTTCACACACACTATACTATTAGTACCTTGCTTTTATCCATACAAAATGATAGAACATTCCTAAAGTTTGCCTTCCTCCCACCTTTCAAGTCAATTAACTTCGAAATTTCATGAGGAACAAAAGAATAAAGTCTGCATTTCAAAATACACAATCTTCCCCGATAATTACGTGTAAATACATATATTTTGTCTTTTGATCATAGCCTTAATATCGTGTCTTTTATCAGACAACTTTTAACAGAATTTGAAAGAAAAGTTAACTCCAAACAATTTGCACTTTCTTTTGTTGAAATTGAATACAGAATGTAAGCACAAGCGACTCATACGCAAATATTCCAAAATCAGTTGCCGCAATCCATATTGATATAGCAGTCTTGAGTGGATTTCTGGTTGTCAAGTTAAATTCATCTGTTTATTTTCAGACTTCAAGGCTTTAAACAAATACATTTGAATGAACCACTTTTAACCTAATTGAACAAAAAAAGTTTTAATTGGCACCTAAATTGTTGAAATCGACTGAACAGTTTGGCACAGTGATTGTTTTCATGAAAATACCCCAACTCAAACTCTTTAAATACAAAATTAAATCAAATAGAATGCACACAGAAAGTGTTAAAATTTCATTTAGGTTTTATTTTTGTCGTTTAATCACTTTCCAATGTTAAAGCAGAAAACGGAAAGGATAATAGTTTCCTGCTTAGTCCTGTCTATAAAGATGTACATGTACCATAGTAATAACGTTATGTCCCTGAAGTTGCTATTTACAAGTGAAACACAGGGGAATCATTGGGTCCTACACATTGCTATCCACGATGTTGCAGGATCATACTTCCCTGTTGTATAGTCTGACTTTCTCTCCTTAGACATTGCCTTCTCAATCAAAAAAAAAAAAAAAAAAAAAAACAATGTGGAGGGGGTGTATATGTACCAGGTAATAAATCACATACATGTATTTTGAATTATTCACAACAGGAATCATTTTCTTTTTTGTAGCTTCAATTAGCCTTCGGTAATATCCATTCCATTGATCAATTAATCTCCGATCAATATACAGTTCATATGAATAAATGAAGAAAGAAAAATAATTACATAAATAACCAAACTTTCCAAACTGAAGATGAGTTATAAAACCATGTAAATCATATCCTTATGTAATCCCAGTTGTAATAGAACCTTTCAAACCAAAGTTATCGCGACAAAGTATGGGCAATCCTTCTTCTCTTTTATTTATTTATTTATTTTTTTCCACTCAGCCTGTTAAAACAGTCTCCACAAAATGCTGCTCGGACGTTGCCGCGGGATTTTTCCCCAAACTCTACCCTAGCCAGTAAGGGTAATTACCCTGTGTTCTTGCCATAGATACATGCCAACATCACGGAAACTCGCTGCAAACTACTCGAAGGTATTCAATTATTATTCAGTTATTCTTAGTCTCCAGATTTTCTTGTAGAATTATGCACATAACTGGTCGTCATAAAATGGATATTCATGTACTAGTGTAAATCTCGTCTTGGAACAGTTTACTAACGCACCAAAATGTTATGCATACTTTTAAACAAAAATTTGTCGTAACAAACGGAAAGTTGTTGGTACATGTACTGAAATGCATTGAATATGTACAGGTGTCAATGTAATGGCTTGTTAGTACGTATAGTGAAAACAGCCATAAATTTGAACACACTACTTACCCCCATTCCACAGAGATTTTTTTTTTTTCTCATCAGTCACTCATCGGAAGCGAAGTTTGTGCATCCGGACACCCACCGAAGTGTATCGGATCGCAGTCTGATGAATCCGACTTAGTTGGTCGACTACATGTATAAGGTCAGTGTAAGACATGTTGCATGTGATCCTCATCGGATGATCTTGCCTTATCGAATCACAGCCCGACATGTCAGACACGGTGATAGTCGACCAACATAAGGCGGATTAATCGGACTGTGATTCGATACACTTCAGGTTGGTGTTCGGAAGCGATAAACTTTGCTTCCAATGAGTGACCGATGAGAGAAAAGCTCTGTGGAATGGGGGTATGATAGCTAGAATGGCTAACAAAACGTCTTACCATCTCACGTGTAGTTACAAATGGTACCGTGCATACAACTGAATGAATTCAGAAGTTCTTGATGCAGGTGTCACACTCTCCCGAACTTGAGCAAAGATGGACACAAAGTAAAAGAAATGTTCAAATTTGGCCATGATCGTATAAAAAATCATGCTATTCTTGAGGTAGAGTTTCTCAGGCTTCAGCAGCAACTTTGTGAGCGGTGATAGATTCGTTGGAAAGCCAAGAAACTGCCCGAACACCTTGAATTCATGTGTCCACTTTACCCCTCGTGTAAAGGCCATTGCACTCTCAATACACGGTTTCATGCACCTATCTTACGGTGTGTGTCCTTCGGGTAAACTTCTCAATAAAAATTCGCATCTTCTTGCAGCCTTCGTATGTGGTTTGGGTGCCATAGTGTGACCTTCCGTAGGCATGGCACTTGCTTCTGCTGAGTGGCTGTTGACTAAGTTCGGAGCCAAGTGCAAATGAAATAGAAAAATTCCGTACACTATTTGTATGGCCATCTTGTGTAAATTTCAGGACAGTGTGACGTTAACAAAAGGACTTCTTGTCATGAAACATGTGTACAACCATGGGGATTCAGTGTGTCTGCAGGAATCCAAAGACAAGGATGGGGTAATCCCGTGCCCCCCCCCCCCCCCCCCCACACACACACACACACCTACCTCCTGGGCCACACTCTGAAAAGATATTTATTATCATCCATCATGCTGCATAACTGAAAAGCAAGTATTGAGTGAGCAACGTATTGGGAGTCTTCACACACATTAGCAGACATGCAAGTACAATGTGTGGGGAAGACAAAATGTACCGGTAATCACACAACTTTCTTTCTTTCTTTCTCTCTCTCTCTCTCTCTCCCTTTCATTCAAGAGGAAATATACATCAGTGCTTCCTCAAGTGCAATTATACAAAATACTATCATTCACTGTAATCTTTCCACTATTTTAAATGCTGATTCATGTGCATATTTCAATAAGTAACTTGAGACTACATCGATTTCATTCATGTTATGATAAAGTTAAGAAAAAAGATTCTCTTGTTATACTACATATTATGTAGTATAACAAGAGAATCTTTTTTCTTAACTTTAAAGAATAATTCAAGCCTCCCTTTTGTAAGAGTTGATATTAACGTATCAAAAAGAAGAAAAACACAGAAAGATGTAATCTTCTTAGGGTACGGTTCGATACAACTTTCAAGTAAGCACCATTATCTACACACTTGCTCAGCCACACATTGCACATGCTGTCTCCTCTTGATGCTGAATTTTTTCATCACCATGGTATCCACGATCCCATGGTAACCATTCATCTCTTGTCCTCCTTGTTCTTGGGTGGAAGTGGGGCATTGTCCTCCCTGAGAAGGTGCTCGTGAATTCTCAAAGCTTGGGGGGGGGTGTCAACGGAGGTGGATAAAGAGTGAAACATAATGTGAAGAATTCATAATGTAAACCATGTAGGAGCTACATTACATCACTTGCAAAACCTCTGAATTTGGAGAAGAAAAAAAACAACAACACCGTAATCTTCTGCTTTTGTACATCGAATCTGTGTTACTTTATTTTAAGGGGATCATTATGAACAAGCCTATATTGTGTGTTTTATGTGATTCCCTCACTATCATTTGTATGTTTGTTTGCTTGCTTTTGTCTTTACTTTGTCTTTTTTTTTTGTATGACCAATGATGTTGGTGTTGTTTTAATGCCTTATGTGGAAATAAACTCAATTCAAATCGTGGTAACTCTTTTGTTTGGTGAATGAGAGCTTGAACTTCTAGGTAAATATGATTTTTTTCCCTTTCCCTTTCAAAATATTGTATGAGTTGTGGGTAGAAAGGACATCTTCCAGTCCCATATAGAGAATTAAAACATTCCTCTTGCTTTTAAGTAAAAAAAAAATAAAAAAAATAAAAAAAATCATGTTCTGGCATTCAACAAAATAGTACACATGTATATTTCAGGGATATACAAGAAGACTTTTCTGTGTACATGGGATCTATTCATATTCAATACTTACAGAAATTTTGCAAATATGGCATACCTACTTTACACTGTCTTTCCAAGCTGCCCATGTTATCAGAAAACAATTTCTGTTGCAATTAGCATCACAACCTTGCTGAAGGCATTTATAATTACAAATTGTAATATCTTTTGGCTTCAAAAGACACTTTTCTTCTGTTGATGAATTTAATGCTTTGGGGCAAAATCACAATCATCTGAAATTCAATCATTTGAAAAAGAAAAAGAAGAAAAAAAATATTCTTGCTGAACTATGAATTTGGAGCAAATCAATTGTCTCTCACGGATGTAGCACTGTTCACAGCAGCATTGAGATTAAAAAAAAACCCCAAAACAAAGCAAGGAAGACAAACACCATGAACAAAGCATTATTAAATCGCTGCAAACTTTCGCTAATGAAAAATCCACTTTGACGGAAGCCGAGTGCCTTTGTTCTGGATATTTCACCATGCAATTTTGATACATCCCTGCCTTTGTGGAGTACCAGCAATTATAGAAAATGGCTAAGGTACAGTTAACTTTTTTCTTTTTTTTGTACAGTAAACTTTGTGTGTTTCAAAATAGAAAAAAAAAAAAAAACATCTTGCTGCATATCAAATGTTGGGCTTGTGTATACAGCTGCAGTCAAAGTCAGTCTGGCAAAGCTGATTCAAATTCCCACGTATTAACTAACTGCCATCATGTTCATCAAATATTGCATTTAAGTCGAAACCTTTGCCAATCCACATACATGCAATTAATGGAAGGCTTGACTGTACCGTATTCCTAACTTACCATGTACTCGCATACAACATATGTGAATATTTTTCTTTTTAGTGACAAAAAAAAAAATTGTTAAAGGACAAGTCCAAATTCAAAAACATATGTTAAGGGAAATATTATTCCCCCGTCTTCTAAAAGAGGCAAGTCAAGCGTTCTTTTATTATGTGAAAAAAGTGAATATACAGCATGTTGAATTTTCTTCATATTTTCTTTACATCATTGTACACATGTTATATCACAAGCTGTAGTAGACTTCTCAACCAGCAGTGACTGAGTAGAAACTTCAAAAATTCACAACTTTTGAACGAATTGTCCGATTTTCCTCAAACTCTCACTGATGTTTGCTACTGATATTGCTGCATTCACTCAATCCACATGTCTATGAAGGTGGACTTGTCCTTTAATCAATGATTGAATATTTAATTTCTGATCTTTTTTCCACTTGTGACTTTCTGAAACTCTACTTTATCTTTCCACATTCTTTACTTTAGATTTGATTCATAAAAGTACAAATATTCATCTCTCACAGTGAGAATACATTTGGGTTGATAATGTTAAGAAGATGAAATGAACAAATTTAGTATTTGACAAATGAAGAGCACCATATTTACCATATCTGCCATCTTCATTCAACACTCCTTGTGCTACTGCTTTCTGTAGCAAAACCTTGACATCTTCGCCAATCTTCAGTAACTGAGGATGAAAATAAAAATATTCTGAGCATGTCACTTCAAGGAACTCATCAAATTGAAAGCAAAAGTAACTGAGTACATTACAGGCATTGTAAGATTAAAACTCGGAACATATGCTTTGCATCTTCCATATCATATGGCTGTCTAGTGCATCAATATGGCATATAAATGTTACAAACTGTATGAATAAAACTCCACACACGTTTTGCATTTAATTCCATGTCATACAGCCGTCTTCACATCTTTAAAGGCCATGTCACACCTTTCCAGGCAAGCCTTGAGGGCAACTTGCGAAGAACAATGTTTACTACCCGGAGGTCCCCGCAGATGACCCATACATGACAGTACCTATCATGTATCTCACCCGTAGTTACCCAGAGTTGCTCACACAAGTCCTATTTACCCTCAGCCACGTTTAGGCCCTGCCACACCTTTCCGGGCAAGCTAGGTGGGCTTGTTGCATGTGGGGATTTTCCAGCATGCAGGACAATTTTTGCAGGAGGACAAGGATTTGGGGAAGTTTTGCATGCATCTTACCTGCTGGACCCATGCTACTTAGGTCTATTTTTGTGTGACCTGCATGTCAGGCGCATGGGTGGCGAGTGAGGGCTGACAACTCAGTGAAGGAATCCCTCTGAAGGAATGGCAGAAGTCCCACAGAATGTCATCATCTTGTCCGCATATATAATACGAGGATTGCGAAGTACCTGCGTGGGCGTTACCTGCGAGGTGCTGCCACTAATTACCTCCTACTGGCGTTTTGCGTGGATCTCTGCGAGCAATCCCCGCGACTCACCCGGAAAAAGTAAATTGAACTTGCGTGTGCACCTCCAGGCAACTACAGGCGAGATACGTGCGAGGTACTGTCAGGTGCGGACCAACTGCTGGGGGGTCCGGTTGGCAAAAAATTTTCACAGCAAGTCACGCCCGCAAAGCTTCCCCAGACAAGGTGTGACAAGGCCTTGAGCATGCTCAAAACTTGTTCCGGGTGAGTCGCGGAAGTTCGCCCGCAGAGATACACACAGAACACCAGTAGGAAGCCCTTATCAGCAGCACCTCGCAGGCAATTCCCACGCAGGTACTTCGCGGCTTTAACGCAGGTACTTCGCAGTCCCTGTATGTCGCTCGTAGCTGAAAATGGATTGGTTTCAAAGCACTCACGCAGGTCACAAGGAATACATGCAAGTAGCAGGTAATATAGCATGCGTCTAGCAGTAAGACGCACTGGTATGGAATTTGCCGACATCCTTGTCTGCCCGCAGAAAATTCTCCTGCGTGCTGGAAAATCCCTACTCGCAACAAGCCCGTAGCTTACCTGGAAAGGTGTGACAGGGCCTTTACACTTGCAGCATGGACCTACTACACACATGGACTATGAACGGAGGGTCTTTCTTTGCTCTGACTCGCATCGCTGCAACCTTATTATGTGCATCTTGATGTGTACATTCAGATGTTTGGACAGTGACGATTGTGTATTCGTTCATCGTCACTGACAAAAGAACCGTTTTTCTCATTTTGGTTTTATTTCGCTGAGGTGACTTTTCAGACTTAACTGCCTTTGGAAAATCGACAATGATGGGGAGCAGCAAACCTCAAGTAATGACAAATTTTGTGTCACAAAATTAGTCCTTATTGCAGTGGACACTTGTGGACGCGTATGTAACATTGCTTAATGGTAAGACATACACATCTTCTACTTTTACTGTCCATGTTTACTCTGAAACACAAATTGAACATGTCAAGACTCCTAAAGAAGGTGGAGGCCAGAGAAAATTCGAGTCGAATAAACTCATTCTTTACTGGCGGAAAAAAAAATGCATTACCAGTTTATTTCTTGATTCTTCGTTATATATATATATATATATATATATATATACAGCGTGTCCCACAAAAAAAAAAATGCTAATGGCACTCTAGATGAGCATAATATTAAAATTACAACATGATATTGTTTATATCTTCACAACCGTAAACTACAATTCATTTTCTACAAACAGATGAAATTTTATGAGGTATGGTCTAATAATCACAAAGGTACGAGCATTTCTTCATTACTCATCAGGAAACCTCTCCATCCAAGTTTTGTATTGAGTAGTATGTGTAGTCAGGTTCAGCTAAGAAAATTTGTTATCTATTCAAGTGGGGCAAATAATCTATTCACATTCAGCCACGCGAGTAAATCTGCAAGGATATTTTTTTTTTTTTTTGTTCAGGACTTGGGGATGACCTATTCATTCACCCCTCCCTAATGCGTTCAGCGAAACAAGACGAAATCTGATCAAAATCTGAACAGGGTACAAAATGAATTCGAGGCAGAATTAAATCAAAGAGCACCATGCAAGGCGACAATACTCAGAAATGTGCTCAAATACAGGGAAACTGGTACAAGCAAATAACCTTAACAAGGGCAGATCAGGGAGAAGAGTAACAGATCGAATGCAAGAAAACATTGACATGGACTACGTGAGGCAAAGCCTCATTCAAGAACCTCAACAAAGTTGTAGGAGAAACAACGTTCCACACGTAATCAGACTATGTACTTTATTCAACGTAATAACGAGACTTGGATTGAGGGGTTTTCTGATGAGTGCTGAAAGAAGGCTCATATCTCTGTGTTCACTCGACCATATCGCATAAAATTTAAGCCAGTTGTATAAAATAAATGCGAGTTTAAAATTTTAAAAACATATACAATATGATTTGGTAATTTTCAAATTATACTCATTTAGAATGCCATTAGCATTTTTGTGGGACACGCTGTATATAATTTATATAAGCCCCTGCATGAAAAGTATATTAAATCATTAATAAAAAATTTTAAAAACAGGAGATTTTATAGAATTACATGCACAGGGCAAATGGAATGCGAGCTCACGTGCTGCATTGGACACCAGGCTTTCACTCTATGAGCATGCGACTTGACTGAAATACATGAGCTGACCTTGCTATAACATGCATTTCCCACGGACACCTACCCAAGTATAGACCAATTCGGTTTGGGTACTGTTTTTCAATGATAATTTCTAACTGGGGGATTGAAGTATCTGTATGATGCATCAAACAATTTGAAGATAATTTCTGCACTGGCTCATTGCATAACCCATTGAAAGAGCTTTTGTTCTCCCCCATTAAAAGAGCTTTTGTTCCACCCCCCCCCCCCCCCCCCGCCCCATGGCTGCCATTAGTTGACAGTGCTCTAAAGTTGGATATTATATCTTCACTCTGGACTATAGTTTTCCACGGGTTTTGAAGGGGAAAAAAGGGCATGCTTAAAAGTGTCCACAGCTTTCCATAAAGCAACAAAACAATAGCCACATTTCAAAGGCTGGATTGACCATTAGCTTTTACGTTTGACCTCAGCGTTTCTTCGTCATCCAAAGCCTAGACACCTGCTCCCATGTCCCCCACTCTCACTCAAGGGCTCTTCACATCCAGTGCATACTATAATAAAAACAAGATTTTCACACACCCACCCAACAGTGATGGTGGAGTGACATCATTATATCTCTTTCTTTTTTTTTCTCTCTCTCTCTCTCTCTCTTGCAGTCAACTGCATTTACACATATACATACACATACTAGGTGTTACAAAAAACATTTCCCACTTTTGATCCTTAGATATCAGATAACACTCATCGGTACGAGTACTGGTAATAGCTGAATAGCGTACAATTTAGTTGGAGGTGACTTGAATATGAAAGCGTGAATCAGTTTCATTAAGTCCATGATTAATTTTAAAGTTAAGTTCCAGATTTTGGTCAAATTTGAAATCTCTGTGCAAATTTGGAACCAATGATATGTAAGTGAGTGATGTAAGTGAGTGTATGCTTACAATTACCCTGAACAACAGACATGAATACCACAAATAATGCATCACCATTTCAGAGCTCTGCAGACTAGGCTTCCGGTCTCTTGCTCCAAGGCACATAAATGCTCTATTACAGGAAACAAAACCCAAAGAGAATGTGAATTGAGTGAAAGTAGTAAAAAATAGAACACATTCATCAGTAAAAGTCTGAGGAAATCGGATAATGGATGCAAAAGTTATGAATCTTTAAAGTTTTGATGTTGGAACCGCTGGATGAGGAGACTACTAGAGGTTATGATGTCATGTGTGGACAACAATATAAAGAAAATATAAAGGGAATTTCACACACACACACACACACAAAAAATCACTTTTCTAGCATAACAAAAGAGCACTTGACTAACTCCTTTCAGAGAGCAGGAGGAATAATTGCTACCTTTAACATTATGTCAGTATCAAGTTGATGGAATGTGTAATTTTCATGAAAATTATTTTTTTTTGGAATTTCCTTTGACTAAATTTCTTTGTGTTGTCCACACATGACGCCATAACCTCAAGTAGTCTCCTCATCCAAGGGTTCCAACACCAAAATGCAAAATTCATAACTTTTGCATCAATTGTCCCATTTTCCTAAAATTTTCACTGATGTGTTCTACTGATATTGCTGCTTTTACTCAATCCACATTTCTCTTTGGGTTTGGGGTTCCTTTGATGATTCATGATGGATTGCTCCGGCCACTGCTAGTTTGAATTCATGGTAAGGGGTAAAATGCATGCACATGAAAAAAGTAGGCACATGTGTTCATGTGCTTGCATATACACATTTCAGGATGAATCAGAATAGCTGTGATAGTAGAACTTCTCATGAGCATTTAAACTTGGTCATTGTTCAGGACCATTGTCTGGGTGTTAACCACACACTTCCATGCATAATAATTGACCCCTGTGTAAAGTTCAAGTTTTGTACAGAGGGTTGAAAATAGAGCAAAATCTGAACTGTAACTCAAAAATAAATCTTGAAGATGAATTCAATGAACCTGATTAATGCTTTCATTTTCAAATCACCTTTAACAAAATTGTACACTATTCAGCTATTGCTCATATCAATGTCAGTGTTATCCTGATAGAAAGTTTTGGAAATATGTTAAATGTTTTTGTAACACCATATATACATAGTATAATACACAAACACACCTCTATACACACATACAAAGATACATTCTTCTGTTACATTGTCATAGTAAGCTTTTGTGAGATACATGTATCAATTCTTTTACTGCACCAAGTTGTGCACTTCCTATGTGACAGGGCAATTTAAGGAAGAAATCCACTCCTGACCAGAATTTTATCAATTTCATAAGAGGGGAACAAAATCCCTGCAGAACAGTGGAAAAATGATCAAAATCAAATAAGAAGTAAGGAAGTTATGAAATTCAGAAATTTCAAAATTTTTCAGATAACACATCTTGACCAGTTGTTACGAATATTCAAATCAGCAAATGTGAGGATGCCATGCTCTCACAATTTCTTATTCATTTCATATACAGAAATTACAAAAATCTCATACTTCAGCTGTATAAATATAAAACTTGCCTCAAAACCACCCAAAATAAAAAGAACCAAAAAAAAAAGGGTTAAATCTGATAAACATACATTTTGGTATGGGAATATGCTTTTACTGTACCTGTATCAATAAGCTACAAAAAACATTTTTCTGAATTTCTTATGTAACATACATGAACAATTGTGAGGGCATGACATCATCAACTCGCTCATTTGAACATTCATAAGGCCTGGTCAAGAAATGTCTTCTGAAAAATTTGAATTTTGAAAGTGTCATTTCTTCCTTATTTCATATCATTTTTGGAACGTTCTGTACATTTTTTTTTCTCTCTCTTTCTTTTAGTTCTAGAGTTATGAATATCTATTTTGGGGCAGATTTCCTCTTTAACTGGGAAGATACATGTCTTGATTTTCAAAATGGTTGCCAACAAACCATGGCTAACTTGCAGTCATCATTACGCGTGACACATTGAATACAAACATGTTATAGCCGTAGAAGTTACTGTAATCTAAAATCTTATTTTTCACCAGAAAATTACATTTCTTTGCAAAATATTGACCAAAACTTAAAACTAATTAGTAGATGTAAAGATTTATAAATCATTGATGTCAGTAACACACTCGAAATTTCCATTGCCGTGCAATGCAATCCCCTGGCACTAGAGAGGGCACACAAACCATCCATCAACAATATGAACTTTGACCCTATAAAAGATGGAACACTGGGGAGAGCACTTCCAAAATCAACAGGCTTGTAAATTATATCATGGTAGAGCTTTGCACCGAATTTGAACAAAATCTGTCAAGAAATGTAGCCTATCAAGCGCACACAAACCATCCATGAACAATATGACCTTTGACCCTTTAAAAGATGGAACACTAGAGGCAGCACACTCAAAATCTATAGGCTTGTAGATTCCATCATGATAAACCTCCATACCAAATTTGAACAAAATCTGTTAACAAATGTACCCTATAGAGAGCACAAAAACAATATGACCTTTGAACCTATAAAAGACAGAACACTGGGGGCGGCACATCCTAAATCTTTAGACTTGTAACTCATATCATGGCAGACCTTCATATCAAATTTGAACGAAATCTGGTAAGTCATGTAGCCTATAGAACGCACACAAACCATCCGACAATATGACCTTTGACCCTATAAAAGACAGAACACTGGGGGCAGCAGATCCAAAGTCTATAGGCTTGTAGATTATATCATGGTAGATATTCATACTTAAAGGTGCATGGTCCCGGTGTTTTAGTCAAATGCGTACGCGGGCGCACGGCGCAAGTTTCCAATAGAGACCTACGCTATTGACTCCTCTTTAGCGCTTACGCTTTGGCCCACTTTCCCCGAGTCCGAAGAAGTCCGATTTAGTGGTCGGATCACAGTTCGGCTCATGATTCGGCTGAGGGGGATGACAGTTTTAGCAAACTTCTTTTGTGATGTCATAATAACAAGCACATATGCACGCACCCTGGCATTAACCCAGACTGCGCGATGCACAGAAAAGACAACAAAGGCAACGTTACTTAGCAACACCTACGCACTTTACTCTTGATGACAGCTCAACTTCGGTAATCTTCGTATCAATGCTAACGGTGATCGGCAGTATCATCAACAGCGCCATCTACACTACTGGGACTATGCCCCTTTAAATTTGAACAAAATCTGTCAAGAAATGTAGCCTATAGAGTGCACACAAACCATCCACCAACAACATGACCTTTGACCCTATAAAAAAGACGGAACACTGGGGGCAGCACATACAAAATCGACAGGCTTGTAGATTACATCGTGATAAACCTCCATACCAAATTTGAACAAAATCCGTCGAGAAATGTAGCCTATAGAGCACACATAAACCATCCATCAACAATATGACCTTTGACCCTATCAAAGACGGAACACTGGGGGCCGCATGTCCGAAATCTTTTGATTTGTAGCTCATATCATGGTAGACCTTCATACCAAATTTGAACATTTTGTGTAGACAAACACTTTCAGGTGCATTTTAGCTAAATTCTAAATCTTGGCTCCTCATGAAATTTGAACAAGTTCCATGCAAACAAAAAATTTCTGGTTTTACAGTATTGTATGACTGTGTTGGTGTCGTTAATGGAGCCACACCGGGAACTGGAACATCTTTCCTCTACTTATGAATCTATGCATTGTACCACAACTGCATCACTTGATCTTGACGAGATATTTTCTACCATCAGTCCTGTGGATCTTGGGGGCATGGCATTTCACACCAAGTGCAATGAAAATATGTATTTGTAAGATTTGTAAGATTTTATTGACTCTATCGACCCCCTCTCGGGGTATGAGAGTACAAACATATTTACAATGTATGAATACAATAATGCCTCCGGCACCACTTCGTGGCGGAGGCATAAAAATATAAGTGATAATGTACATGTACATTTGAAAATAACAGATATAAATAAATATGTTAACAAAACAAGGCGTAAAGGACGTTTGTATACATGTTGTATAATATCACATCATCCAAGGATGACCCCTTAAGAATTCATCATTTAGGTCTTTTTCTTAAAGATGAAACTGTCAATTTAAACACTTGTCCCCTACCTGACTCATCACCCGCTTGAGCACCAATTTAGCTACCACTGCCATTGCTATGAAAAACTTACTTGAATTAGGATGTATCTTAATATATAGTACCACTTGGTGGTACAACTTCTTGATCCAGATCTAGAAAAAGATGTTTGAAGTTCACACAGGATGAGTTTTTGCCAAATTTTAGAGATCTTTTTTTTTTTTTTTACATTCTTTATTTTTCTTATACCTTGGCCCTTTACCCTGTCATTTTAGGCCAACTGTGAATCAATTGGTCTTCTTACCAATGCATTGTACTATCCTTGGGCAACCTTATGAGGAACTGTATGGCTAGACAGTGACATATTTAACAAAAGTTTGTTTTATCATCATTGATCATGTTCATGCAAATACATGTAATGTCCTATTTCACCTACCAATCCCATCAACGCATAGTGACCTTCGAACATACCACTTGATAACGATCATTGTGTCTTATACCATATTAAATAAAGGTTATTGAATTGGCAATCAACCTGGTAGGTTTACACAGAGGGAAATTTTACGCATGAGTGAACACATTCATTTTTGTCCTCCATGGCACAAGGTAACAATTGCAGAAGTTGACATATTGAAATTAATAGGCAAATGCCCTTCAAGATAACAATGATTACAAAAGACCAATTTAAAGGGATGGTACAGTATTGGTGGAGATGAGAATTGGGCTTTTAACTTTTTGCGAGATACCAAGAAAATGCTTATGATATAGTACAGAGCATACCATTTTAAGAGGAATTCAAAGTTTATTTGATGAAAATTGGGTTTGGAATGACTGAAACATCCAAATACTAAGTAAAACAAAGCGGTCGTAATAAAGTGTGGGTCCCACACTTTTTTAGAATTGCTCTTTTTTGGAATATCTCAGCCATTTCAAAGCCAATTTTTATCAAATAAACATTGAATTCCTCATAGAATTACATGCTCTTTCATAATTCATACGAGGTATCTCATTATCTCACAAAAAACTAGAAATGTCGCTTTGGCGACTGGTATGCCTCCGCCATAATGCATGATTTTCCGAATAGGTCTAGATAGTACATGTGGACAATGTAAACTTACATTTTCACAAAATTGGCAAAATATTGAAATGACAAGTTTGTCACAAATGTGTTGAATGTTCACCTTCCTTGACCTAGGTTTAATTGGATGAATAGGAGAGCATGTATCTAGGGATTTAAGGACTTTAACTCGACTTTGACCCATTCATACATTTAGGCATTGAGTAATTTTCAAGGTACAGGTGTGGAGAAAAAGTGCAATTTCTGAATTGAATAGTAAATTGTTACCATTTTCATCTGGCCCTTGACCCTAAAATTCATAACATAATCACTTTCAGGTAGAACATGCATAATATGTACTAAGTTTCAAGATAACTTGAGCCACTTCCGAGATATGGAGGAAAAAGTTAGTTCAGCACTTTCACTTGATCTTTGACCTTTTGACCTTTGAGGCAAAAAAAGAAGAAAAAAAAAAAACTTTCCAGAGAATTTCTATTAGGTTACACATGTATGCATACACCAAGTGTAAAAAAAAAAATAATAACCCTGCTGGCATTGCATGATAGGAGGGAAATAGTAAAAATTTGAAGTGTTGCACTTGACCTTTGACCCCATGAACCCTACATTCTCTAGATAATCACTTCCAGTCAGTATATGTATATACTATGTTCCATGAAGATACCTTGAACAATTTTCCAAGGTATGGAGAAAAAAAAAGAAGTTTTAATATTTTTACTTGACCTTTTGACCTTTGACCTCATGAACCAAACTTTCACCAGAGAATCTTAATTGGGTAATACATGTATACACTAAGTTTCAAGAAAATATCTTCAGGCATTCAATAGATATGGTGGAAATAGTGAAATTTTATGTATTTGACCCTGACCTTTTGACCTTTGACCTCATGACCCAAACTTTCACCAGAGAGTCTTTATTGGGTAATACATGTATACACTAAGTTTCAAGAAAATATCTTCAGGCATTCAATAGATATGGCGGAAATAGTGAAATTTTATGTATTTGACCTTGACCTTTTGACCTTTGACCTTGAGCATGTGCACCCAAAAGTTGATAGGCACAACTTCGCCCCCTAATACACATACATGCCAAGTTTCATTAGGATACCTCAACAGGTTTTGATAGTTACCTTGTCCACAAAATTCATTACGGACGGACGGAAAGACGGACGGACGGACGGACGGACGGACAACCCGAAAACATAATGCCTCCGGCACCACTTCGTGGCGGAGGCATAAAAAAAGAAATGTTAGAAACCTGAAATTAGGTTTCAACCAAAACTATAGGATCCCTTTAACACAATGAGAGACATGAATGAAATAGCAGAAATAAGTTTCCGTTCCCTTGTTTCTTTTTATATTCTCAAATGAAAACAGTGGGGAAACTGAAGGGGGAACATTATAATTTTCTGTCAACTCAAAGTTTAAATGACATAGGGAGTAAAACACGAAGGTGATAGAATGGAGAGAATGTCTTTATTTCCTTTTTAATTAAGGAATTTAAGAATTCATGAGACAAATTCAAGAACCAAATATTACTTCAAATTTTCTTAATTAAGAAAAACATTTCAAATTTCTACTATCTTTCTATTCTCTGTTACCATTGCTTCTTCTCATGTCTTTTGAATGGATTTAACAGAAGATCTCATTTTCCTCCATTATTGTCTGCTTTCTTTATCTTTGGAGAGTTACAGAGACATTACATAGAGCGTAAATATATCTAGGTTGATTTTTGCAAATTGATTTGCATTTCTTATTGTGTTGAATCTGTCTTTTGTTTCAATGGTATATGGAACAGCACATATGTTTGAATAACAATATGGCCATTTTTGCAATTTTTTCTTTTGTGTCTTGGAAGAGAAAAATGAATGTGTTCACTCATACATTAAAGGGATGGTACAGTATTGTGGAGATGAGAATTGGGCTTTTAACTTTTTGCAAGATACCAAGAAAACACTTATGATATAGTACAGAATATACCATTTCAAGAAGAATTCAAAGTTTACTGATGAAAATCGGGTTTGGAATGACTGAAACATCCAAAAACAAAGTAAAACAAAGCAATCGTAATAAAGTGTGGGTCCCACACTTTATTAGAATCGCTCTTTTTTGGATATCTCAGCCATTTCAACACCAATTTTCATCATATAAAGATATATATAGAACTACATGCTCTTTCATATTTCATAAGAGGTTACTTATTATCTCACACACAAAAAAAAATGTGAAAAAACCCCCCTGAAATAAGGTCTAAAACAAAACTATACGATCCCTTTAAGTTTACCTTTTTTTTTTTCTTTTTTTGGTCGACCTACGAGGTTGATAGCCAGTTAAATTATCTTTAACATGGTATATAAAAAATTACACACACACAAAAAAAAAAAAAAAATAGCCAAAGAATCTATGAGAAAGATGAACTTGAAAAAGTGTTTATTTTCTTTTTCTTTTTCTTTTCTGAGTGTATTATCACTGAAGATTCCTAGCTATGGTAATGGCTGGAAAAATATTTGCCCTTGACCTTTTGTCACTGTCATTTTATGAAAACGAATGTCCTTGCACTTCAACCATCCCAAGCAAATGATATAGAGTACCAACGTGTGATGTAATAGCCATTCATTGCCATGGAAACTGTTTCTTAACAACCTCAACTGGCCCAAGCATTTATGCTCCCACCTGGCCCCAACCCAAGCTGTAACAAAAGACTGTGATATCATCACTTCGGTACTCTATTACCACTGAGCATATTTAGCTAAGTCACATCTCTTAAAAAGAAAGTCATTTTCAGCCAAAGTTCAGTGACCTCTCAACCTAATGGTATTTCCCAATTTCTGACCAGCCCATCTAACATGCATGATTAAAGCATACTGGGGCGGCGTAACAAGATTATCCAGTGAATAATTTTTCTCAAATCATGAAAGAGACAGATGGACATACAAACAAACCACCCCAAAACATAACTCCTCTAGCATCCTTTGGGAGGAGACATAAACAAGGCATGTGCCAAAATGTGTCTCGCCCATTCGCGGAGAAGAAATTAATGTTTTTCTAAATTCCGGAAGTTCATTGACCCCACCTATGACCTTTGACCTTGTGGTGACCTTCAACTCCCCAAGGGACATTTACCAGCCAAGTTTGGTCACAAACGGACATATGGGTCAAAAGTTATGAGCCATAATTGAAACGCGCCGTAAAAACTTAACATAGGGCCCTAAAAGTTCCTTGACCCCTATCTGTGACCTTTGACCTTGTGAAATTCAACTCCCAAGGGACATCTACCATCCAAATTTGGTCACAAATGGACATAGGGATCAAAGGTTATGTAAAAACTTTGGGTCCTCAAATTCATTGACCTCTGCTTGTGACCTTTGACCTTGAGGTAACCTTCATGTTTGGTAAATTATTTAACTTTGTATAGCCACTCGTCCCTCCAAGTTTGATTGAAATTAATGTCCTCAGTAGAGAGTTATTCAAGTTTTTGTAGAGTTATGGACGGACGACAGATGGACAGATGACGGACGGACAGACGCCACGGGCGATCCCTTAATCTACTCGCACCTCCGGAGGGCTCGACAAAAATTATAGCCAAGTTTCTCTGCATTACTTCCCTTGACAACAGACCTCTAAAGTTATGCTCTGACTATCAGTATATGATTCATTATAATGCATGATTTCCAAAAATTTTATTTGCAGATTAATAATATCACAGATCTCACTGTCTTTTGCCCATCTCACCTCATCTCTACGAACACTATTTAAAGACTGCACTGACCTTCTGCAAAGCCTTTGTGTCCGACTCGGTGGCATTCTTCTTGAATTCATCTCGAATTCTCACTCTAGCAGCTGTAAAGGGGAGATTGAATATAAATGCTTGCTGGTAAAATATTTGACTATCAATTCAACTGAATCTCTGATCTCCTGTTTTGCTTATCATCAAATTGTATCTTTTTAAAGAGTACAGCGAGACTTTTTAACATGTGAGCCGTGACTCTCATTCAACAAGACCTTCATTCTATGTTCCCATCTATGGGATAGATTCATTATAGATCATATCAACAAAGAAGATTTGTGGTGCTAAAAATGATTTACTGTTATTTTCACAAACATTCTTGAGGCATTTACGAAACAATATAGTAAAGCAACCTGAAATATCATGATGGTGCCAAACAAATGTTGTTGATACAGCTAGTAATTACAATTTCATAACACATTGATATCCTATTAACATTGTTGGTACCAACCATCAATAAACATATTGCAAAACTGCATTTCTTTCATGGTTTAACAAACGAGGTTCCAAGACACACAGCAGGCCTTCACTCGGTATACCAGTATTTCACAGTGCTTTTATCTTTGCAATGTCTGCGAGTCAACTTAATTTGCAAAATTAACAAAGTTCTTACGAAAATATATTGCCTCAGGCAAAACAAATATGTCGCCACTCCTTAATGTAAATCACCTTGTAGGTGAGAGATTGCTAACTTTTCTCTTCAAAAGTAACATTTCTTTCTCATTCCATCAATGTGGATCTTGATCGAGTATTCAAGCACTCACAACATTGTCTTACATGTCTCGTTTCGTGAAATATCATACTGTCCAATTACATGGCATATACAGTTTGTGTTTACAAGGAAATAAGGAAAGATTTGCCTTGAAACTAAAATAAAAGTTTGATGTGGAAATGTCATACCCTCCAATAGTAATACATGAGTGATATACTCCAAAATACTCCCCAACATATTTGAATGGGAGTCCACATGAAATATAAAATATACATACCATCGTGTGGAAACTTGTGTAACTATAGTATTTTGCATTGATCAGAATCTCTCAGTAGCATTTGCGGTTCATCCTTTATCTTTCAGGTAGCATTATTGTTAAAAACAAAACAAAACAAAACAAAACAAGACAAAAAACCTGTTATGTGGCTATATTACTAGTTCCAAATAACTTAGAACAATTTGAACTTCCTTGTCTAGCCATCGGGTGATACCTTGACAGGGATCCACACTAACTTTTATTTTTGGTGGCCCAAAGGCAAACATCCGACCTTTTTTGGTGGCCCGATCAGGCCACCAAATTCTTCATTTCTGAAATTTTGGTGGCCCGGGCCACCGAGCCACCGGGCCACTGTTAGTGTCGAGCCCTGCTTGAGCTAAGGATGTGAACACATTGTAATGTACCTTGCAGTGCCCTGGTATCCCCCTGGAAGGTCGTCTGAGCTGTTCGTTGGAGCGATTTGTACAAGGACAGAACCTATAAAAAGAGAACACAAAATAGGATGTATGAATTTCCCCAAAAGCATAGCGTTTCACTAAAATTGATTCCAAGACTAAAGAAGCTGGATTGCCTCATTGTAATTCTCTACAGCTACATAATAGGGCCTGCTATGCAGAGAATTTCATCCAACAGTTATTTGATTTAGTGGTTTTCTAGATTAAAATACTGTACCGTAGTTATGGGTAAACTCGGCCCCCAGCTCGCGCATTACAAGTGGCCGAGTTTACCAGTTAGACCAAGTTTACCCATAACTATGGTAGGTACTTTTAAATACCGTAAACTCGAGATGAGGATTCAAACAGCTTTTGACTTTTTGCGATATACATAAAATCCACTTTATGAAATGCTACACAGCATACAATTCTAGAGGAATTCAAAGTTTATTGATTTTGAAATGGCTCAAGGTATCTACAAACAAAGTAACTAGAGCCTACTTCTAAAACAAAGTACCCTGGTAATCCGAATAAAAGGTGGGTTCCACCTTCTCCAGTGCACTCCTGACGTCCTGTTACAATGAAATTCCAGTTACAACAAAGTAAAAATTCAGGCCGCAACATTATCCACTCTATGTATTTTCATTGTTTATTTGTTCGTGTAAGGCTCGGGTTCACTCAGCTCTCTAGCACTCATCACAAGTACACCAACAGCAGACTAGAGCAGTACACACGTGGTACCTGGACGGAGTTCCCTGGCTAACTAACTTGTAGCCAGTTTATTCTTCGTAATTTAGCATGAGTTCACATGAAACTCCAGGTTGTAACATGAATATTCATATAAAGAATCAACATAACAAAACATGCAAATAAGGAAACAAGGGTTACAGCTAAATATTCATAATATGTAAATGATGTGTAGGCTTGGGTGGTTTTGGCATGTTTTCAGTATTACAGGGACCAATGGATGTGAAGTGAAAAGAGCGGGAAAATGTCATGTGATATGTGGTGTGTCTGTGATAGGTGGGGTGCGTGGATGCATGTGGATGTGAATATGTATGTAGTGTGGGTTGATGTATTGGTGTGTAGAGGGGTGGTACATGTTATAACAGAAGGGGGAAAACACTGATAATAAATGGTTCAAAATAAGTCCCTACAAATCAGTCTTTCTCTTACAAAATAAAATGTCCTCATTTTCTTATACCTTTTTTTTTTCAAAAAAATGAAATCAAGCATCTATCCTATTTTGTCAAACTGATTGCACTGATCACATCAAAAACACAATTCCTTCTTCTTTATATACTCCTTCCATCATCTCAAACTACTATTATTTCTTCTAAAATCAACTTTATCCACTGCGCTTACTCATCTTCTATCCTCCTTCCAAAATCACTAATCTACATATACTATAACACTAAACATCACTTTTCCCATATAAATACACTTTCTCAGTCTATCTCCTACCCTAACCAAATTCATCACTTTCTTCTAATCTTCCCTCTTTCTATCCTAATCAAAATATACACAGTAACATATATTCCTTCCTAACGACTATATTCTGTTAACAACAGTATATTCCATTTCTATTCACAACCAATATTCTGTTTCTGTTAACAACACTACTTAATCCACTTTTACTAAATTACACACATATGTATTAAATTACCTCTCATAACTAATCAATTCTCTTTTCCGTACCCATTTTTCCATACTTATTTCATCATATAAACACATCAAAATATTATCACCTTGTGTTATGCACTCTACAAGCACTGTGCTATACAAACACTATCAATTCATATACTATCATTTACTCTAATTTTAATTTGTTTATTTTTTTCCCCATCTATGTTACACCAGTTACCTTCCTGTGGCATTTCTCATACTATATAAATTTCAAAACCAAAAATAAAATCAATAGTTTTGGTTCATCTCCCTATATACACCCAAAATACAATTGATACTCTTCTCACTATAATAGTGCTTTTCAAACACCATTAATCACTTGCTGCCTTCAAAAACTAACTGCTAACAACTTTAACATGAAAAAACTGATGCACCTTAATACTCCTATTTTCTAATTTTTTTTTCAAACTTCATATTATCACAGTAATTACAATTTTGGCAAAGTCTAACCACTCCTTCTAATAAATCCAAACATCTCACATTTCATAATCTCAAAATCTTTGCGGCCTATGAATCTGTCTACCATAACGAGTCTGGGTAACCTGTCTTTCCCTGGTTTCTCCCTGTGCTCGGGCTGCAGTTGGTTGGTGCGCTGTTTCACCAGATACCCGTTGCTGCGGTGTGGATTGCCCGATGTTGCCTTGGTGGTCGTCGATGTCCGGGCCGGTGGAGCTTTCCCGGGGTGGTTGTGGTCCCTGGTTGCAGTGGGCAAGGGGATGTGCTCTTCCCTCAGGGAGGTTGATCTGGCTGGGTCTGGGGTGCTGGATGGGCTGGTTACGATGTGCTCGTCCCTCAGGTAGGTTGATCTGGCCTGGTCTGAGGTGCTGGATGGGCTGGTGGTGCGTCTGCTGCCCCCTGGCCTGCTGGCGTGGTCGTTCAGCATCGTCCGGCTCAGCTCGAAGTCGAACCGGTTGGATTGGTGGCTGTGTGTTTGACTCTTCTGACCGTGACGAATGGTCAGAATCGTCTGCCGCCTGGTGATGAATGGATTGGTCATGGCGTTGATGTCGTGGAGCCGAGTCTGACCTAGGCTGTTGGTCAGTCTCGTCTCTGCCGGGGGGACCCTGGTGTTGACCTGCCGTCTGCTGATCATCTCGGGGCTGGAACTGGTCGGCTGGGTGAACCTGGCGTTGACCTGGAATCTGCTGATCATCTCGGAGCTGAAACTGGTCAGCTGGAGATGGGGTGATGGCTGACCATGGTACCTCTATCGAAGTAGGAAGTGAAGTATATGGTGGAGAGGAAATTTTGGGTCTCCTCTCGTCACTTACACGTGGTGATGAGGCTGGGGTGCTATTTTGTTGCTTACTCTGGTCACCTGAAGGAGGATGTGACGCTGGTGATCCTTCACTCTGTAGAAAGGCTCTGGATCGAAACAGTTTGAGTCTGTTGTGATGAACCAATTTCTTCAAATTTTCGTTGTGGATGTCGACTATCTTGTAGTCCAAGCTGTCTGGTGATGCTGCGATGATGCTGTATGGTCCTTTCCAGTTTGGCTCTAGTTTATGCCTTGCATTAACAGGATCGTGTAGCCAAACGAGATCTCCTGGTGCATACCTGATGGTTCTGGTAGATGTGTCGTAGTCTCTTTTCTGACGGTGTTGGGCTTGGTGTGCATTCTGCTGGGCATACTGAAAGGCCTTTTTCAGTCGGGAACATATGTCGGTGACATACTCGTGCTGTGAATCGTACGGTTGAGTCATAACTGGGCATGTGGTAGTGGCTGGGGTTCTTGCTTCACGCCCGTGCATGATGAAGTATGGCGTTAAACCAGTACTGGCATGGACACTGGTGTTGTATGCTAGTTGGAGTTGATGTATGTGCTTGTCCCAGTCTCCTCCTTGGCCTGCTATGTACTTTGCAAGTTGATCTTTTATCACTCGGTTCGCTCTTTCAACAATGCCAGCTCCTTGGGGGTGATATGGTGAGGACCGTGACTTCCGAATACCAAGCTTTTGGCAGAGATCCTGAACTACTCTGGCTTCAAACTGCCTTCCTTGGTCTGTGTGAAGAGATTCAGGAACTCCATGCTCTTTGACATACTCTTCAAACAGGATTTTGGCTACTGTCTGGGCTGTTTGGTCTCGCATGGGGTAGATGTTGGTGTACTTGCTGAAGTGGTCAACGACAACCAGTATGTAGTGGTAACCATTTCGTGAAGTTGGGAGTTCGGCAATGTCGGCAAAGACCATCTGAAGGGGGTGCTCAGTCTTGATGTTCTGGAGTGGGGCTTTGTGTTTGGGATTTGGTTGTCGGATTGACTCGCAGGCGATGCATGCTTTGCAGTGGTTGCTTATGTCTCTGTGCATGAATGGCCAGTAGCATGTTGATTCTGCCCGCTGTAGCGTGCGTTGGGTGCCAAAGTGTCCCGAGGATGGATTGCCATGGATCTCTTTCAAGACTTGAGGGACTAGAGACTCTGGTATAACTGCCTGTAGTGTAGTTGACCCTGAATTGTTTTGCCGTCTTCGATACAAGATGTCATTCTCTAAGACGAGACGTGGAAATTGCCACATGAGACGCCGTAAACGAGGGGTCTGTCGACGGACTTCTCTCACCGTTGGATGATGTCCTTCATTGATATACATGATTATTCTCTGAATATCCTGGTCATGTTGTTGTTGGTATTTCAAGTCAGCATAGTGGTTGTTGAGGGTGAAGTTCTCTGGCCCTGTACTGGATGTCATTTGACTTGCCTGGGGTTGAGTCTCGTGTTGGTCTGGCGGATGTGTAGATGACTTTCGTGTGGAGGACCATGTGTTTACCATACTGATGGCCTGTGGAGAGTGCTCTGGTAGGTGTGACATGGCATCCGCATTTTGATGTGCAGTGCCTTTCTGATGTGTAATGGTGAACTTGTAGGCATTCAGCTCAACTATCCATCTCGCTCTGTGCCCAGATGAGTCGTCCTGGATTGGGACCTTGTTGTAGCTCAAGAGGGGGCGATGGTCTGTGATGATGGTAAAGTCCTGGCCTCTGAGGTAATGTCTGAAATGACGAATTGCTGACACAATTGCCCAGAGTTCCCTGTCATAGGTAGACCATTTTCGTTGTGTCTCTGTCAGCTTCTGGCTGTAATAGGCAACTACTCGATCCTTTCCCTCCTGCATCTGAGAAAGGACGGCTCCAACTGCGTCTTGGGAAGCATCGGTGGCTAAAATGAACTTTTCGCCAAAGTCGGGGTATGCAAGAAGTGGTGGACTTGTGAGGGCCAGTTTCAGGTGGTTAAACGCATCTTCACACTCATCTGTCCAGATGAACTGCCTTCCTTTGTGGGTGAGATCTGTGAGAGGGGATGACACCTGAGCGAAACCAGAGATGAATCTACGATAGAATGATGCAAGTCCAAGAAATGATCTTACTTGAGTCGGATTTGTTGGTCTAGGCCATGTTGACACTTTCTTGGTGTTGGCTGGATTGGGTAGAACTCCTGTCTGGCTGATCACATGACCCAGGTATGTCACTTCCTTTTTGAAGAGCTGACACTTTGCCGGTTTTAGCTTGAGTCCTGCCTCTCTGAACCGTTGGAGAACTTCGCGAAGGTTCACAAGATGTTCCTCAAAGTTTCTGCCAAGAATGATACAATCATCCAGATACACCATGCATGTAGACCAATGTAATCCATGGAGGACACGTTCCATCAGGCGTTGAAAGGTCATTGGTGCATTTACAAGTCCGAAAGGCATTACGTTGAAGTGATATAAGCCAGTGCCTGTGGTGAAAGCTGTCTTTTCCTTACTGTCAGGGTGTAGTTGGACCTGCCAGTATCCAGATGAGAGGTCGATGACGCTGAAGTAGGACGATGAGGACAAGGCATCGATCGAGTCGTCTTGGCGAGGGATTGGATGAGAATCTCGCACAGTGACTGCGTTCAGTGCTCTGTAGTCCACACAAAATCTGAAGGTGTTGTCCTTTTTCTTCACCATCACGATGGGGCTTGCCCATGGGCTGAAACTTTCCTCGATTATGCCTCGTCTGAGCAGATCATCAACTTGACGTTGAATTTCAAGTCTCATGGTGGGTGAAGTTCGGTATGCTCTTTGCCGCACTGGGTTGGTGGTTGAGGTTGTGATAGTGTGGTATGTCAAGTCTGTCTGTCCAATATCATCTGCTGAGGTGCTGAAAACGTCTGAGCATGAGTTAAGTAGACATTCAGCCTTTTCGTATTCCGCCTTGGTCAGGTCTGATTTGGTGAGCATTGATGAGGCTTGGAAAGTAGAGTTCGGTTATGTGATTGCAACTACATCATTTACGACTTCGTACTCCTCTCCTTCCTCTCCTGTGATCGAATGGAATTGCCCAAGGTTGGTCTTAACTGGTATCTCTACCACATCTGGTGTTGGGTTTATCACTCTGATCAGGATGACACCGTCTTGTGGTCGAGATAAGGACCGCGCATCTGCAATGGAAAGATGCTCATGGATGGAGGGCTCAAAGATTCCATCGTAGTCTCCTGGGATGATGTCAGGCTGTGATGGTACCAGTCGGCCATGAACATGAGTCTCACTCATTCCAGGGAGGACTGCCTTCCCGATAAGCGAAACATTGCACGTCAATGGAGTTTGGTGTTGATGGCGATCGACGAGTGGAATACTCACATCTGGCATGGAGAATGTTGAGGTAAGGGTGGATATGCAGGCACCATGTTTTGACATGAAATCCCATCCAAGAATGCAGGGGTAAGTAATGTTCCTTGCAATAAAGAACAGATGTTTGATGGCTCTGTTTCCAAGATGTACTGTCGGTGAAATTATGCCAATGGTGTCGATGGCTTCGCCCGTGACTGATGAAACTGAGGTTGCAGCCTTCTGCAATGGACTTCGTTGTCCCTCTGGAATTGAGTAGTAGAAGTCTGAACTTATCAGTGATATATGGGCACCGGTATCAAGAAAAGCCAAAATGTATGTGTTATCCACAATCGTTGGGATGTACGGAGGGGGAGATGAAGGATGACGTCTGCCTCGTGTGTCATCTACAGACATAGCGGATGGCTGGCATGCTGGATTTTGGGTTTGGGTCTGTTTGTTCTGTGTTGACATAGTTGATGACTGACCCTCATCACCAACTACCAATCGTTTCCCTGGTCATCGAAGTGTACTCTTCGTGAAGGACTGTGGTTCATGCGAGGATACCGAGGCTCTGTTCTGTCTTGCCGATGTCTGTCACCTTGTGATGACTGCCAGTGTGGTGCCCTGGAGTACTGTTCCCAGTATGAACTCTGTGATTGGTATCTGTCGGGGCTAGATGATATTCTGTTCCCATCAGTTCTGTGTCTAGATGGGCTTGACCTGGGTTGTGGACTCCAATGTTCATTGAAATCTCGTCGTCTGTGGTGAGATGGAGGGGGACTTGGAGACCGATAACGATGATGGTGTGAGTGGTAATGCGAGGTTGGTGACCTGAAATGACTTTGATGTACTTGCCCTGGGCCGGGTGATCGTTGTGGGCTGGATGACCGAGCTGACTGGTACCACTGGTCATTGAGATATCTGTGTCTCGGTCTGGAATGTCGTTCAAAAGTGTGTGGCATGGTTGGTTGCTGGTGAGGACTTCCGGAACGATGAAGGCTGGATTTCAGTTGAAGTGTTTCCAGCTTGAGTTCAACTTCATCCAAACGCTGTAAAACTCTCTCAAGCTTAAGCAACACGTGATCCTCTTTCTCAGATGTGGATGCGACTACTTGGTCTGACTGCAATGCTGTCTTGCCAGTGCTACTTGCTCTTTCCACCCGTACAGCGATGTCAAGTGCGTTTTCAAATGTTGTCGCTCCCATTTCATGGATTTTAATTTGGAGTGCCTTGTCAATACCTGCCATAAATCGTCTGAACTTCTCGCCCTCTTTGCCTGCAGCATCATAATTTGGAAATGCTTCCTCTACCAGTGTGGTAATTGCGGCTGCAAACACTTCAAGGGTTTCATTTCCCCGTCTCTTGCGTGCGTCAATGCATGATTTGAATGTTGTGAGGTAGTTGGTGTTCCCAAAGACTGCTGCCAATTTCTTCTTTACTAGGTTGTAGTCTTTCTGATCTGAGCTTGGGATACTTTCCCACACAGTGAACGCTGCACCTGCCAATCTAGTTGGGAGCAGGAGATGAAGCTTGTTCTCTGACTGTGGGAGGACTTCAGCTGCAACTTCAAGTCTACGTACCCATTGCCCAAAGTTCTTTCCATCTTCTCCCGTGAAGACTTCCGGGAGATCAAGTTTGAATGTACTCATATCAAAAGTGTGCCAAATGAAGTAGGGAGACCAAAAATAGCTGTACTGTATCCAATGCTTTCAGTCTTACTGCACTTAAGAATGTCCACTCAACCTCATCACAAGTCTCGTACCAGAAGGTAAGTATTAGGAGAGTGCAACAAGAAGCCGGAAACCAGCATTCATACAGCAGAGAAAATGTAGTACAGTCTTCCACCGCTGCCACCAGTTGTCACCAGTTGTTGTCACCAGTTGTTGTCACCAGTTCCACCAGCTGCCACCAGTTGTTATAACGAAATTTCGATACAACAAAAGAAAACTGCCGGTCCCAAGGACTTTTTTATAACGAGAGTCCATTGTATTTTAGTAAAATAGTATCGCTTTGTTTTTGATATCTCAGTCATTTCATCAAATAAACTTTGGGTTCCTCTTTTGCTAGACAATGCTAGTCTTAAAGTTGTGCTCTTTCATCACACAATTTCATAACAGGTTTCTCATCATCTTTCTCATCATCATCATCATCATAAAACCTTTGAAACCTGAAGCGCCATCTCAACCATAACTGTCTGTACCATCCCCTTTTCGGCTTTCCCTTCCTATGCTATAACAGTGTCATGTCACTACGACACTACAATGTAATTAGTCTAGCTGGCATTGCACTCTCAGAGCTCCACAGAGTGGCAGAGAGGCAGGCAATATTCTCGGGCAGGCGATATTGTCTCGAAAGTCTTCACCACTTCAGTCCATTGTATAAGTGTTAGAAACTCGAATAGTTCTAAATCTATTTCTAATGCAGTTTGCTACTGATATTTGACATCATTACACTGTTGATATAGAGTGATGCTACCGTGGAGGGCTTGTTCACGAGGTCTCCCGCACCTGGGCCTGGCTCCCCAGCGCGCGGGTCGCACCTCCAACGCCAAGCGACCACCCGGCAGCCGCCCGTCGGAGCCATAGGCATAGCGTAGATCACACACAAGACAGTCAGACCGGATAGAACCTACATAATACACCGGAGCCGAGCTGAGCCGCGAGTACAACTTCGTTTTACGTCTTTACAGCTAGTTTAGTACAAAATTTGCCCCTGTTTGTGGGATGAGTATATATGTGAGGTCTGTCTCTTACCTGTGATCGCATTTTGCCGACACTCTAATAGGCACAAAACACTTCAAAACTCACAAGTTGCATGTTGTTAGGTGCAGAGGTACAGGTGAGCATGTAGTAGTCTATGGTAGTGCAAAGGAGTAACAAAAAAGAGAAAAATAATGCCTCCGGTGACACTTCGTGGTGGAGGCATAAAAAAGCAGAAAAGAAAAAAAAATCCCATCTTCGGTAAAACAAACAAACAAACAAACAAAGGAAAAAAACAAGATGCAAACATGCAAACGAACGGCAAATTCTAATGACAAACAGCTAGAAATCATCTTCTGTGAAGTTTTCCAGTAATCATTGGTATAATGATAGAACCTTAGAATATCACTAAGTATATATACATTGTATTTCTTTTTATTCTTTTTTTTTTAGCGGGGATGGAGGGGGAGGGAGGGAGTGTTCAATACACCTCTAGAATGTCATAGTTATGTAGTATTCATTGTGAATTTGTGAAGTCCGTAGATGTTTAGCAAAGTGCAATAGTGATATCTCTCTTTTTTTTTGCCTGCTGATCCATATCTATCATATGTACTGTTAAATTTCTGCATGGGCTTCACCATTCATCAGGTTTTGCTTTATCTTGATGTCAGGAGAGACTCGATCGGAACTTACATTACCACATCTCTATAATTCTTTCCTTCTTCTTTTTTTAGTTGACAAAGATTAAAATTTCAAACATTAGAGAAAAATCACAGGATTGACGATGGTGAACGTAAAATTCAACATCACCGTTTCATATGTACATCTTTTTAACGTGTTCGTGGACTAGGCTAAACACAATACAATGTTTGTCACAGCGCTGTTTTTTTTTTTTTTCATCTTGTTTTGCCTCCTCTCTCTCTCTCTCTCTCATGTCTATTTTCCTAATTTCTATTAGTTCCTTCCTTCAATGTGCATAGACACATTAATCTATTTTTGTGATGTGCTATACAAATTATTTATTATAATTTATTATAAACATAAATAATATATATGTATGTATATAAATATATATGGGCCGTGACGCGAGAAAAAGGCCCTTAGCGCCGCTGCGCGCAAACGTCAGAAAACGGCGCGGAAGTTTGACAAAGCAATACGCGCAAAAAAAAAAAAGATCAACCTGCTAACTGCGCGCACATCCATAGACGCATCAAAAGAGTGACAGGATTTTGGACAAAACACGATTTTTTGAATGTCGTAATGGGGTCATTTAGGATTGGAATTTCAGAAAAAGGTTTGCATATTTAAATACGTCAGAGTTCCTTCTACAATGTGGAGGTAAAAACTCATTTTCGGTATTTAATGCCCTAAGGGCCCTTTTCTCGCGTCATGGCCCATATATATATATATATATATATATATATATATATATATTTATTTATATTCATTACAAATATATTTATGTTTATTATTATCATCATGCAGGTATGCCCTAGCTGTAATATTTGTTCCCCGATTTTGCAGGCCAATGCTGCCTGGGTGCATTACAATGTATGCCCTTTGAGCAGTTAATCACTGCTGAAAAGCAGAAAATGAGGATAAAACTAGAAATGTCGCTTTGGCGACTGGTATGCCTCCGCCATAATACATGATTTTCCCAATAGGTCTAGATAGTACATGTGGACAATGTGTGACTACATTTTCACAAAATTGGCAAAATATTGAAATAACAAATTTCTCACAAATGTGTTGAATGTTCACCTTCCTTGACCTAGGTTTAATTGGATGAATAGGAGAGCATGTATCTAGGGATTTAAGGACTTTAACTTGACTTTGACCCATTCATACATTTAGGCATTCAGTAATTTTCAAGGTACAGGTGTGGAGAATTGGTGTGAATTTCTGAATTGAATAGTAAATTGTTACCATTTTCATCTGGCCCTTGACCCTAAAATTCATAAGATAATCACTTTCAGGTAGAACATGCATAATATGTACTAAGTTTCAAGATAACTTGAGCCACTTCCGAGATATGGAGGAAAAAGTTAGTTCAGCACTTTCACTTGATCTTTGACCTTTTGACCTTTGAGGCAAAAAAAAGAAAAAAAAAAACTTTCCAGAGAATTTCTATTAGGTTACACATGCATACACCAAGTGCAAAAAAAAAAAATATATAACCCTGCTGGCATTGCATAAATATGAGGGAAATAGTAAAATTTTGAAGTGTTGCACTTGACCTTTGACCCCTGACCTTTGACCCCTGACCTTTGACCCCATGAACCCTACATTCTCTAGATACAATCAATTCCAGTCAGTACATGTATATACTATGTTCCATGAAGATACCTTGAACAATTTTCCAAGGTACGGAGAAAAAAAAAGAAGTTTTAATATTTTTACTTGACCTTTTGACCTTTGACCTTTGACCTCATGACCTAAACTTTCACCAGAGAATCTTCATTGGGTAATACATGTATACACTAAGTTTCAAGAAAATATCTTCAGGCATCCAATAGATAAGGTGGAAATAGTGATATTTTATGTATTTGACCCTGACCTTTTGACCTTTGACCTTTGACCTCATGACCCAAACCTTCACCAGAGAATCTTAATTGGGTAATACATGTATACACTAAGTTTCAAGAAAATATCTTCAGGCATTCAATAGATATGGTGGAAATAGTGAAATTTTATGTATTTGACCCTGACCTTTTGACCTTTGACCTTTGACCTCATGACCCAAACTTTCACCAGAGAATCTTAATTGGGTAATACATGTATACACTAGGTTTCAAGAAAATATCTTCAGGCATTCAATAGATATGGTGGAAATAGTGAAATTTTATGTATTTGACCTTGACCTTTTGACCTTTGACCTTGAGCATGTGCACCCAAAAGTTGATAGGCACAACTTCACCCCCTAATACACATACATGCCAAGTTTCATTAGGATACCTCAACAGGTTTTGATAGTTACCTTGTCCACAAAATTCACTACGGACGGACGGAAGGACGGACGGACGGACGGAAGGACGGACGGACGGACGGACGGACGGACAACCCGAAAACATAATGCCTCCGGCACCACTTCGTGGCGGAGGCATAAAAAAGACACTGCTTTGTTGAACGAGCAACTTTTTGTTTTTGTATTCTTCTACACAATGAAGGAGCAATTTGACTCTCACACATGCAACTTCCACAATGAAAATGGCACTTAAAGTGGAAAACGTTCTCCCCCGCTTCATAGAACTATCAAATTTTGCTCTAAAATGTACACATTATATGCATAAGAAATGTGTAATATAATGCTGTAATAACACAATTTCAATTGGGTAACAATGAAATGCAGAATAGGGAGGGCACTTTAGTAATAAAAGTCGGGTACTACAGTCAAAATTATTTTACATCTTTGATCTAAAAAATACACTATACAGTGTACTCCCATTATAACGAACACTGATATAACGAAATTCCAGTTACAACGAAATAAAAATCCTGGTCGCAAAATCATTGGCTCTATGTCTTTATATTGTTTATTTCTTCAGTTATAATGAAATTTCGATATAATGAAAGAAATCTGCCGGTCCCTGAGCACTTTGTTATAACAGGAGTCCACTGTACTCCCAACAAAACAACTCAATGTCCCAACAAATCACGACAGCCAGACAAGTTTCTTGCCAGAATTTTTCAATGCATTGCAAGCAAATTCCAAATGGTGGAAGATGAATTTCAAGCCCTTTTGAGAAATATGTTTTGGCTTTGAAAACATTGCCGAAGATTCTCCAACAGAAAGGATAACATTACTCAACCTTAACCTATTATCATGTGGGAGAGAAAATTAGGATGATTATTATCACTCAATGTGATGTCATGAAAAGGGTGCATTTTCAGAAGATAACAAATATAGAACAGACATTGTTTCAACAAGACTATGCAGGTTTGGTGCATTTGGTCTAATCCCCCCCCCCCCCCCCCGAAAATCATCAAAATAGACTGAATATATTGGAATATGTAAAGGTACACAACTTCATGATTTACACCATCACCAATAGCCATCTACAGCAATTTCCTTGAAATAAGATAAACGAGTTATAACAATAACATGTACATGTACTTGTACACATACTTCAAAATCTCTCTGCATAATCGTGGGAGGTCAAATTAAATACAGTGTACATGATTGCCTTTCACAAACAATATCAAGAGTTTCACAATCAAAATGGATTGTTCCCAAAAGGCTTATTCATGTATTTTGATATGTACAGGGGAACCTCGTGACGAGCTGCTTAGGACAACTAAAGTTTCCTATGTATCAGGTATCTTGTTATATCTGGGATAAAAGCAAAAGAATACAGTATTAAACAAATGGAACCTACAAAATCATCTTGTTATACACTGTATCAGTTACTGTAAAAGTGGAAATTTTTGTGGTGTTGAAATTTTCGCGCAACCAGGAATAAACGGAAAAAATAAAAGCACACAAATATTTTTGCTTGCCATGTTCCAGTAGTTGATGTCTTGATTTCACGGAATTTAAAACCACAAAACTCTTTTTACCTGGCCGAGCACACAAAATTATTCGCGTAAAAATATCCACCTTTACAGTACATGTATCTTGTTGTAACTGACTTCATTAAAAAAATATTTTTCCTTAACACATGCATACAAACCCAAAGAAAACACATGACACAGCCATTTATATAGTATTCCAGACCATTTAATATTTCGTTGACAAAATAAATTCAGCAGAAACGCAGTGCCAGTAAATACACTACAGCCATAGGATTTCCCATCATTGATTTCAGTGCAACACTGCTTTTGTGATATTCTGAATAGCATAACAAAAATTAGGTCCCCGAAACAAACAAACAAACAAACAAACAAACACTTAAATGAATAATATGTAACAGTCCACATGTGCAATAGTGTACAACAATGTACATGTACATCTTGTAGAATACTGGTACGTGTTAAATTTATATTTCATGCAGGATAACCCTTCCAATGTTATACATTGTACATAAGTGAGATACTGTACCATGAATTACAGCGCGGAATGAATGCATATCAATGTACACACAGAGCAATATGAACATACTCAACATAGGTACAGTGTTATTGCCACTGACAATTGATCCACATGCAAAGAAAAGAGTAAAAGGTACTGCTGAACGCTGTTCCTTTGAAGAACCACTTAAAGTTACTAGTCTTTACCTCACAGTATTTTTTGTGAATGAAGCAGTAGTCGGACATCTGCATTGTGTCAGCAAAAGATACAAAACTTAATAGAATTATTAATAAAATTCATGGAAATTTCAAAGTCAATTATGATGCATGTACAAAAGTAGACAATTTTGTCTAAAAAATATGCTGATTGTGGGCTTATTATCACTTCAGCTGCTGCTAAATACCCAGATGCCCAACCATGAGAATTGAAAGTCTATCAAGCCTCACAGCTTGACATATTGAATTGAACTACTATTGACAAAATCATATTCCAAAAGCCAATTATGATAGGAAAGTACATGTAGACAATTATGTCTCAAAAATGTGCTGATTGTGGGTTTATTTTCACTCCAGCCACTGCCAAATACTCAGATGTCCAACCATGAGAACTGAAAGTCTATCAAGCCTGACAGCTTGACATAATTATATACACAGTACTGCTAAAGCACCAAAGAATTGAACTATGTACTATTGACAAAGTCAATTGAATGGAACTAAATGCACTGAACACCTAGGGGAAAACCCTGTCCACAAAGCATAAAAAAGGGCAAGTTCCTTGCTTCAATAGAAATTATAAAAAATAAAGAAATAAAGACTGAATTCAGACACCAAAAAGGGGGAAAATGCTGTTACGTTTTGACAGGATTCTCCAGAGATGGAATGTACGTACAAGGCTGTGTAGAATTGTATGTGCTCCCTACAAATAATTAACAAAATACCGTACGTCTTAATTAAACATTCAAACAGACAGACATTTAAATAGAATTCCTAGCAACTTTTCAATATCTCTTCCTTAGTCTTTAAATATAAACATGTCATCACAAATCCAACAAGTACTGTGCACTGAAGGGAGAGTAATGAATTCGTAACCGCTTTCCTTGGACATTCTTCAATACTTTGATACCACAAGCATGTAAGTTTTAATCATACCTGAATATTTACAAGGGCAATAACATACAATACAGCAACAATACAAACTGATTACCTAGTAGCGAGCACTGGTCTTCCAAATGAGGCACACAAACATTCTCATTCTCAGAGAACCTATGATTCGTTTCTTTCAGCATTCTCTGCCTTTGCTTACAGGCATAAAAAATGGAAAGTGGTTGTCAAACCCAACAAAATTGATAAGTAAGTCAAAACGAGCTCAAATATAGGGAAGCCTTCATGGGGATATGTACATAATGTAAATTCATATTCATAATCATACTATTGCTACTGGTTAAGCACAATCACGTCATGTCAGAAATAATCTAAAATTTTTAATAGAAAGATTTTTTTTTTTCTTAATGAAGTAATACAGTGCATCTCATGCTCCTGTGGTTGATTAATTTCATTTAAAACAAGTTACTAATGGTGCATGGTAATTAATGATTTAAGTATTTCTTATGCTCCGATAGTCTGCACATTTGTATTTTGACACAGAGATAAAAGTACTCTTAACTCTTTTTGTGTAAAAATCACAAGTCAGACATAATTCTCAAGTTAGGATTTCAAGTTTTGACTGAGATCCTGGGGGAAAAAAAGCTTGGATAATCAGCCTACAAACAGATCAAACTGTAGATCTACGACAAACACACAAAACAACATAAAACACTGCTTCTTTATTTTATTGACTCAATGGTCACTTTTTTACATTATCTTACTTTGAACAAGGAAAAAACAACGGAGCAACAAAATCTGAGAAAAGAAAATTCTAGCAAGGACCTTGTTGACAAATCCATTGCTATTTTAATGATGGAAGAGTCTCACATCAGTGTGAGCGAGGACGATGCCATGTTCATTGCAGGCTTTGATGACAGCTGGGTCACCCACAGAGCCTTGGGGGCTGGCAATGTATGAAACTCCACTCTGTCAGGAAGGAGTAAGATAGCATTTCGGATAAAAAATCAAGGCGATTGTTAAAACCAAGCTTAAACGAGACCATGAAAGTCCTATCATTTTGACATGATTATCAGCCTGGAGCATTCTCACTATCTACAGTGTCTTGGTAACTTGCTCAAATGTTATGTAACGATCAGACAAAAGTCCCGGGGGTCTCACGCTCATCTGAGTATCGCAAGTTCACCTTCCATGCATTCTTGTAGAATCTTATCCAAGAACATTGGAAACTTGGGGCAGAAGCAGCTTTGAGAGCTGGGGGCATGGTGTCCATTTGCATATATTCCATCTCACTGGTAAAAACACCTGTCCAATATACTGTACTTCATAGAATGTTAAACTATGGAGTTTGGAGGAAAAAAAGACTTAAAGCTCTATTACCTCTGATCTAAAGAAAAATATTATTGAATAATCCTTTATCTAGGAGGTGTGGTTTCCCTGGGGCCCTAAAGGAGAGCATGGTGCCCATTCAAACACATTGAGATCCTATCCCTTTAAAATATAGGAATGCTACATGCCAAGTTTGGTGAAAATCCATTGTTGTTTTCAAGAAAAAGATGAAAATGTACAAGTTAGGCAAGCATTTGGATCCCCCCCCCCCCTTCCAATGACTCAGGGGGGGGGGGGGGGGGGGGAGGGCACCCCTGGATCTGCAATGAACAAACTTGGAACTGCAAGTACAGTCATCAATGTACTAACTTATGGTATTAACTATAGTTGCTTTATCACTTCTGGGTCTATAGAAGAAGATTTGCAAATATTCTTTAGGGGGGGGGGGGGGGGGCTGGGGCCCCCAGGGGAGCATAGTGCCCAGTTGACAAATTGAGATCCTAAGCCCTAGGCATGCTACTTGCCAAGTTTGGTAAAAATTCATTGAGCGGTTTTCAAGAAGAATATGAACATGTACAATTTCAGTCTCTATTTGGACCCATCCCACCCCCTCCCCTGGGTCCTGGAAGGGGGGGGGGGGAACAAGTCTGATTCTGCTATAATGAACAAACTTGAAACAACTTGTATCACTATACTAACTCATAGTATTAACTTACCTCTATCACTTTTGTTTCTAGAGAGATCTTCTTTTTTAAAAGATTCCTTAACTTTGAAGGGTTTTGGTGCCCATTTAAACAAATAGAGATCCTATCCCCCTAGGGATGCTAGTTGCCAAGTTTGGTGAAAATCAGCTATGGGGATTTCAAGAAGAAGATTAAAATGTAAAAAGTTGACAGATGACGGACGACGAACGAAGAGCATTCGCAAAAGCTCACTTCAGCCTTCCACTCAGGTGAGCTAAAAGACAAGGTATCTTAAAATTTCACTCGTCAGCTACCTCTAACATAGCTGTGTGCGTTTACATGACTGGGATAAAATTGAAGTACCAGGCAGTCTGCATTCAGCCTAGCCCGACCAGATGTCATGCTTTGCACGGCGTCAGATGAGCAGGGCCTCACCATCACATCAGGGAACCACAACACAACTACAAAACTTGTATACGTTACATAAAGTGCATGCTTACATCACAAAAGGTACATAAGTCCATAGAGAGCCCTCGCGATAAGTCCATGGAACAAAAAATGACGCTTTCTAGTGCAATCCCTGACCGTCGGGGTTCATCGTTGCAAGATTCAAAATGGCGCGTTGATCTTTCTGCAAATTATGCATGCACGTGCGTGACCATAAGTGCAACGATCTCTTGCATGCGTGCGCTGCTCGAGTGTAGCAGCACGGTTGACAGCATGACCTTTAAAGTGCATTCAAATTGCGTGAACTCCCGAATACCAGCTGTATCGTTCACAAACGCTGCATATAATCTTCATTTTCGCTAAGTTGTGAATTTGTATGTCAATATCAATAACATAGCTTTGAAGTCTCATTAATGAAAATTGTCTTTAATGAGTTTGAGGTGACAAAAAATTATGTCAAGTCTCAAAACTCAATGCGATCGTAAAATTCACTTTGTGTTTGCTCTGTGCTGTGGGCCGCTCAGGTACGGGCTGTGTATAGTTGCATTCAGCCATGTGGTGTAGTTCTACGCAGCCTACATTCTATTTCACATTTAACAGCAAAACCAGTATTTAGCTTAAGGTTCAGATTAGGAACTAGAATTTAGGTCTATTGGATGCATCTGGGATAAAAGTCAAGGACCCGGACTCAAATAAGACTATTGGCTTGAACATTTGCACAAAGCAAGTGGAAAAGAAAGGCATATTTCAGTATAAAGTATTGGGCAGTACAGGGAGCAACCTAAATGTCATAAGACAAAACATTCATTCAGTGTTCACAGTAACATCTGTAACACTAGTATCAATTAAATAATCTATAACAACATTAAAGGCGCATAGTCCCGGTAGTGTAGAGGGCGCTGTTGATGATACTGCTGATCACCGTTAGCATTGATATGAAGATTGCCGAAGTTGAGCTGTCATCAAGAGCAAAGCGCATATGTGTTGCTAGGTAACGTTGCCTTCGTTGTCTTCTCTGCACATCCCGCAGTCTGTAGTAATGCCAGGGTGCGTGCATTTGTGCTTCTTCGTATAACATCACAAAAGAAGTTTGCTAAAGCTGTCATCCCCCTCAGCCGAATCATGAGCCGAACTGTGATCAGACCACTGACTACAGTGGATCAGACTTCTTTGGACTCGGGGAAATGGGCCAAAGCGTAAGCGCTAAAGAGGAGTTGATAGTGTGGGTCTCTATAGGAAACTTGCGCCCTGCGCCCACAACGCATCTGACTAAACCACCGGGACCATGTGTCTTTAAATCCCCCAAAAACGTCAGGAGCTGTATGTTTACCTGGCGAGCTCTGTCTATGTTGTCCCGAAAAGGGAAGAAAGCGTCTGAGCTCAAAGCAACGTTGCTCAGCTGTCCAAGCCACTCTTTGCGTTCAGCCTGTGGGGGAAGCAAACAAACACAAGGAGAGTGAGTATGCATGAAGGTTCAATGGATTCAACACCTCTGTCACTATCAATGGAAATTGAAGTGCATCAGATGTCTATGAAATTTCAAGACAGAAGTGGTTAAAGGGTTAACAAAGACATTAAGGGTTCCCAGCATTTCAAGAAAACAAAATTCCCTGATTTTTCCCTGATTTTCCCTGATGAAGTATCATATTCCCACAATGACAATTGCAACTCATTTCCAGTTTCAAATCAAATTTTCACCCAGTTTCATCCAATGGATATTGTTTTGATATGCAACAAAATATAACAGAGTCTTTACTGAGTACTTTCAACTTTGGGGCCAATCAAAATTCCCTGACTTTTCCCTGATTTGAGGCATTTTTATCAAATTCCCAGACTTTTCCCTGACTGGAAAAAGGTAAAATAATTTTCCCTGATTTCCCTTATGGGCTTGGAACCCTGATGTTTCAGATCTGAGCAGACAGTCTGTAAACTGATTAGGACCAGGTGACAACACAATACAGGGGATCCTTGTACTAATGAGCTGCTTAGGACCACTACAATTCCCTTCTTACATTGCATACCTTGTTATACCACAAGATAAAATCAGGATAATACAAAAGAAACAGGATCTGCAAAACTAACTTTCTTATTTTCAGGTACATGTATCTCACTATATCTGGCCTCGTTATAACAAGGTTCCACTGTATTATCGAAAACATCGCCTCCTAACAATATGACCTAAAGATCACTTCAGTAGCTGAAAACATTTCCTTATCTGATTATGGATAGTTACAATGAATAACAGATTTTTAACGTGAATAATGTCATGAAGAAAAAAGAAATAATCAGATTAGATTTTTATTTCAATGTTCTCCCAATTTTGTTGGAGTTGTCTCATTTGTAAAAGAAGGATACAGAATATGTAACTTAAATAGCAAATTTAGTTATGAAAGGCCATTTCCTAAAAATGCTAACAAATAAGGATGTCAAAAAGAGATGCAGGGAAACAAAAAGATATATCTTCTATAAGATAAACATCACACTCACGCTTTTGTTATGTTATCACGACATAAGATCAAACAAGGTCATACAAGACAGACTCGGCTCCTTCCATCAGCCAAATACTGCTATTTTAAGTATTATTTATTGCATATTTCATTCATAGCAACAAATAAAGCTGTCACAATTCACTCTACACTTTAACTACTCTAGACTTTGTTTCAGACAAAATTTCAAGAGAAACAAACTTCACATTCTGTCTTCACTTCATTTCAGAAAACCTTTTTGTTTCTTTCAAGGCACTGACCATCAAACAATTTTAATGGAACACACAGTCAAGTATGCTTCACTCTTATCTTGCTGTACTATCAGCACTTAAACTGTGTCTTACCTCAGTCAGCATGGCTGGAGGGTTTTCCAGCATACCTTCCCAGGTGTCACGATTCATATCCTGTCAAGAATGGGTGGGAAAAGAAAACAAACGAATCTTATATCAGCATTGATAAAACTAGAAAAGCACTCTGAGAGCGCAGACCTCCGCCAAGCAGTTACTTTCCACCGATGATCTTGCTCTTCCCAAAGAGATTTTTATCCTCTCTACCACTGGGGAAAAGCTCTTTGGGCTCTTCCATAGAGATCAGTGATTTGCACCCATAGGTATACATGCTGAAAAATCGCCCGATTTCCCAATATAGAAGCCTTTGTTACGTCATAAACCTTCACTTGCGCGGCGCGCCTCGCCCGAGCAGAAACTAGAGCATGCACTTTGGTGCGCATTTGAAAATCTCAAAAATGTGCAGCTTGAACTCCCAAGTTCAGTGACCCTACCTGTCAAAATATCAAAAATCCTTTATTAATTCCCCCCAAATTCTCGGATCACTACCAAAATTTAATTATTTGTTACTTGTGTCATTTTGAACCTTTCCTGTAAGTTTCATCAAAATCCGATGACTACTTTTTGAGTTATTTTGAACACGGACAAACAAACAAACCAACAGTAATGAAAACATAATAGATAACACAATACATTAACACAATACATAATTCACAAGGCTTAAAAAGAAAATCATTACAACGTCCTGCACTGTGGCAGGATGGAAACAAAATTACCAGTGACATCTTTCCTCCTTTTCTTTTTTTTTCTCAAGGTTCATTCAATAAAGATTACAACTAGAAATGTCGCTTTGGCGACTGGTATGCCTCCGCCATAATGCATGATTTTCCCAATAGGTCTAGATAGTACATGTGGACACTGTGTGATTACATTTTCACAAATTTGGCAAAATATTGGAATGACAAGTTTGTCACAAATGTGTTGAATGTTCACCTTCCTTGACGTAGGTTTAATTGGATGAATATGAGAGCATGTATCTAGGGATTGAAGGACTTTAACTTGACTTTGACCCATTCATACATTTAGGCATCGAGTAATTTTCAAGGTACAGGTGTGGAGAAAAAGTGCAATTTCTGAGTTGAATAGTAAATTGTTACCATTTTCATCTGGCCCTTGACCCTAAAATTCATAAGATAATTACTTTCAGGTAGAACATGCATAATATACCTGTACTAAGTTTCAAGGTAACTTGAGCCACTTCCGAGATATGGAGGAAAAAGTTAGTTCAGCACTTTCACTTGATCTTTGACCTTTTGACCTTTGAGGCAAAAAGAGAAAAAAAAACTTTCCAGAGAATTTCTATTAGGTTACACACGCATACACCAAGTGTAAAAAAATAACCCTGCTGACATTGCATAAATATGAGGGTAATAGTAAAATTGTGAAGTCTTGCACTTGACCTTTGACCCCTGACCTTTGACCCCATGAACCCTACATTCTCTAGATAATCACTTCCAGTCAGTACATGTATATACTATGTTCCATGAAGATACCTTGAACAATTTTCCAAGGTACGGAGAAAAAAAAGAAGTTTTAATATTTTTACTTGACCTTTTGACCTTTGACCTTTGACCTCATGAGCCAAACTTTCACCAGAGAATCTTAATTGGGTAATACATGTATACACTAAGTTTCAAGAAAATCTCTTCAGGCATTCAATAGATATGGTGGAAATAGTGAAATTTTATGTATTTGACCCTGACCTTTTGACCTTTGACCTTTGACCTCATGACCCAAACTTTCACCAGAGAATCTTAATTGGGTAATACATGTATACACTAAGTTTCAAGAAAATATCTTCAGGCATTCAATAGATATGGTGGAAATAGTGAAATTTTATGTATTTGACCTTGACCTTTTGACCTTTGACCTTGAGCATGTGCACCCAAAAGTTGATAGGCACAACTTCACCCCCTAATACACATACATGCCAAGTTTCATTAGGATACCTCAACAGGTTTCGATAGTTACCTTGTCCACAAAATTCATTACGGACGGACGGAAGGACGGACGGACGGAAGGACGGACGGACGGACGGACGGACGGACGGACAACCCGAAAACATAATGCCTCCGGCACCACTTCGTGGCGGAGGCATAAAAAGCTGTAAGATATAATCTTTGACTGTTACATTTTACTGTTTATTTTTTAAACTCCTGCTGCAACATGGAGTGGTGCGGTGAATATCCCTGTTTCTACTATAACCCTTTTGTAATCATGTCATATAAATAAAAAATTCAAAAAATGGACAATAACACAGAGACACTCCGAAAAGCCATGCTCCCTTTGAGCTATCCTCAACAGAAATGTCGACACCCCAACCCCCCCCCCCCCCCTCTTAAAACTGGACATTCTCCTGCCTGGATCCCTTAACAAACCGGAGATTCAGATTGGGTAGACATATGCACAATGTTATGTGCTCCTAGCACACATCATGGGCATGAAGCGCGATATCCCTTGCAACCAGGGTCTAGGGTTATTTATGCTTTCTGGTGCTATCTTTGCTTTGCTTTTGAACATACAGCGTATATGACAAAACTAGAGTTGCGTGGGAGAAAGCTGAATTTTAAGCTGGAAAAAATACATCATGTGCAGAAGAACACACCACTGGGGCACGAGAAATTCAAACTCGAGCAGGAAAGCGGAACACTTTGCGAAAATGGTCCCAAAGCGGGAGAGTTGGAATCTCTGGACATGACACCTTCACCTTCCTTCAGAGCAGATATTGTCTCACCTCACCCACTGTCCCATTGACGTAGACATCGATGACATTCGACATCTCTGCTCTCTTCACCCCCTGCTTGAACTTCATCCCCTGGACCTTGGAGTGGTGTCGCAGCCACCTTATGGACAGACAACAGAGTTAGACAGGTTCTCCGTTAACCCTTGATGTGCCATGTTCATATTAGTGAGAGCATGGTAGAGTGCTACGAGCATGTTTTCTCAGTACGCAGTCACCACTTACGCCTACTGTTCTTGGCAGACTGGCCTGTAAACAAGACTGATTGTATCGTTTGGGTAATCCCCAAGAATCCTCGGTCTTCTTGTTTGCCTTTTGCAGGTACTACAATTTATTCTATGTCTCCCGAATAGACCTAGCTCAGGGGGATTAGCACATTCAGCACATTCACACTGGCTGAAAACTTATTGGGCATCTCGGGGGTTCGCGAGACATACACGCGTACTGCCCAGCCTGGCGAGGCTGCTTGCATGGTCTGACATATCATAATTATAATCACAGTCACCATTACTTCAAATTTTCATTTTTACATGATCATGACATGCCCATGAAACTGCAACATGTGGTTTGAAATATAAGTACAAGAACAGACAGACAATACAAAATATCACCATTGTTATGATCACTTATGCAGTATGGTTATTATCATCTTGAAATTGATATCGATGGTGATGATAGTAGAAGCAATACTAATAGTAGTAGCAGTAGTAAAAATAGTGGGTGGTGTAGTAGAAATTGTTATTAAGATTACCATTACCACATTTCCTGAAGTTGTTCACGAAAAATAGCATAATTGGTCTAACGTTTCACTGATAAACTACCGCAGTTATGTGCGAGTTGTTTTTTTTTTTCAACATACACGGAAGACCAAAATGACGGTTATGCCACACCCATTACTTGGCATGCTAGATCGTCATTTGACATCCCAGCATCACTCACCAATTGTTGGCCTTGTCTCCAGCCAGGCGCACGCAGTGAATACGGGACTGCTGCCCTGCCCCCGTGCCAATCACCTGGCCGTTCTTGGCGTAGCACACCGAGTTGGACTGGATGTACTTCACGGCTACCGTGGCGACGATGAGGTCGCGCATCGCATCCTCACTCAACTGTGAAACACAAGATTGCATGGCACAATTCAGTAAAATAAACTCATTTAGAGTGTGAAAATTAGTGGCATCAGTGGCATTAGTGGCTGCATCGAAATATCAACTCTCCACGCATACCGTCATAAAAGGACAAGTATGTTTCAAGGATAGCATAAAAGGAGTTATAAAATGGGTTCAAGAATGTAGCCAATTGGAAGCGCTGAAATGAGTCACGTGTGCTTGTATTAATTTCGCACTAACATCCACGGCCGACGTCACAATGTTTGCACTCGCAGTGCGCACTCAATCAGTTGTTACAAGTGCATCGCGCGCTAATACGCGCTGTCAATCCTGTAAACAACTTCTAGTTCGGGCTGCCGGCCGGCCTTTCTTGTGTGCACAACATGTGTGGCCCGGCGTACGTATACTCTTATACGTACAGTACTTTCCAATTGCGACATGTTTACTGGGACGAACATCTTTGGACATCTTGATCCACAAAGGTACGTGAAAAATGTTGTTAGTTTTCGACCCATTTTATAAAACAAATGATGCACAGGATTATTTCATGGCGTTAGTGGAGACGCAGCTCACTCTCGGGTATTTACAATGTAGTGCAACATGCACTCGGCTTCGCCTCGTGCATGTTTCACAATTGTAAATACCCTCGAGTGCGCTACGCCTCCACTACCGCACTCTATCCTGTGCATCATTTGTATATTAAAAGCATCACTGGATTCATACAAAAAATACAAACATACTGGAGTACACATCAGCTTCATCTGCATAAAAAGGTTTACAATTATCGCACTTTCCATCTCATTCTGACCTTGTCAATGGGTGTATAGACTCAGAGTTTGTTTGTTTTTTGCTATTGCAAGAAATCATATATCTTTGCTAGTATGATTAGACAGCAATATGTATCTGTGCTTTTATGTATCCAATATTTTCTCTACACAATCTGGTAGATGCAGGCTACAGCTCTATGATTACAGCTCAGACAGCTACTCCCAACAATCCAACCCATCCCTCTTTGTAGAGTTTTCCCTTCTTCGTCCAAATCTAAACTTAAATGCCCAGAGGTTTTAAGTTTCACGACTCCTGACTAAGATAATCCCTGATATTCTGCAGTATAACATAGCATCAGTATTGGAAAGGACATCGCTGATCGTATTCCCCTTTCTTCCCGTTGTCTGAAACCAAGACTCACCACAGCCTTCTCTGTAACCAAGTTACTGAACAGCGCCTTTGTGATGTTGGCGTTGTTCCTGAGCTGGGTCAGCTGCATACCGTACAGAGTGCGCATCTCCATGGGCTCTGGCTCGTAGCTAGGATCCATCTAGAGTCAAAGGTCATTCACATAAGCTCTTAAAGGTCCAGTTTACCTTTGGGAGCAGTGATTTCAAAAATGTTCAAGATATCACATTTGATGCATATGTGTAGGTCTGTTGTATCATAAAACATCCTACATATGAAATATTTGCAATAAAACCTAAAATATAAGGAGATATCAGGGTTTTTCTCAATGAACCGTAACTGTATACGGTTTAGTCTGGAGACATTTTTATTATAACTATTGTTCACATTTTGTGCATTTAACAACACTTAACATCGATTACACGAATTCAAATTTTGACAGTGGTTGTTTCTATCCCTAACTCAAATTTTAGAACTATTTTAAAGCACTAATGCTGGGTTTTTGTTTCATCTGCAAATGGTAAATTATGCCTTTAAATACATGGACTAGCTGTTTCCACCAATCTTTTTAAAAGAGCATGCAATAGCATTGAGTATCTTTTACATGCTGACAGGGCATTCATTTGAGAAAGTCAGTAAAGCCCACATGATTTTGCTTTTTGTAAGACAATTTTCATTCTGTTGATAATTTCAACAGAAAACAAATTGATAATCTTATTACCATAAATATCTTTTTTCCCCTTTTTTTCCAGAAATACAGTCAACCTTGCCTAGGTCGAATCTATTTGGACTGAGAAATAGCTTCGACTTGGAGAAAAAGTTGACTTATGAGGGGTTAAAATCAATAGAATACAAAGAGAAGAGGACTTGAAAAGACCCTCTACGATTATTCAACTTATGCGAGGTCGACTCAAGAAAGGTTGACTATACCTTATTCATGCTTCATGCTGGGCCACAAATCAACTTGCATGGAGGCCAAATGTCTACAGAAAAACATGTGTGGTAGGCTGCGAGGGACTTACGAAGTCCAAAAGGTCATATCATTTGTTTCTTTATTAAGATAGACTATGTGATATGCAACTGATTGACAAATTGCCCTACATCGACGTAAATAAGCACTGAATTGATCAGTGTTTTAGTAGCAGCCATGATAAAATCAGTTGCATAAAAACCTCTTGACGGAAGAATTTCTTAAATTTGAAGACTATGTGATATGCTACAGACTGCACCCAATATGCTTGCTTGCGAAGTGCTTAATGAAATCTCTTGGATAGGTTTTTTTTTTTCCTCTCTCTCTCTTGAAAACCAAGTCATGACCTTTTTCATTTGCATTGTAAATGATCCTATAAATAGGTAGGCCTACTTTCCAAAATATCGGAATAGCACGTGTATGTATTACTTGCGAATTGTCCCAATGTTTGACAAGCCTCAGATAAGCTTTCTGGTGTTTTTGGAATAACCTCACAAGAGAATGAAACCCAAATATGTATGTTAATTAAGGGAATGCAGTAATATTAGTAGAAGACATGAGCCATGCTTGAGGAAAATCAGACAATCCATTGACAAATTATGAATTTTCAAAGTTTTAGTGCAGTCATCACTGGATGAGAAGACTGCAACAATTGTGACATCTTCTTTTGAAAACAATAAGCGAAAAGAGAAATAAAATTGAACATATTTTCACTTTTCAAGCATACTGAAAGAGCACTTTACTTACTATTTTCAGAAAGCAGAAAGAAGAATATTACCCTTAGACGATGTCAGTAACAAATCACAGGAACGTGTATTTTTCATTTAAAAATGAAATTTTGTGGAATTCTCTTTATACTTTTTCCATTGTTTTCCATACATGATGTTACAAAGTGTTGCAGTCTTCTCATCCAGCGATGGTAGCACCAAAATTGTACAAATTCGTAACTTTTGAACAGATTGTCAAACTTTTCCCAAACTTCCCTATTTTTATCGTTACATTCACTCAATCCTCATGTATACTGGGATTTCATTCCCACTGAAGTTGTCGACAAGCTGTTTAAATTTTGAGCACATCTAAGAGTAAACCTATCTATTGCAGCAATGCAGTTTTTCCTTCACACCTTGAGCACACAGTATTTGCCTCCCTTCTTCTTGGCGAGGACTTCCAGAGCATCCGCATCATAACCCGGGGCGATGATTCCGTCAGAGACCTGATGATAGATCAAATGGACGAGGACCCTCATGCGATACCGGAAAGACCTCGAAAGGCAAGACACTGTCAGACATATATCAATACAAGAAACTCTACGACTAAATTAATATGTATGAAATTCATGTCTTCCGGTGGTCGAACATGATAATTCTGTACAAACGCATCCCATCTGCACTCACTCGTTACAACCATGTGATATAGGTTTGATAACTGCGGTCTCAGAAGGTCATTTGTCAATTATTCATTAGTTTAATTACAACAGGCCACACATGCTTGTTCTTATCTCTACAGACTCTAGAATCAAGGAAATGGTTTGCAGAATGTGTTCCAAAGTGTGTTTACAAAAAAAAAGCAACATCAACCATTTTTAATGGTTTCCCTTGAGCATCAATCACTGGGGAAAATACAACACCTAACATTAAAAAAAAAAATAAAAATGGGAGTCTCTCAGGGGTAAAGCTGCATAAATATCACAGCCAATAGTAAATGTTTTTACATACCTTGCAAATGCTTTGTCATGGGTCCAATTTTTTTTTTCTTTTTGAAGGGGGGGGGGGGGGGGCAGCGGCAAGTAATATGGCTATATGAGGTGTGCTTTTAATTTAGGTCCCCCCACTTTTATTATAATTTCTATTTTGTATCATATCTTGGTGCTACATTTTATATCTAGACCCTCATTTATGTCATAAAATACAAATGTTATTGTATTGTTATAACCACAGTAATCAAGTTGTGTCTTTTTTTTTGTGAACACAAAGAGAAATAAGTGCAATTCATCAAATCCATCCATCCATCCACCCATCAATCAATCAATCAATCAATCAATCAATCAATCAATCAATCAATCAATCAATCAATCAATCAATCAATCAATCAATCAATCAAAACAGGCATATAAGATAACCTCTCTGGAGATGATCTTTGCAGTTGGCAGGTCACAAACATCTGAGAGGGCAATGAAGTCACCAAATGAAGACATCCGATCAGCTCCTGGAAGGATCGAACCACAGGCAAAATACTGGTTCAGAAAGCAATGCTAGACTTAATGTTGGGGCTATGAGGGAAACTGGAACAATATTCTGCATAGCAATATGTTACAATGAGAACATTTTTTTTTTCATAAATATCAATCATATCATTGGCTGAGAATGAGAAGGGTGCTATTAAGGTGCCTTGAACATGGCTTTAGTGGCAACTTAACACCCTTATCATTCTCAGCCGACGATGTACGGTGTAAAGATCTTGTAGCTCTGTAGTGTTCTGCAACAGCTCTTGATGCTGATTGCTTTCTGCGACAAATGATATGTCATAATCATGAATTACAAGGGCTGTACAGGAAAACAGTTAGGTTACAAAAAAATATATATATACAGCTGAGGTACACATAGGCCATGCAGACCTGATGAAAACACCTCATAAGCCGTCATACTTCCACTGAGAGATGGAGCATAGCATTGAACAGAGCCCTGGGTTTCACTTAATGCATAACATAACTATGTGGGTTGTAGAAATCAAGCAATTGCTGCAGCGTTGCACCTTCTACAGCTTTTAACACATCTGCTGCTCTTGATTTTCTTTTATCCTTTTATGTCATAGCATCATTGTGCTGATAATCATTTAGCAATTCTGTGTTCTCAGCAATTGGGTGCTGAATTCTGACCTCGAGCCCTGGCGTATGCCGTGGCCAGTGGAGTCAGCTGATCTACCATGTCCTCCACCATGCAGACCCTGGCTTCCTCCGGTGTCAGGGGAATCCCCACAGCAGCACCTGCAGGGAGAGGAGGAGGAGGACACTTATAGCCCTATTGCAGTCTTCGTAAAAAACAGATCAATATTCTTCAAAGGCATACACATAAGACATGATCGTAGGAACTGCAAATAGTTTTAGGCAGTTGACAAAGACCAGAGATCCTGGCAAGCTTTTTGAAAATTTTGTCTAAATTATTAAAACACTTTATAAAGTCATTGAGGGTACTTATGCTTACAACAACAAAAAAGAGAAGACTAAGCACAATTATGGTTAAAAGCAAAAAAGTATGACACTTCTAATTCAGGACTTTCAGCTACATAGCACACTTGTATCTAACTCGTGATGTGAAAAGGTGTTCCATTATTCCTCATGAAAAAAAGAAGTTTACATTAACAAATAAAAAAGTATACTGTCAAACACAATATATTCCCGGCATGAAATTTTCGCGAATTGGAGCCGACGGCCTTTTTCGTGGCATGAAATTTTCGCGAATTGCCACTGGCATTCAATGCATATAGTGTAGACAAGAACTTTCACATGCATTTTGATTTCGCGAATCTTGTTGCTCGCCAAATTCGCAAAATTAAAATGCACAAGAACATTCCTCGTTTTACAGTATTATAAATTGTTTACTTACATAATAGTAACATGGCACTGTTTTACAGCAAATTTATTCAAAAAAAAAAACCCAAACAACAAAAAACAATCACATGCAAGCACTGACATCACAAACATGAAATAAAGGTTTTATAAATATTTCTCAGATTGGCAGACCTGCTGGACTGACGTGCTTGAAGGACGAGGCGGCCGGGATGCCGAGGGCGCCCTTCAGCTCCTTGACCAGCTGCCAGGCATTGAAGGCGTCGCAGAGGTTGATGAAGCCCGGCGACCCATTGATCACCTCCATGGGCAGCTTGGGCAGGAAGGTGGAGAGCTGGGCCGGCTTCTGGTGGGGGTTGGTCCCGTAGCGCAGCGGCAGGTTGGACACGCCCTCGCTGTACTGCTGCCGGAAGTAGTTGGAGATGGCCATGTCGTACGTAGCTGTGTGGTTGAAAGCCTTCAGGGAGAAAACACAATGCAAAACTAACAGCAGTGTCCTTTGGCTCATGCATATCTAACTATTGCTCACTGAAGATGTGATCAATTTCAGATTGCTAAATGCACACTACTTAGAACTAGATATATCGCTACGGCGACTGATATGCCTCCGCCATAATGCATGGTTCTCCTAATATAGTATAGTACAATGTCTTGACAATGTCTTGACAATGTGTGATGACAGTTTCACACAATTGGCAAAATATTGAAATGACAGGTTTGACACAAATGTGCTGAATGTTCACTTTCCTAGAACTAGGTTCAATTGGATGAATGATTAAAATGTCAGAGAGCAGGTATTTGGGGAACTGATGATTTTTACTTGATTTTTGACCCTTTTATAAGTTTATGCATTGAGTAATTTTCAAGGTATTGAGAAAAAGTATAATTTCAGTATCAAATGGGAAAATAGCATTATCTAAACCTTTCATTTGACCTTTGACCTCACAGTTCCATAGAGAATCACTGTAAGGTAGAACATGCATAAATATGTAAGTTTCATGATGATACCTTGAGTTACTTTCGAGATATGGAGGAAAAAGTGCAATTTAGCACTTTCACTTGACCTTTTACCTTTTGACCTTTGACCTTTTGGCAATTCCCCAAAAATATATATTGGGTAATACATGCCATACATCAAGTTTAAAAAAAACAACCCTTCAGGCATATTGCATTTTAAAGAAAGTAGTGCTATTTTGAGGAGTTGACCTTGACCTTTGACCCCCTTGACCTTTGACCCATGACCCCCAACTTCCCTAGATAATCACTGCCCGTCGGTACAAGCATATATACTAAGTTCCATGAAGATACCTTGAACCATTTGCGAGATATGGAGAAAAACATGAAATTTCAATTTTTTTTCCACAAAATAACCTGTGACCTTTGACCTTTGACCCTGTGACCCTAAAATTCACACAAAGTATTATCCCCCAAGGATATACCCTCATACCAAGTTTGATGTAAAACCACCACACGGTTCTTGAGATATCGACAAAAACAAAACGGGACAGACGGACGTACGGACGTACGGACGGACGTACGGACGGACGGACGGACGGACGTACGGACGGACGGACGGACGGACGACCCGAAAACATAATGCCTCCGGCCACTTCGTTGCGGAGGCATAAAAAACGAATTAAGCTGATATTAGCTACAAAATGAGTCTCAGCAAAAACTCACTATCCATTAGGCTCATGTTTAATATGGTAATCTCATCAAGACTGAAATATGTCATTTGAAGATTAAAAGAAAAGGAACTTGGGCATTCTCTACAGAAATTGGCACTCATGTGTGAAAACTACAACTAGAAATGTCGCTATGGCGACTGATGCCTCCGCCATAATGCATGATTCTCCTAATAGGTGAATAGTACAATGTCTTCACAATGTGTGATCCATGACAGTTTCACCTAACTGGCAAAATATCAATAAGCATGACAGGTTTGTCAGAAATGTCTTGAACTGGGTTTGCTATAATTTTCTAAGAGTGCAGGTACACATATTTGGGGAATTTTGGGAAAGTTTATGCATTGAGTAATTTCCAAGGTATGAAGAAAAAGTGTGATGACGGTACAAAATAGATTTTTTTTTTTTTTTTTTTTGGGGGGGGGGGTATTGAAACCTGGCCTTTGACCCTTAACCTTTGACCTTTGACCTTCTGGCTGGAAATTTCCCGGAGAATCTCCATTAGGTAATGCATGTATATAGTTTTGAAACTAAAAATGCAAGCATTGCATACCAGTATATGAGGGAAATAGTACAATTTTGAGAAGTTGACCTTGACCTTTGACCCCTGACTATTGACCCATGACCCCTAAATTCCCTAGATAATCCCTGCCAGACAGTACATGCGTATGTACCAAGTTCCACGAAGATACATTGAACCATTTGCGAGAAAAGTGATATTGCAACATTTTCACCTAATCTTTGACCGTTTGACCTTTGACCTTATGACATGAAACTCTCTCTGGAGAATCTTTACGCAGTAGTACATGTCCACACCAAGTTTCAAGAAAATACCTTCAGGCATTGCATAGATATGGGGAAAATTGCAACATTTGTAGCATTTGACCTTGACCTTTTGCCCTTTGACCTCTAGCCAATGTCACTAAAATCTACTCAACTAATTGTCCCGTCATACATCATCGTTGGACCAAGTTTGGTGAAAGCTGCTTCATCCAGTTTTGAGTTATCACGAAAACAGATAGATTTTAGGATTTGACCTTGATCTTTGACCTTTGACCTCTGTCCAATTTCATTGAAAAATTACTCAAGTAGTTGTCCCATCATACATCATCCTCCAACAAAGTTTGGTGAAATTTCCTCCATCCAGTCTTGAGTTATCGCGTAAACGGATACAATTTCATGATTTGACCTTGACCTTTGACCTTTAACTGAATTCAACCAAAATCTAATCAAATAATTGCCCCATCATACTTAATACTTGGACCAAGTTTGGTAAAATTCCACTAAATATTACTCAAGTTATCGCGTAAACGAAAGCGGACGGACGGACGTACGGACGGACGGACGGACAACCCGAAAATATAATGCCTCCAGCACCACTTCGTGGCGGAGGCATAAAAATAACCCCGATGTCTTGCCCACAAATGAGGATATTGTGAAGGTGACGGACTACCTGGATGCCAAAGGAAGTGAGCAAATGGACACAAGATGAGACTATTCTTAGAGAACTTACAAGGTTGGGGCAACTTGAGGGTTGTTGTTGTTGTTTTTTTTTGTGAGCTCATCTAGCTGAATAGCAGAAAGGGTGGTGAAGTCTCAAGGATAAAACTTGCTGAGTACAGCCAGAGCTGTAAGGCCACAGAACAGAAGCAGTACAAGGAGTACAAACCCTTCACCATCTTTCATAAGTTAAAACTTCTGACTACAAAGAATGAACACAAATTTGTATCCTTTTACATGATTTTTTTTTCTTTCTTTAACGGTGAAAGTCTCTTAAATGTCCCATGCGTAACATGCCAATTAGTTTGGACTTGCCCATATATCAACATGTCAACAAACATTGATTTCCACCAAGGTGTAATGCTGTATGAGGGTGTTTGTGTGTACGTGTGTGTATGACAGCATCACAAAATGGAAAAAGTGTTTATTACAAGGCTGTCTGGAAAACTACAGTACAATAGCATGCAACTGGCCGACACTACAATGGAACATATGCCTAGCTGCAGCAAACCGATGTACACAAACAAGAAGAAGGAATGTCCCAAGTCTTACCTTCACAGCCAGGGTCTTCCTTGTGTCCAGGGTTGTGTCATTATCAGGTCTATCAATCATCTCCTGAATGATACTGAGGTGTCACAGAGAGAAGTAAAGAATCAGATATCGACACATGGGTAAGGAAATCTTGCAAGAGAAAGGGGTCTGAAATCTTCACTTCAGCAAAAAGATTTTAAAAGAAATTTATCTCAGTTTCAGAATATAATAAAATTATTACAAACTCCCTTTGGTGCCATTCCACAGTATTTCAAAAACTAAATTGAAGACATTACTTGTGCTCTGAAAACAAGTATCATTCTTTACTTGTAAATTAACAAAACAGAGAACAATTTCCTCCCCCTAAGAAGCTAGAAGAGGGATGATGTGCAAAGTCTACAGCATTTTGGATGATTTCTGCAGAATTGGACACAATTTGCTCGATGCTCCCTTTTTTTAACAATAAAATGTTACAATTACTAATGACTCACAATACCAAAGAAAAGGCAATCAAAAAGCTGAAATGAGTTTAAAAGCTTAGAATATCAATATATCAGTGAACTGGTCAATTTTTCCATTAGCCCTAAGAAATATCCCAGTTGGGTAATGCACATCTCAATTGTCAGTAAAGGTGCTCATTCTCAAGGCTCTTCTGAATTTCCCAGCCACGTGATACAACATAATGCAGTCAATGTGTCACCAAAAAAGTTAAAAGTAAATTGCAGCATCCAAGAATCAAGGCATCTTACTGTGAGTAGTCGGAGGGGTCACACACCACCGTGACCCGGGCGTGGTTCTTGGCCGCAGCCCTCAGAAGGGTGACACCACCTGTCATTGGTAAAGAGGGTCATCAAGATGGTTAGAAATATTTTGTCTACTTTTCTGGTGAACATCAAACACAAAAATGTCCACAAAACCAGTGTGAATGCATGAAGAAATGATTTGCCTTTAGCAACCATCATGTTAAAGATTAACCAGTCAATAAAAGTCTTTGAGAATTGTCAACACAGCATCTGATACAAGATCTGTTCGGGTGAGGGGTTCCACATATAAAAGGGTGTCACATCACTACAGTGAAACCCCGTTATAACGAGTTCGGTTATAACGAGGAACCGCTTATAACGAGGTGATCGCGTCGGTCCCGTTTTCCTTTGCGTGTAAACCTATGGCAGAACGAATCGGTTATAACGAGTTCGGTTATGACGAGATTCCGGTTATAACGAGGACATTTTCGGCGCATGATGATAAAGAAAAACATAAGAAATTTGATCGGATATAACGAGGTACCATTTCTTGACTTGCCGCTTTTCAAACACGAGACAAATGAAACATTGAAAATCGAATTTACGCTATCCATGTCTTTTTCCCGTTTTGCAGAGAACGTTTCCTTCCATGTTTTCTTCTAAACCACGCAAAAAAACACATTAATACCATTCGATGTTCCTACTAAATTATTAAACATAATCACTCGATTTTCTTTTTCGCGAGATCACACGCGTGCGTAATGTTATAGGTCAGACCACAGCGCAACAAGGGAAAAAAGATAACGCACTCAAAAACTTTTCATGTAGCGACACTCGTGGCAAATATGGAAATTGGAATGCGTGTGCAACTCAACATTATATCCTTTCCATTTGTAGTCCCGACTTCCAGTTCTTCTGCTGGTTAGCAAATACGAGTGTATGATTATAGCCGAAATAATTAATGAAATCGCGATCTCGCCTGGTGACAGTAGCGTAAAAATAGTTGAATAACGCAATCCTGTCGCAATTTTTTTTTAAGAACGGATGTAGACAATGCGAAGGGATTTTCGGCAGATGATAAAGAACGCATCTTAATCCTTTCGGGCGCAACGATAATACATTGTATGAGATTACAGCCGAAATGATTCATGAAATCATCGCATTCCCGCTGGGCACCAACAGCGTAAAATAACCTCGCAAGTTACGGTAAACGACGCACAAATTTTACTCTGAAATCATCGCGATCTCGCCGGATGACAGTAGCGTAAAAATAGTTGAATAACGCATGTTTAGCTACTTAATCGGTGTTCAGAAGAAGAAACAAACGTATTTAACAATTTGAATAGATCTGGGTTTGTTCATTATCACAATTTTAACAACGCATTTCACAATGAAGATTTTTCTTTCTTTCAAAATTGTCTACGAGTAACAGATTTGCGTAAAAAGAATCACAACCGTCTAAATTCAATCCTGTCGCTTATTTTTCAAGCATGGATGTACAAAACCCGAAGAGATTTTCGGAAGAAAATGAACAACGCATCTTTAATCCCTTCGGGTGCAACGAACATACATTATATAAGATTACAGCCGAAATGATTCATGAAATCATCGCATTCCCGCTGGGCACCAACAGCGTAAAAATACCCCGCAAGTTACGCTAAACGACGCACGAATGTTACTCTGAAATCATCGCGATCTCGCCGGTTGACAGTAGCGTAAAAATATGTTAAGCTACTTAGTCGGTGTTCAGAAAAAGAAACAAACGCATTTAACAAATAGAATAGACCTGGGTTTGTTCATTATCACAATTTTAACAACGCATTTCACAACGAAGATTTTCTTTCTTTCAGAACGGTCTATGAGGAAGAGATCTGCGTAAAAAGGGTCACAACCTTCTAAATTCAATCCTGTCGCTTATTTTTCAAGAACGGATGTACAAAACGCGAAGAGATTTTCGGAAGAAAATAAACAACGCATTTTAATCCTTTCGGGCGCAACGATCATACATTGTATAAGAATGCAGCCGAAATGATTCATGAAATTATCGCATTCCCGCTTGACACCAACAGCGTAAAAATACCTCGCAAGTTACGGTAAACAACGCATATTATAAAATGTGATTTTAATATAATATAGGCCTATACTTCTCAAGAACATAACGTGCACTATTATGCGAAGAGATTTTCGGAAGAAAAATAAAGAATTAACCTATTTCAACCCCGACTTTTTCGCCTAATTCACAAATAATTTCCCTTTCTTCTCTCGATAATAATGATCCATATTGTGTAATAACAACGCAAAGGATGTTCTTAACTTTCATTGTTGAGTATATTATGACGTCGTGCTTATGTTTTTCTTTGTTTTTGATGCGTACGGTTATAACGAGGTACCGGTTATAACGAGGTAATATCGCCGGTCCCACGGACCTCGTTATAACGGGGTTTCACTGTACTTTACTCCATTTATAAACATATATCTAACATCAATTACACCCATTATTTGAATTAATGGTGGGTCTTGATTTTGATGACAATGCAAAATTTGATGAAGAGAGGTTTGCAGTGACACTATTGATGGTGTTATCGCAAACCCCCTTCCTCACTGCTATTACTGTGCAAACTTTCTAACAATATATAAATGCAAAGTTTGATTATTCATTACATGACATTTACAGTGTGGTTTTCCTCAAAAGCTGGTCTTTTTCTACAAGTTCCACTGAATTTTCCACTTCAGAAATATGCAGCTCATGTGCCAGTAAAGAGGAATTGAAAGTGCTGTGACTGTGGGATTATGACAACTGATTGTCTCCTCTTACCAATGTCTATGTTCTCCACAGCATCTGCCACAGCTACGTCAGGCTTGGCGATGGTCTGCTCAAATGGGTACAGGTTGCAGGCCACAACTCTGAGATAATCGAAAACAAACGTACAAAGTATTAGGCAGCTACATCAGAAAGAGAGAAGGCTTCTGAAAACATCCACTTAGCAACTGACTACATACATACATACATACATACATACATACATACTACTAGCAAGTTGTTCCATGTAGTCCTAATAACCACAACCAGTGGTGCTTGAAGCCACCATAGTAGCTGCTTAAAAATCAGTCAGCTGTGAGCATTTTCATTACTACAAGAGTTATTGCAATTCTTGAAACTTCATATTGAAATCTCTCCATAAAAGAAGCACTCTGTCTACAAGGAGAAAAAAGCTAACATTGAAATAAAATATAAACAGCAAAGTGGAATGCATGGATTCTGGAATTCCACTTAATCATCTTTTCAGACAATAAGAGGCAAATATTTTAATCAAATTAATGCAGTCAAAGGCTTAACAGTCTACCTGATGTATTGGTAGTTGTTCCTCTTTAAATCTTCACCATCTTCCTCAGTTTTCCTGGCAAGAATTCCTTTTAAAGAAAAACAAAACGAGGCATACATAATACTTCCACACATTAGAGTAGGAGAGTATTGTCTGTGCTGAAGCTAACTGATAGTGATTCAATAATTTCCTAAATTCTGTTAGTTTTACAAGACAAGCACAAAAATCTCGGAACATATCAAAGAAATTTCCCAAAATATGTTTTATGAACTTTGTGGGTAAATGGGCACTTCTTACAAATTTTCCCATATCACATTATCAAAGGAATGTACCTCAATACTGTTACATAATACTTTTATCTGTACGTTATCAGTAGACCACTAACTTTGAAAGAAAAAGTGCAATGACTGAACACTGAAGCCCATGACTGAGCAAGCATATCAAAATTGGCTACATATGTTATCAAACCCATTTCCTTTTCCTAAGGGGAAAGACAAAATGTGGACTGGAAATGTATGTTATCTGTAACACACTAGTATAACTTTAGACTAGTAAATCAGGGCAATGTGAATCGCACCTTTATTCCTTTAAGAATGGTGGTTGCTGAAACAGACATTGAAGGCACAGGCTGCATAATAGTACATGCTGAACAAATCCATATATATCTATCAACTGGTTCAAAGAGAGAGAGTCATGGTCTTAACCCATTGAAGACTAGTCTCCGAGTATACTCAGGGAGGTGGCTATGGGACACACGTGTATAGGAAAATCAGCTTGTTCTCAGTGGGTTAACGGAAATGAGTGAATCACCTCCATGGACAGCTGGATGGAGCGTCTTCACTCTTCCTCCAAGCATCTCTGCCACACCTGTGATGTCACTCACATCCCTGTCGGAATAAAACAGAGCACCGAAATGATGACGTCACAGTCTTTTGTTATAGTGTGGATTGGAACCAGGTGCGAGCATAATTAAATGCTTGGGCCAGATGAGGTTGCTGAGACTTGGTTTCTATGGTGATGAATGGCTATGCCATCATGCTTTGGTAGCACTCCATAAACAACCCTTGCATCAACTCCTTACCTAACATTCATCCCAGACACATGCCTTCCATAAAACAAGAATACTACAAGATGACAGAGGGAATGGAGGAATAAAAAGAAGCTAAAATTAACAGTAGGAGTATAATCAAGCATAATAAAATGCCAAAAAGAACACTAATTAGGTAATACTTGTACAGTGTGACACATACACATACTTGTTGTTCATGACAATGTATGATGGGTCAGGATAAGTGACTACCGGTAATAAAACCATGATATCAAATTGCATCATAGTTTAGTCTTGACAATGAGGGAATCTATACAACTCAATATATTATACGATCTCCACCAAATCATGCATTGGATGCTTTGCGGTATACATATTAAAGAACATAAAGGCACAAGGTAAATCAAAGAGTAAAAATAAGATCAATGCTGGTCTGTGTGGTTGAGTAACATCATGATGTACTTTCTAAAACACCAGTAAGCTGGACACTTCCCTATATGACAGATTCTTCCTGACCTCTTTTGCTATCACATTCATGACGTCCAAGACCAGGGAAACTTATCATCTCATAATAATTTGATAGGCTTGATTTGTGGCACAAATTTATTATCATCCCATAATAATTTGATAGGCTTGATTTGTGGCACAAATTTACTCTTGATGTGCACACAAGGGATGATGGTCTAAGATAATTTACCACAATAATTACTTTTCTCTAGTCTATAATTTAAAGCAGACTGATTTGCAGCATACATACTTGACTGGAATTCCTGCTGCCTTGATGGCCTTTGACGTTCCCCCTGAAGCGATGAGCTGCAGACCCAGACGATGCAGCTGGGTGGCAAAGTCAATGAGCCCCTCCTTGTTGAACACACTCAGGATTGCTGGAATGTCACATAGTATAGGGATGGATGAAACATGAAAATGAGCATTTCAAGAAGTACAGCGTAGAATTTACATGATGGTCAGACAGAAAAAAAAAATCAAATTGTATCAAAGAGGAAATGTTAAAATCCTGTAAGCAGTTTTGGTTTGCTTGTTCAATGTGAAGAACTATTGTATTGTCTTATTTGTTCATTTACAGCAATGGCACGTAATTCTGCCTCAGGCCCAAGGGCTGCTTTGTATCATTCTTGTTTTGATGAAATAAACCAATGTCTATCAATCTATCTATCCATCTACCTACAGCTGTATCTATCCATATATCCATCTATCTACACTTGCATCTACCTATCTACTGAGCATTGAGAATTTGGGGTTTCTGGGACAAAAAAAAAATGAACTAGGGCTTTCTACAGCTCAGTTGGTAGAGCACCAGGCTAGCAATCCAGAGGTCTCAGGTTCGAATCGCGATGGAATCCCATTTTCTTTGTTCATTTTTCTACTATGGCACTTGGCAGCAGTATGGTACAGAACAAATCTTTCCCGTTTTTCTTCAATTTTTTTTTTTTTTTTTAAATAGATACCCCAGGACTGAAAACAAGGAGAGTAGTGTGTCAGAAACAGATAACATTAACTTGTGAATAACCATCTTATGCACATTTGTGCATAATTTTTGTTTGCCAGCTTGAATGCTAACTCTTTCAAATTAAGTAATTGGCTAATGTGTGCTTTCACTGCATACTTGAGTTATTTCATTTTTATTTCTTTTTTTTTTTTTTTTTACAGTTAAAGAAATACTTTGTTTCCTCATTTTTGTTCATGTGCCCTATTCTCTTCACACTAAATAACTGCAGCCAAAAATAATGAAAGGAACAACCAATAGCTGCTTGCTGGGCCTGTTTGGATCATAGGTGAGTATAAATGCATACATTGTGAACAGAAGGCTGTCTTTTGTCAAAGAAATTTATCAAAACTTGTGATGCTAGAACACGAATGGAGCATGGGTAGGGAAAGATTCTTGTTTCTTCTCCTCTTCTGGGCCCCGTTGCTAGAAACTTTGCGTTTAAACGCAACTTGCAACTGATTGTCACTGGCCAATCAAAATCATTGTTGCATGCATGTTTTCTTAATAGGGCAGACCCTGAGCCAATCAGAATGGTTGTTTCAAAATTAGCAATTATTTGCAATTGATTGCAACTTTCTTGCAACGGGGCCCAGAGCACCTTCCTACTCGTGCATTCAAGCCCACTTGGAGTGTATGTAATTGCACTACAGCTGTCAGCTTGGCAAAGGTTTTTGTTGCATAATTGCATAAATCTGGGCAAAAGAGTATCCATGGAATGTCTCCTTGCAAGCCAGCTATCTAGGAACAGTATTACTATTAGTATTAGTAGCAGTACTAGCTTTAAGTTTAAGTGTAATCAAACACATTTGTGGTGCATATTCTAGATAATGCGTCATTGCAATTTGAGTAGAGCACAAATTAATAACAGTGAGCTCCACTTTGGGTACTCGCTGTAAATACAGCTGTTACAGCAGTACATTGAATTTATCTAGTACATTTTGAATGAGCATTTTCTTGTACTAACTAGTTAGTATGCTGTGGTCAGAATATACATCTGCATCAGCATTGAATAAACAGGGCCAATTCAATAGTAAGAGGTTCAGAGTAAAAACCCTAATAAAAGCCTTAATGCATGATCAGTAGGCCTACTCATCAAAGACCTAACCTGTTAGTGTTAGTAGTAAACGTAGTAAACCATGTAAACTAAACGTAGTAAACTAACATTTGTCATGAAATCCTCCTCCTCTTCTTCTTCTACTTCTAACGTTACTTCTTCTTACGTATGTTCATTATCATTTTTTATCATTAGTATACCAGTTAGAATTGTGTCTTGGCATATGCACACACATCACAGCAGCAACTGATTCATTTTCCACACATTTGATAAGGATACACGATCACACAAAGACATCAATACAAAGACATCATGTACACTACTAACAATTCGGCCTTCATACAAATAATTTACTGCACATGTCATCAGTGGTCAGTAAAATAATGGAATCCATCATTAGGGATTATATAATGAGATTCTTGGAAGATAATAAGCTCTTAAGTGAGCATCAGCACTGTTTTCGTCCAGGGAGATCATGTGTGACACAGCTTATCGAGGTTCTGGATACATGGTCTAGGATGCTTGATGAAGGCGGAGGAGTAGACGTAGCCTACCTGGACTTTAGCAAAGCCTTCAAATGATTCTGTCCCTCATTAGCGACTTCTAAAGAAAATAGAAGCCATGGCCCATGGGTATCCGTGGGAACATATCAAATTGGATCAGAAATTTCCCAACTGATCGCACACAACGTGTGGTGGTGAGTGGGAAAATGTCTTCATGGGCAAGGATCACAAGCGGAATTCCGCAAGAAAGTATTTTAGGGCCATGTTTGTTTGCGATGTAAATGACCTTCCTGATAATCTGAGGGGTCATGCAGAGATGTTTGCCGACGACACTAAAATATTTGCCCATATCAAGGACCCACAGGATTCCGATGTACTTGTACTACAAGAGGATTTGAATAGCTTGAGTGACTGGGCAGAGAAATGGCAACTGAAATTCAACGTTGGGAAATGTGGCATCATGCAATATGGGAAACAACATTCCCCCAGCACATATGACATGAGAGATGGAATAACACGTACCAAAATTGAGACAAGAGAGGAAGAGAAGGATCTGGGAGTAACGTTTGATCCCACACTTAAGTTCAGTACGTATGTAGGAAGAGTGGCAAATAAACCTAATAGCATCGTGGGCCTTATCAGAAGGACTTTTGACTATATCGATGAAGATATGTTCTCCCTCCTCTTCAAATCATTAGTGAGTCTTGATGAGACCCCATCTTGAATATGGCAATAGTGTTTGGTGCCCACACGGGCAAAACTCAAGCATGACGTACAAGTACCATAGAAAAGGTCCAAAGAAGAGCAACAAAAATAATACCTCACCTACATAATCTGTCTAAAATGCTGAAAGATTAGAGAAATTGAAACTGCCTACTCTTGCCTACAGAAGACTCAGAGGTGACATGATCCAAGTCTTCAAAATCATGAATGGCTTCGCTGACACCAACAGTTCTAAGCTCTTTAAGACAAAGGAAGAGAAAATTTCCCTTCTGGGCCATAATTCAAAGATCCAGAAACAGCATGCACATCTTATCATCAGGAAAAATAATTTTACTCACAGGGTTGTAACTCATTGGAACATGCTGCCATGGTTCAGCCGTGGAAGCAACTAACGTCAACAGATTCAAGTCAGAAATAGATGCCGGAAAGAGTTCCTTATGTCCCCCCCCCCCCCCCCCCCCCCACTAGTTTGCACAAATAATGGTTTAGTAGATAGGTTGATGTTTTGGGTTTATTTTTTTTTTATTTTTTTTGCTAATGGTGGACTAAATAAAGGTTTAATATGGGAAGTCTTCCCATAAATGGCATAACCTTTATTTAGTTTATTATCGGTAAAAAGGAATGGTAGGCCTAGTTTGTTTGTTTTGTGCAAGTTGGTGGGGGGGGGGGGGACATAAGGAACTCTTTCCTCAGGGGAATTCCTCAGGTTGACATACAGTAGAAACTTGCTGAAAGTGGGAGGGCATTACAAGACTTCTGTCTTTCCAGAACGCAGAAGCCCGACAAGACAGGTGAATACAGGTGAATACAGGTGAATTGTACAAATAATCGCCGATGATGCCGACTGCTGCATTGGCAAAATTTGCAGTGGTGTGTTTTCGCATTTAATGCTCTCTACAGCGCGACTCACCAAGTTCTTGAGCTGCCATGTTTCTTGTCTAACGTTAGGTTTGCGTTTTAGGGACAGGTGGAAGGAAAATAACTTGGTCTTTTGATCAGTTTCCAGCTCAGCTGTTACGTCCTGACAGCTGCACTCTCACTCTTCCGCCGTTCTACGTTCAGGAGATGCTCTTCAAACTGATGCAAGTTGAGTACGAGCGCAAGCCACAAGTCAGCGGAACGTAAGGGCAACTCTCACCCGAATGATCAGGGCTGAAAGGCAAGAGATGAAGGGGGTATAGAACAGGCACTCGCGGGAGTGCGTGCACGTGTGATGGTGTGAACGACGTCTTCACATATTCGTTCGCAATGTACATCCGCAAAGTAAACTATAGTGCCAGTTTTGCTAGGATGTTTGAGAAATATGGAGACTTATATAGGAACATGGAAACCTCCTGTTGAAAGGCTAGAAACAAATAATTTAATATTTTGAAAGGAGAGGATCAAAGTCACTTGTATCAACAATGCCAAGCGTAATGATCTTGACGGACTCGAGTGAGCAGGCCTAAAGGCGGGTATTTAATTTGGAGGGCAGATTTGAGGCCTAGAGGGCATTGAACCTCGAAATGATTATTGAAGTGGTCTTGGTCATTCATTGACATTCCGATGTGGTATTGGAACAAAATTTTCGTGGGTTTCTTTTTCAAACCCAGGAAATATTGGAAATACAACAAAGTATCTACCCAACACCAATAACATTCCACATACACGCGGATCGGGGGGGGGGGGGGGGGTTAGGGAGCACACGGGACCGCGCCCCCTTTATTTTTTGTTCAAACAAAAGAAATAAAAATAAAAAATGGGGGCAATGGCGTGTGCGCACCATCCCCCCCCCCCTTCAATTTTGTAAAGACGCCCCCTTTTAGGAATTCCTGGATCCGCCCCTGATTTGTGTAGTAAACTCACAAAAAAAAAACCCACACCAAACAAAATAAACAACAAGCTTAATTGCAATAGGAATTGCAATGTGAGAAATGATTTAGAGAATTTTAATTCATATAAATATGCATATCACTATTGTAGGAAACTTAAATGAAAAGAAAAACTGTTTTGAGCAAACATGAGCACATTTTCTTAAGTCCAACCATGCAGTGACGTGGAAAGGTCTCGGTATCATCAATCCACTTTATGAAGTATACCTATACTCGCATAATTATGAATTATATAATGATCATGAAACTCATTTTTGTATTTGTGTGTGTGTGTGTGTGTGTGTGTGTGTGTGTGTGTGTGTGTGTGTGTGTGTGTGTGTGCACATGAGCATTTGCGTGTAACATGTGTAATAGAATGTATAGAAATGAATCCCTTAAAAAGATAAATGTACATTCAGGGCATCTATAAAATTATGCACCAAAATAATGCTACTCATATTTCTACCATTAATTTACAGCATCCAAATCTTATGAATTCTAGACATAATGTTAATCTAGACAGAATCTTGATATGTGGTATCTTGAAACGATATGTGTCCTTTATGGAGCCAAAGGATAAAATATATATCTTACCGCCTGATACTCATGCTAGCTGTGGTTGCTGAGAGAGCATATCACACGTGCAATTTAACATTCACGCACATGTATATGCACACATACAATGTAATGCACTCACTCACACATTAGTAACAGGAATGGCCATGGCATGAAGTGCAATTATAGTTTAATTATCAAGGGCTACAAAAATTAATGTAGTTCCGTCATCATGGCACTCACTTGTATGAAAATTTCAGTTTCTTTCTCAAATCATAGGCCTACGTGGCATCACGTACTCAAACTGCCTTGATGAGTGGGTCATTTTTTTGCATGGTTAATTAAAAGTCACATTAGATTGTTGAATTTCATATTTTAAAGTTGTTTTTATTGGCAATATGCCCCTCTCTATATTCAAGACTCTGTATGGTATTATTTATTTATCTATTGTCGAGTTGCAAGTGCTAAATAACGATTGACAATGATAGAATGCACAATTAAATATAGACACTTCCCAGCCTTAAAAAAGAGAAGGGTAACATATTGACAATTACCAGTCTTACAAAAAAAAAAGAAAAAAAAAAGAAAATTACACACAATTAGACCTATTTTTGGCCAAAACAAAGTCAACAATCAATCTGCAACCAACAAGCCAACCAAGATTTACAACCAAGCAAAACGATTTTCACTCATTCTACAAACTCCTTTATCTCCGCTTTTTGGTAATGAACAGAACATAATTTTTAATGAGCCTCTTTATCACCTCTACAAACCACCAGTTAAGCACAGGGTGTAGTTTATTAAAGCTCGCTGTGCCAATTGTAAATGACATAACTTACAATTAATAATGTGATCTCATGAACACATATCATACTGCAATAATTTGAGAGAGACAAATACTTCTTGCTCATTCATGTCAATTTTTTTTTTTTATTTATTCACTGTTTGTTTTCATATTTTTGGTACAATCCCACAGTGAGTATGCATGCACAGCTGGCTACATAAAATCTTTACATTCAGCTACTACCTACACTAACTTGTTATCACTATTTCTATGTACATTACATTATCTAATGTATTACTAGAAGAAAAGATGTATTGTTATTTGAGTGTTGGAAAGGGTATCAAGTTCTTGATATCTATCATCTCGAAATATCTTCATCTCCATTAAACATGTTGATTACAGAATGTTGTCATAATTTCACCTGATATGTTAGGAATAGACACTGCGTGGGGGCAGACATGTTTTGAACCACACAGGCACCAGCAAAAGGAGGCCTCGATCACTGTCTAAATGTGGTGCGAGATGTGTGGCAAAGTAACAGAGTATAACCACGCAAGATATACTTTGATCATTCTTCAACTCATTCGTGGCTATCTTTATGGTTATCAGCAAAACATATCAACAACTCTCTATATCAAACTGCATTAAAAGTGGTGTATGTGTGGTCTGTATACCAAAGGCAAATCACATAAAATACTGGAAGTGTCATATAATTAACATACGATCATAGAGTCAACCTTGCCTAAGTCGACCTCGCATAAGTCAAATAATCGCCGAAGTTGAAGGCTTCTTCAAGTCATCTTCTCTTTATATTCTATTGATTTTATTCTATCATAAGTCAAATTTTCTTTTTAAATCAAAGCTATTTCTTCAGTCAAAATAGATTCGACTTGGGCAAAGTTGACTGTATTAACATATCTGATGAACTGATCGTGGGCAGAGACCAGCCAGATAATCTCTGAGAATTTTTCTCATCAATTTTGGTACCAACTGTCAGGCTTCATAGTGTCATTATACGCATGATCAACAATTAGCATCAAACCAGCCATAAGTTCATTTGGATCTATTCCACTTACAGAAACAGACTGTGTCACAGTGAGCAAGATCAACCACTTGAATATAGTTAATCTGCATACATCACGGCCAACAGCACGAGCAATGAGAATCCTAGAACTTGACAGGTATTTGCTTGTGCCATATATGTAATTAACATTTGCCATTTGATCTTGAATTACCTTGCATTAGAGGAAAACATGTAACAGAAGGAGTTAGTTTTGATAAAAGCAGCAAGGGAAATACAATAGAGCAATGAAAAATCAAGCTTTTTTGAGCTGCATATTTTCCCTAAAAAGATAACACACTTGCAATACTACTATTACAAGTATTTGAAGCAAACAGCACACCCTCACAGTAAGTCAGCAATATGCTTAAATGCTCAATATCACATTTCTAATTTATCATAAGCCTGTGAGTCATAACCCATTATAACAAATAATATAAACATTTTGATACACTGGAAAAATGACATTTCAACTTATCAAACCTACAACCTCACATGCTTTCTAGTCATTATTTCTCAACAAGGATTTTTTTTTTTAATAAGTAATATAAAATGTAGCTGAAAACTTAACCTTTACAAGTCTATATCAGTCAAGTTTGTATGTAATGATACCAAATGAACTGGCAAGAAAGCATTGTCAACAAATCACTACAGCACAAACTCTTGCACTACCTTTAAAATACCTCTTACAAGTTGTCAGATGTATTCCAGTCTTATTGTAGTCAAATCCCTTAGCTTATCACATTTTCTGACACAAACAGAAGTATTAATCCAAGGAGTTGGGCGGCAAAAGTGCAAAATCAAAAGTAACTAATGTAACATGACCTACTAGCGGCATAAAAGTCATCACAAGTACTACTCATGGCTTTCAGCATGCACATGTGCCAACTAAGTCATGTATACATATACTATGAATCAGACTGTTATTTTTACTAGGGTTTAATTTTCGCAGATTTCACGAATCACTGTTAGACCATGAGCTTAACAACATGCGCAAATAATCTTGATCTGATCTTGATTGCATTATATTTATCGACAGGCATTAGTGCACTTACGACACTTTCCGTGTCAAACTGCAAAAACAACATGTCGCAATAATGTCTGTGACCTCCTCATTCGCGAAAATATCAGTATACAAAAATGACAGCTTTTACAGTATATGACAGCGTGAGAAAGTATGTGATTTTAATCAATGTGGGTTAAAATTTCCACATGATATGGTATTTGCATGAAAAGTCATCAGTAAGCTGATAAACCTTGGAAACACTCACATTGAATTTAATGAGAGAGAGAGAGACAAAAAAAAAAAAAATGCCTAACCTAGAAAACCCTTGTCAACAGGAAAATGCAATATCCTGGGTGAACAATGGTCCTTACCTTTGAAAGCATGTTTTAAGACAAGCAGGTAAACTCAAATCAGCTATGAAGAAAGTAACATCAATAACCACTGGCTCATACATTTTCATCACACCTAAAATTTTGTGTGACTAGTTACTTACAGACATCTACAGGTAGAACATTTGTTTTATTTACAAGAAATAAATATGCTGTGATGTCACATTACTCCTCTTCAAACAGACTTACTGCACTTGAAAAATCTCTGACCAGTTCATATAACTCCACACTGCCATAACTTTGCTGAATAATTACCATGCCTCATTCATTGATTTTTGGGTAAAGTTTTCATGTAGCTTGTGTAGCTGATTATATGGTATCACTGTTTTATGATCCCCATACTTTGTAAAGGATTGATCTCTCTAGTTGTGATGAATGTTCTGATAATTTGTTGACATACTCAAGTACATGGACTCTTACACTCATAACTCCACAAAGAATTTCTGTCCGACAATGGATGATCTACAGTTATTTTACTCTCTGAGACATTCAAGATTTTAGCATATTGCATCTATAAATTTGCTGCATTAATTTGCTGCATTAATAATAACAAACAACTATCATTCACTTTACTTCAGCATAAAACTGGAGACTGTCAGCATAGCTTTACCATTTTAAGCCAAGGCTCCAGCACGACTTACAAATTTGACATAGACATTAAGTAGAGGGAATGAACTTGTTTGATTCTTGGCATTTGCCTGATGGTGTGCCACTTTAATTGCTCACTAGCATTCCTGTCTGTTAGCGTGTTGGTTCATCATCCGTGTCAGTCTGTGTATTGGCCCTGATATCTGCTAGCGTGCGCACAAACTTGGACCACTCGTCACTGCGCGGCACAGCCAAACTCTGCATGAAAGGCATGGGGAGGAAACAACATGACTATGTTACCCTGGCTACTTTAAAAGATACGCATATGCTGCCTTTCAGCTGGACATTAACCCACTGACGACGAATCCCGAGTATACTTGGACAGGTGTCTACGGGAAATGAGTGTTACACAAGCTCACCTTGTGCGCTAAAATCACATGCAGAGCTGCCAACATTCACACATCAAAATGGAGGGTCAAAAAAAAGTTTTTTTCAGAGATATACTTGTATATAACATGCATCTCAATTAGTAATATCAATTCCCAAATAACAGCTTTGATATTCATTTTTTCAGTATGTAGGAAGATATTTCATTTTCTAGGAAGACTCTTGCAAAATCAGGAAACTTGGCAGCTCTGTACATAGAATACAATACTTCCATCATTCACACTTATTATCTTTTACAAGGAGAAGAATTGTTATTAATCAAATGGAGTGAACTCAAATGAAACAAAAAAACAAACATTGGTGTAGATGTAATGAAAAGTGAAATACCTTAAAACTGAAAAAAAAAAAAAAAAAAAGATCTGCAGACCCATGTAGAAATGCTGGACTTGTATTCTATCAATGCTACATATCAGTCCCCCCCCCCCCCCCCAAAAAAAAGAGGAAATTCAAGTGATTAATTCTAGACATATTAACATAGAGGGAAAAAAATCATTTGCACCACCTACTAATCTTCATGCCCCCACAAATGTAATTAAGAAATAGTCTGATAAGCCATTGTTTCTGATTTTTTTGAGATATGCATTTTTCAAAGATATACAACATGGGTCAACCTGATATAAAAAGGCATCCTCATCACGTTATGCTCATCTTCAAAACATCATTAAGTAATCTCGTGCCCTTCACAAAATATATTGGGGGGGGGGAAGCAAAAAGAATATGATGAGATGTGCAAGTACCAACCTACTGCCTGACAGCCAATCATACAGACATGAAAAAAATAACACCGAGGAAGGACTTTATTAACACACCTCTCCAACATCGTAGATCCATATCTTGCCCTCTGCATCGCCCACGGCGATCTGGTTGCCTTGGTGACCCCACTTGACCTTGTTGGCAGCAGGCAGACCATCTAGTGTCACACTTGCTGTGGGAACCTTGAAAGATGAATTTGTTCAAATCAAGATATGATAGCAATGTCTTGTTGTGTAGCAGCACTAAGTTTGAAAGAGTTTCCCCCCCCCCCCAAGGACTTGTATAAATAGCAGTATATAAATGAAACAAGTGACAATGATACAGTTTTTGTGATGTTACAGTTATATATTCAGAAGTTCTTTGATTTTTGCTTCACATCTACAATGATCTTATCCAAATGTCAGCAATGTGTAGCTTACTGTTCTCTCTTTTTCTAGCTTTTAGTGAATGAATCATAACCTAAATTCAGATTGTGCACTCCTACAAGCATGGTCTTGGTTTTTCAAATGCCTGTCCTCTACTGCATTCATTATCTAAGTGACAAACCACAAATGATGACACTGCACTTGTTAGTAATAACAACAAAAACAATGATAATTCTTTTTTTTTTTTGCACATACAGAGGTTTGCTCTTTGGCTTTTTATTTTGAAACATCTCTTCTTGGGTTGTATTCTATTGTTTGCATTAATTCCGTTCATGGTAATTTTTGTTGTGTTTGAAATGAATAGTGTGGATTTGAGATAAGGATGAGCAAACTTTCATCATGTGTAATCATGTCATTCTACTGGAACAGAGCAAAGTGCTGTACCTCAGTGTCATTGTTAAGATTCCACAGGTCCACTCGTCCCATGCCATCGACGGCCGCAAAGAGAGCCGGGTGGGTGGGCGACCACTGGACATCGTACACGTAGTCGCTGTTGTCTTCAAATGAGTACACGGGGGATGATTTCTGGACACAAGTACAAGGAAAGAAGCCATGCACGCATAATCACATGCAAATTCAGCGAGAATTGCTCACATCAATGGGTGCTCTCTGTCTGAAACACATTAATCCTAATGTTGTTGACATTATGACAATGGTCTCATGACAGTGATCCTACGTGCCACTTTCTCAGGCACAGTTCAATTCTTACTCCACATCATTTGCCTACTACTACTGGCTTTAATGAAAGCAAGAGATTATTACAGACTGGCCAAAATAGTGTATATCTTCACTTACAGTCACATTAGATTATTCATTCATATATTCACATGTTCATATTCCATTTTCATTAAATTCTGTTCAGAGTTACACAGACCTGCATGTTTCTGTTGTTACTGTAAAAACGGTAATTTTCGCATGCAGATATTTTCACAAATGAGGAGGTCACAGACATTTTCACAAGATGTTGTTTTCTCAATTTGACATCGAGGCTAAGCGACTTTACTGTACATGGCAACTTTTTCATGTTTTGGTTGTTTTGGTCTGTTTTTCTTTAATTCTTGGCTCAATGATGATATGCAAAATTCCCGAAAATTAAACCTACATGAGAATAACAGCTTTGGCAGGAGTTTAACCTCCCTTCTTCAGTTTAAAGGCATAATTTACCATTTGCAGATGAAACAGAAATCCAGCATTAGTGCTTTAAAATAGTTCTAAAATGTGAATTAGGGATAGAAACAAGCACTGTAAAAATTTGAATCCGTATGATCGATGTTAAGTTTTGCTTAATCCCTACAAAATGTGAACAATAGCTATAATAAAATGTTTCCAGACTAAACCATCTATAGTTATGGTTTATTAAGAAAAATAAGGATATCACCATATATTTTAGGCTTTATTGCAAAAATGTTATATGGAAGGATGTTTTGTGATACAACAGACCTACACATATGCATCAAATGTGATATCTTGAACATTTGTTAAATCACTGCTCCCAAAGGTAAACAGGACCTTTAACTACCTTCATGCTCCACAGCTTGATTGTCCAGTCAAAGGAGGATGAGAGGAAGAGATGGGAGAAGTCCAGCTGACCTGGTACATGGTGGCAGTCGATTCCTGTCACGGGACCCTGGTGTGCCTCGTAAGCCTCATTGATTCCCGCTTTGCTGGAATGACAAGTATGTGGCACTGTGCATAATTTGAGCTTCATATCTTATCTGCAGATCTATCTTCCTGATAGAATGTCAAATATATGGCAAGTCTTATCATACCATGAGCTAAAATCTTGTGGACTTGTTACCTAAAAGGTGTATCAATTCCAACCACATTTTGTTAGGAGTTAAGTTTAGCCCCACCACACATTTGAAAAGCTCTTTGAATTGAAATTACCTCCCCCCCCAAAAAAAAAAAAACACATTTGCCCCACTGCATAAACAGTTATTATTATTCTCTCTATCAGTAGCATACAGCATTAGTCTCCCTTGTAAACTTACCTCATGTTCATACATAATCATTATATGAATTATTCTTTTGATTAAAATGTCACAGAATCCTATAATTCTTTAGCTTGTAAAATCATTGACATGTAATGCTTTGCCAACAGACAAATAGAGTTTAAAGATTTGGCACATGCAACTTCAGTGATCAATATACTGTAAAGGTGGATATTTTCGTGCGACTAAATTTTCGCGCTAGGCCGAGTGAGAAGAGTTTCGCGTGTTTTTAATTCCACAGAATCAAGAAAGCATGTACAGGAACATGCGACAAGAAACACATTTGCATGCTTTTATTTTCGCACTAGTTTCTGGTTGCGCAAAAATTTCAACACCGCGAAAATTTCCATTTTTACAGTAGTGCTTATCTTCATATAGTATGCTAAATTACAGTGAGTACAGAATACCAAAGTGTGATGTCATAGACAGTCATCGTCATGGAAACTGGTTCTAAACAACCTCATCTGGCCCAAATATCTGTGAACACTATTGTTGCTAAGCATGTTCGCATCTGGTTTCAACCCAAGCTATAACAAAAGACTACTGTAAAAGTGGATATTTTCGCGCGACCAATTGTTCGCGCTTGGCCGAGTTAAGAAGAGTTTTGCATGTTTTTGATTTCACGGAATCAAGACATCACGCACAGGAACATATGGGAAGCAAAAATATTTGCGTGCTTTTATTTTCGCGCTAGTTTCTGGTTGCATGAAATGCGCGAAAATTTCAACACTGCAAAAATTTCCACTTTTACAGTATGACATCATCACTTTGGTACTCTATATAACACAGTGGTCATGCGATACCTTCCGTGCCTGCTGGCCGTGTACACAGCTCCATCCTCACTGCCAACCACGAAGTTGTTGACGTCGTTGCTAGGGAAGGTCATACTCATGACAGCCACCGACTTGGACTGCTTGTGCTTCAACTCCATACTGTCCTGTGAGGCCAAGCGCAAATACAAACCAAATGGATGGGATACTTAATTCAATTCATGTAGTTTCATTGAGTACAGTGCAAACTTGAAATATCCCTAGATAAAAGAATGCATATACACCTAACCCTTTCATGTCACATAAATTCCCAAGACAATGAATCATAAGTAGCTTTCCTTGAATTTTTGAAATTCAGTCTCGAAGGTATATCATGGTAAAATAGAGAGAAATCTCACAGTGTTCCCTCGTCAATTCTTTAATATATGCCTTACTCCCGTCTACAAAAAAGGATTTTTCAAAACAAAGCTTTACTGTTTACCCAGGTACCTTGACTTTAACAAAGAAAGTTCACACCCATATAGCATCTAAGGTTAAATGTTAATTCCTATAAAACATGAAAAGTCAGCAGATTTCATTAGATTCAAAATCTTTATGACCAAGACAAAGAAAGCAAAATTTTTGAATTCATATTTTTATATTTGCCACCAATGGATTCAATGATGTAAAGATCACTGACCTGCAGTTGAATGACCTTGAGATCAGTGAACCTACCTGTGGCTGAGACAACATGTCTAGACTCCATGAACACATCTTGCCATCAGTTGAGATGCTGATTAGGTTGTGGGCATTCTGAGTTCCGACCACATTCACACAGTACACTGGGTGCTGTGGAGGAAATGATTGCCAAAAATGTTCGATGAATGGCAACTTCATTTTACAAAGATGGAAAATATAAAAGTAACCATTTGGGTAAGGGTGATTTAATGCTTACATATAATGTGGATTGATTTACATATACTCAGATATACAGGAAATAAAATATGAAACACTATTTTACTGTTCATTTGATTATGCTAGCCATACTATTCGGATTAAAAAACACATCTGAACACACAGTTATTAAAAGCCAGTGATATCACCCTTGTTGTGTTTGAGTGAGGGTCTGTGTTGAAGCACACAACAATATTGAACACAAAAAAATAACTGGGCTGGTCTCACAGCAGTTGAATAAAAACCTTCTACTCAAAGAAAAATGGCATTCGTTAGCAGACTTTTTGGGTACAAGTACTGGTCTGTGATACACGTCTTAGCCTGTAGCTAAGTCTTGACTACACCTTTTTGTGAAGACTCATTAAACAAAGTCAATATTTAGAATTGTTTTGGCTCTATTTCCAAATATTGTCACATTATACTGACTGGGATATGCAATGATGTTTACTCTTTTGAAAAAACAAAACAAAACAAAACAATACACTCCAGGAAAAGAAAAATAGTTTTCAAATTATGGTGTCACAGTATCTGTGAGCAAGTATTTGTATGTTATGTAACAGTTCCAAGACAGTTTATTTCAATACTATACTGTCTATGGGGAAAATGGAGTATGACGGACCTGATCACTCAAAGATTTTCACTCCTTTGAAAATATTTTGAATGTTTGTTTTTTTTTTCTCAGCTTCAGTTTTATGCAGACTCAGAGAAAACGATAGCACATAAGACTGTGCAGTTAATGGTCATCAACTTTTAATTATAGTTACATAAGGCCTATATTCATTTCAGAAAGAGTGAAGAAACAAGCATGATCTCACCGTGTGGGCAGCAGCTGATAGTGGGGTCCTCTGAACTGGGGTTCTCTTAGAGCTGCGATTATCCCACAGGACGATCTGGCCAGAGTATGTCCCTCCAATCACCAGGTTGGGGTGGAAGTTTGCAAAGCCAGCTGACATCACAGCAGACTGAGAAGAGTCACAAAACAAAACAGATGCAATAAATAAATTAAGACCTCTACTAAAGCAGCAAGCCAGGTTGGGGGGGGGGGGGGGCTAATGGAAGCAAGAGGATTATGACACACAATCTTTTGCTCATTGATTGTCTTTGATGGTATAATGTGTGCCTTGACACTTTCAGTTTCAATCTTATTCCTGTCAGCAGTATACAGTTCTCACTGGCTCATCTTGCATTTTATCTTGATGGCACTTTAGAATCATATATACAAGAATGATCAAACTTCATACAGGTGACTCCTGTTAAAACAAAGTCCTCAGGACCGGCAATTTTCCTTCACTATAATGAATTTTCGATATAAACAAACAGAAGTGTATATAAAGCTATAAAGATATACATATTATAATTTTGGGACCTGAACTTTTACTCTGTTGTATCGAGACACTTGAATTTCTTTATAACTGTTTGTTCATAACAGGAGTGTACTGTATATCAAGCAAGGTATCGAGAGGTACATGTAAGCCTTCCCTTCTTTCTTGTCATATTCCCTTTGAGTACCTTCCACAATGATAAGAATATGATTCAAGAGTGAATATGTTTGGACTACAACATATGAGCAAGCAGCCTTCATCAATTCCTCGACCAAAACTCTTCCATAATTGGGAAATCAATTACAGGAGAACCTCATTATCGTGAGGATTTAAAAATCATGACAATATCAGGTTTCTCACTATTTCAGGGTACAAAGAAGGGAATATAAGAGCTGAAACCTGCAAAATCACCTTGTTATAAAAGGGTTTTGCTATACCACACTTCTTTATATTAAACTAGGTTCCAGTGTACGATCAAAACCTGTTTTCAGTCAGATAATGAGGGTGAAAAAAAAAGCACAATGAAGAGAGAAAGCTGGAAAAGTAAGTATCAACAATATCTCCAGCTTGTGACCTTTGACATCGTTGGATCCGGTACAGTCTTCACCAATACAATGTTCATTTGGGGGATGGAATACAAAACTGAGATGTTTGCATTTAACATTTACCTGGCAGTGAAATATGTATTCCGGAGACTCCTTCTTGTACTTCATGTTCCATATTAGAGCCACACCATCAGGCTCGTGGGGAGACTCATCGTTATTGTTGTAGGATGCTACCAACAGCTCAGGATACTGTGTTATGGAAAATTCAGGCATATATCAATGCACAATTTTGGGTGTACAAAACATATTTAAGCATAATTAAATACACACATATATTTTGAAGGCAAAATCAAATTTTTAATAACGTTAAAATTGCATATATTAAGCCTTTCATATCTAATTCGGGAAAAACAGACTAGTTGACACCTGATGTGCTAGCTCATAGACAAGAAAGATTAGTTCAATCTCTATTGTGGCTGTTTTAGGGTTTTATCAAACCTAGACCAAGTTGCGCTAAAGTCTAACTATGACAGCAACTTTAAAAAGTATAATGAGAATAGTCATATTAACTACTAAAAAGTTTCCAAGATTTTTAGAAACTGGCATGTCAGTGGCAATTACTCTGGTTCTATTGCAGTGAGTTCAATATCTGATACTCTGATCTCTTGGATTTTGCATGATATGATGCAAATATGCATCATATAAAGTAAGTGCTTTTGAGGCATAACATTCTTTTCACTTGTACCCAAATTTGGTTTCATTAGTCCTAAACTGAGTAATCAAGTGGATGTAAATACACCATGTTGCAATTTTTTTCACTTTCGTCGGTCATCTTTGATGAAGCGGCTGCAATTCAAGTCCTTGCCAAGGTAATAAAGTTGTATAAAATAAACAAGTATTCAAACTTAAGTAATTGATCATTAATGTGATTCGAGCATTATTATTGTTATTATTTATTATTATCACTACAGTATGAGCATGTTATCTTCTCTTTCTGTATGTTTGCAAGAACTCTATAACACTGTTGTAGTAAAACATTATATTTCATTGAGTTCTGAAGGTTCATTCATATGGTACAGAGCAAGGCACAAAATGGAGCTGTATTTGGTTCAATCCAATATCAAATTTCTCCTGAAGTTGTTAAACGTGGTAACAAAACTGACAGTAATGAATAGTGTGACACAATCACGGGCACTAAAACAGTGAAGCTCATATTCACAGCTGAAGAATGCAATCAGTCTATTAACCCCTTGAGGATGGGCTGACTTTTTAACAACATGCATTTCCCATAGACTCCTGCCCGAGTATACTCGGAACTCGTCCTCAACGGGTTAAAGTGCCCACCTGATGGGACCAGTCCAGGCAGGTGACCACCCTGTGACGAGACCAGCGGTCATCAAAGAATGCCCGGTTCAAGGACAAATTGGCTCCAGCATCCTTGTCACTGCCAAAGGAGAAAACAAACAATGCAGAGCTCTCACACAATGACGCATTTTTTGACGCTCAGATGGGTAAGTACTGTCTGTGGCATTTATTTCACGAGTATAATATTTTGTGAACTGAGATTTGTACGACAATTTCAGGGGTAGTTGAATTTGTGACTGACAAGGAGGTGTAATCCCTGTTTAAGAGAAAAAGTTAAAGATTAACATTCATCGAGGTGATATCAAATGTATCCGTGTCATGAGACGCAACATTTGTTCATTGCTGACGCAGGCTCAAGAATGGATGAGTCATGTTAATATTTTAGACAAGCGGACATTACTCCACTATCTGACTTCAAGCAAAAATCATACCTAACACTGCCCTTACCCTTCTCCTTCACCGTCCCCCTTGCCACTGTAATCAAAGAAGATGTCCACATTTTCCGCCAGGGCCCTTTCAAGCAGTCTTGCTGTGTTCTCCACAAAGATCCGGAAGTCCTCCGAGCTCTCAATCTTCTGCTTCTCCTCCTCCGTCAACTCTTTGGGCGCTGAGTGTCACGAATGATGGCAAACATCAAAAGGGATAAGTGGTGAAATCTAATCCCCTCATACAGTCACATGCTATGCAGCATCATTCATCTTTTTCCAAACTTTATATAATATCATTAAATACATAATCTTTAAAAGATAAAAAAGAACAGTTACTAAAGTTTCTCCACAGTAATGACTAGACAAGGCAGAAGGCATGTAGACTGTAAAATAACACCTGTCAGATGGTAGTGGTACAGAATGATTCACATGGTCACAAACAATCTTGATAAAGAAATGAAAAAAATGCAATTTTTTTTCCTCAGAGAATACCTTAAGAAGACAAGAACAAAATTCAATATGAACACGGTTTGAAATAACTACTATAAAATGTTGTGTATGATGTAAACAGCTTATCAATGGGCATTTCTTGTAAAATTTTAGTGATCAAGACTGGAGTACAAGTCTCATATGGATGTAAACTCTAATCCTAGCCAGAAAACAGAGTGTTTTCTTTCCTGTCCTATCCATGACAGGAATCAATAGGTTTGTCACACGAACACATTAACTATTCTTTGTAGGCCTTGACATCGACGTTGATTATGACATCATAGAGCACTGAAAAGTCCAACCACCACAATGCATAAATGATGGATTTCCCTGTATATGTTATGCATTAAAAAAAAAAATCTAATTTTCAATACTTTATAGCAGCATGCTAGTGATGATACCCCTACTTCTTCAACAAGTACTGCAACCATTATTATTGTTACTACTGAAACTACTACTACTCTAAATGTTTATAATAGCAAAAGAATTCATAGATAATGCCATATGTAGTGTATCAGCAATCTCTAATATGCAATATCATGAGGTCATTAATTATGCACAATGAAAATTTACAAACTAGTAGGCAAACATGGAGATAGGACAACTCCAGAAGGTATAACAAGCACACAGATACATATAAATCCAGAGACTCCAAGTCTCCCGCTTTTGATGGGAGGTCTCCTGCCGAAAGCCCATTTTTGAAAAATCTTCCGTTCTCCCGCTTGAGATTTAATTTCTCCCGCCCTGGCTCTGTGTCTCCTGCTTGAAATGATTTCTTACTTAGTTTGATTGCATGTTGAAAAATATGCCTGAAATAGCACGAGAGAGCATCTAGGCTCTAGAACCCTAACAGTTGAGCTTCCAGGGCCTGTAAGCGGGCCCGGCCCTGGATCTCGGCCGCAAGGAACTTCAAGCTCGTGATGTGCACTTCGCTCAAATCAAGTTGGAGTCTCCCGTTTGCTACCGGTTTCAGGCAGGAGAATCTCCAGATCAGAAGGAGCTTGGGGTTGGAGTCTCTGTAAATCAATTTGAACATAGACAGTAGCACTTCAGCACTTCCATACCTTCAGGTTTTTCTTCTTCCTTCTCCTCAGGGGCCGGTGTCTCTGGCACTGGTTGGACGGGCGGGGCCGCTTGCTCTGACCTCGGTTCATCCTCATCTGAAAGAAAGGAGTTAAGATATATGGTGTATCAGATAACTGCAAAAAGGTCATCATATTCTTATAAAAGGAAGCATTTTGACAGGTAATTTCATCTATCCATATACATTCAAGTGTGATACTTGTCAGACTTCAATATAATCATTCAGTAAAAAAGTGTTTGCCCATCTGAAGGAAAATGTACCTGTATTCGTGGCGTCCTGGGTCTCTATGCCCTGTGTAACTTATGTAACATATTAATATCAAGTAGTACAAGCATTATTTGAGATGTACATGCACTATACACTAGACTCTATAAAGCATCAGTGAGGTAGATATCTTATAAACATCATGAAGTAGTGTTTAACATTAATAACAATAATGCACATTGGTCAAAACTTCTTAAGCCAGCATCTTTTTCATATTGAATAGAATAATACTCATTATGCACTAATTTATTAATTAAATTTCTCCTTCTATTGATGTATCTGTCTGTCTGTCTGTCTGTCTGCCTATCAATGTATTTTTTCTTTTCTTTTCCATACTCATTTATATATATTTCTAATGTAGTTATTCTGACAGGTGTTTGTTTAATATGTGCAACCTGGCAAGTATATCAATCAAACCCTTCTTGATTGGCCTCCATCATGTCAGATCATGGACCCTGACATGCAGTAAGCTTTTCCACACTTCATGATAAAGACATAAACCACTAATGACAAATTGATATTTCCCTTTTAATCATAATTGAAGTTTATGATTTAATTAGTTTAGTCAGTTATGAAAATTGAACACTCTTTGAATGAAATTTTGCAATGTGCTAAGCTTATGAAAGGAAACATTTCACATGGGTCACCAAGCCAACCATGTAAACAGGACACCCATTCATCATGTCACTTTTATGGGAAATATTGCTTGAGTCTAATCTGAACTATTGTTGACAAACACTTGAACTAAGCACTAAAGTTTGGCATCAAAGTCTGAGGAAATCTAGGTGTACAGACTGGCTTCACATGTAAATCTTTAATATGCCACATTCATCTTTGCTTACTGCAGACAGAGTGCCATATTAATGTTTACCAGCACATTGCAGAGTGATTTTTACACATTTTCTCACAATTAGTATGCATCCATTGTCTATGCTTATCAATCTGGCAGACTGCAGTGTATGTAACACTGACTGACTCCATCAATTTGGTGATCTCCAGCATTCCAACAACAGGTATACTTGCCTGTTCGGACATGTGCGGCTATAGTCAACAACTGGTTTATTCAGGGTTCTTTGTTGCAAAAGGTTTGTCCCCCCCCCCCCCCCCTTATGACTTTGAAGCATCCAATTAAACTATGGCAGTGGGAAATTAGCACACTGGTACTAAAAATAACGGAAGACTCGATGGGCACATTAAAGATTAAAGGGAAGCCAAACTGGTCTACTGTACAATCACATAGCATCATGGCAGAGATGAGAGGGTGCAGGGATGTAATGCAGAAGTTTCTTCTAGTCTAGTGTGACTAGCCACAAGCAAATGCACATTTCACAAATTCAGCTTCATCCTTTCTTTGACAAATATTTCACTGCTACCTTGAGAAAGACATGGGCATATACTGGCATGAGATTTCGATCATTTGCTTTGCTTTGGTATACACTACATGTCAGTGGTGTACACATAAAGTTTCATGGAATACAAAATGGTAGGGGGCATCGAGAAAACACCCATAATTATGCTCAAAGTTGAATGATTCTGAAATAAGCTGAAGAGACGTGAAGACTACTGGACAAGATGATGATAATATTGAGCAAGTTACTCATTAGATGGAATTTCTCAAGAAAATTGTCTTCATCTTATAAGAAGGTTTCCATTTGTTAGCTCACAAATATCACAAGACACTTTTCACACAACCAAAGACAAAAAACACAAGGCACTTTCTAATTAGCAGAAGTTAGGAATTCACTTGCAGATGAAAACAACAATGACAACAACAACAACAACAACAACAACACAACACAAGAGGACTTAGGCCATTATCGGTGAGTCAGCACTAGGTTGGGGGAATTCACATAGACAGATAAAGTTCCAGATGAAGACACTGCAGCATGAATAGATCTAAGAATGATCAGCATGTAATTCATAGTTGTTGTTTTTTTCAATCTCACAAGATCCATCCTTCTTTTTAACTTTATCAAATTCACAAAGCTGTGATGCTGTTTTTTCTAAATGCTTTCATATGATACAAAGTGTTTTACTGTTCAGGCTTTTTATCACACTGTTTACTGCATGTTTGGAAAGTTGCAATATACCTCAAATGCTTTGGAAATAAATTTTCTGCTAATAGATGCCACTACAGTATGGCTTAAGGAAAAAAAAAAAAAAAAGGCTTGCATCTTTCTTCGGGAAAGGGAAAAAGGTGTTTCTATCATTGGCGGCACCTACGGATTTGCTGACTTCCATTGCATAATATACATGTGAACCTGATTGAGAAGAGACATGTATGAAGACACAAAGACATTAAAGAAATTATCATAGTTCTGTGTTCATAGCATCAGGCTTTAATATTCCATAAAACCCATTCAACCAGTTAATATACCATGAAATATGTTTCTAGCTGTATTTAAGAACTCCTCCAAGCACAGTCGTAACCCAGTAGAGAAAATTTTGTTTTTAGCACAGAATCCCTTCGAACACATACTGGAGAAAATGTGTTTGACTGTATTTCTCAATGGAGTGTGGCATTATCTACTCCAAATCTTTGACTAGTTCTGAAATCTTCCCCCCCCCTCCCCAATTATTCTCACCAAGAGGATTCATTTGACCTTTGGTTATTCATAGGTCTGTGCCTGCATGTTCACTGTATATGCAGCAGGACTAGAGAGGTCAATCTTCTGCTTGCATGGCTGTCTGATATTGTGATATGATATGAAATGTATGAAATTATCTGCTATATGTATATCACTGCTGAGATAAAGCATCGTAAAAGGGAATGAAATGTTTCAAGTGCTCTGTTGTACAAGAAAATGTATATATATATGCATGCACACTGCATCTACTGTGGAATGCAATATATATTTTGTTGCGGTAATGAACAAGTATATTGAGCAATGAGGCAAATAAGCCACAATGGACTTCATAAAAGTGTATAGAGTAGGGCCTAATTCTATCAACAACAAAATGTTTCAGGGGGACAAATAGTCATGTGATTTCCAGGGGAATACATTTAGCTTTGCCACAAAGACTCCATTGTCTCGGGTAGTGCATGATATGGCCTAATTCAGCTTGAAATAGCATCACAGTAAAAATTTTAAAAAAAAATGAAAAGGTAGTAGGTGTTAATCTATAACATCCACGACACTGCGCCTCACTAGAGCACACTCCCTCGCCGGATTACACTCCCTGTCCCCTTGGTTTAGGAAAATTTGATTGGCAGTGAACAAACACAGCTATACAAGACAGAGACTAGCCTATAATCTAGGCAGAGGATGCAGCTATTGTCTTTGCTGTTACCCTAAATGTCTGATACGGTGAGACTCTGTCTTTGCTAAGCAACACGTCTGATGCAGCCAGACTATGAACAGTGGGAGCATCCACCGTCTATATCCACTCATCTTGCTTTAGTCGTTGTTTTCTCATTACCAACTAAGAATCAGTGGCAGTTTTCGTACAAAAAAAAAAAACTGCCACAGATTCATAGTCGATAATAAGCGAACAACGACTAAAGCATGATGAGTGGATACAGGTGGTGGATGCTTTGCATGCATCCACTGTTTGTAGTCTCGCCACATCAGACGTATCACTTCGCAAAGACAATAGTCTCGCTGCATCAGACGTTTAGCGTGACAGTAAAGACCAAAGCTGCATCCTCAGCCTTGATACTAGGCTAGACAGAGACAGACAATGAGGGGAAAAGAATGTAGCACTACTGAAACAATGCTCATGACATCAAATTCAAGCACTTCACACTGGACTGAGATGCAAGGGATGCAAAAATGGTCAAGGCTGGATTCTAGCATGTCTATTTGGGGGACAGCATGAGGCATCCCTGTGAACAAGCAACAAGACATTTTACCTTCAGAGTGTCCTGTCAGGGCATTCCATTGTCATAAATACAGGGGTGTTAGGGAAGGGGAAAACAGAGGGATATAACACAGGAGAAAAAGAAATGCATCCATATAGAGAATAAACCTTTCAAGGCACTGAATTAAATCAAGCTATAACACAAGTAAAGAGTGGTCAAACAAGAAGTCCTTTCATGGACAGAATGAAAATCATCCACAAATCATCATTACATGCAAAACTGATGAGGATATAAGAGTGCAAATAAATATTGGCACATGAATTCAGTAATAGATTATAATGGTTTTGCATCTCAACATCAAGTCGTTATATTCAAATGCTGCTTCTAAACAGATCACACATATTATTCAAAGAAAAAAAAAACTGTGAATACTTGGAGGGAGACAGAGCAGAGCACAGCACGTCATAATATTGGATGCTTGGCGAGGCAGCAAAAAAAAAATGAGATAATATCCAGTGCAAAATCACATTCAGTTGCTATGCTGCACAGAACTTCTCTTTTACTGTGCCATTTGTCGTACACATCAACAGACATTGCAGCTTGCTATGCAAAATGTTATGACGAAATTATACATTGTAAATAACAAAGAGCATTCTCCTTCTTTTGTTTTGTAATCATATCTTTGTTGTCCCTTTTTAATAGAGACATACATAAGTCCAACTGGCACAAGGACAGTTAAACTTTGCCTTTCTGTTTAAGCAAATGAATGCTTTCATATACCACACTAGGAAGATTGCGCTACATTTTATTCTCATAGTGGTATCACGTAACTCGATATGGATATGATTATAATCATTATCAGTGGCTACTTGTGTGATGGAGATCGAGTGCACCAGTTCAGGTTTTGTTTTGTAAAGCATAAAATGTGCTTGTACAAAATCCTGCATAAAAAGCAACATTCTTTATCATTCCATACTGCTGCAAACAGATATAAATATGCTGGTTTCTTCCTTGCACATTTTCTGTGAAAGAGCAGCATTCAAGTAAAAATTTTGTACTGACATAAATCACAGAAGCAAAATCTCTGCCCCTTCACGGGGATATCATTATCACTGAGACCTACTAAGTTGCACATTTCACAACATGCAATATCATCCCAAATACCTAGGGCTCAGAGTTTCCTCCTATACAAACTCAATTCATTCCTCTTTGACCTCTGCAGCCAAAATATGGCATACATACATAATTTGTTTTGCTTTTGTGTGTTATGTAAGAACTGTTTTAAATAGGTGTACTCTCACTATGGTGAAAACTAGAACACATATTTGCAAAATGAACAAAATAGAAAAGTTCCTGAAACTGAGACAGGTCTTGCTCTTATTGGAAGAAATGTATCGGCAATTGACACGGAGCATGCCCTCTACAGGTGACCTGAGGCTACTTACCCTCATCATCTGCCGTTTCTGTGGGAGTCTGCGTCTCTTTGCTGTAGGTCACCATCTCCTTTGGTGGAAACCCAGCCTGGGTGGTGGCAGACATTGTCAGCTTGCTGGTCCTGTGTCTGGGGCTAGCACTGTATGGGGGGAAAAAAATGATGACCAATTATTTAATTGAAACAATCCCTGTACCACTTTGGAGAAAATGATATCAAGCCAAGCATTTAGACCAAGGTAAATGTTCCAGTAAAAGGAGGCTGCTCCAAACACGCATTAGTTAACCCATTAAGGCCAGACCAATTTTGCTATAACACACATTTTCCAAAGACACCTGCCTGAGTATTCTCGGGATTCATCTTCAACAGGATAAGAAAGGAAACCATGTGAGTGTTAATTTCTTGGGGCCAACAATCCCTCCCTTAAAGGTAGGGAATCCCATTTGCATGCCTTAAATGAAGAGTTGTATAAATACAGTGGTATGTTGAAGAGAGTATCATTTTAGAAACTCCCATGAAGTATTGAAAGTGGAAGGTAACATTTAGTACATTTTTATTGACCGTTAGATTTTGAATTGAATTTTTTTCGGGGCTCACCGTAAATTCCAGTACATTGCTAGGCTATCTTTGCAGACCCATGCACTGCATGTGTGTCCATCATGTATATTTTGTGAAGAAAGTTCATCAAAACTTACAAACATTTCTATATACATTCTTGCCACACACTCTATATCTTATTATACTTTAAGATTTGTGTTTATAGATTAAAAAATACAGAAGACTGCAACAAAAAGGCTTAAGTGTGGCTGACACACAGAACTACTGAGTAGTTGAGTTTTGTGCATTATTCAAATTGTAGATAACTGTTGACTTCCAAATTTCTCAGCAGTGGCCTAAGCAAGTCCCCTGAGGTTCATATTTAATGTTTTGCTGCATTTTGGGAGGTCTGTAAAAGGTATCCCCTACCTTTAACTGAACAAAATGTACAGATGTTGAAAAATAATGTGATGATAAACATTTTGCACAGTACTATAAAAAGCAGCATGCACTACTTATCACACCATTCAATCAAAATCAGACAATCCACTTCCAAAGATTGTCTTGTCTACTTTTTTTCTGTCATAATTTGTTGTTCTTTATACATTTGCCTTTATAAGTTGGAAAATAAGTGTAAGTATTGACTACTGCACAAATATATAATGGCGTATTTACAACTTTGTACCTTAATTATCAGGTGTCATGCTTTAAGACAACCTGTGTACTTTTAAGGAGAGTATGCACAAATTGAAATCAACACCATTTTGTGACAAACCATAACATGCATAGCTGACTGAAAATGGCACTGGAATTAGTCAAAATTCTTCAAACTGAGCAAAATAAATGCCTGCCCTATGTGTCTATCTGACTCGTCATTAGAGATTTTGCATGTAACTTTCAGATGTCTCTTGGGAACAAGTTTAGTCATTTAGATTACCTGAGCTTTGGCTTGATTGCGTCAGATGAATCCAGAGTTTTACCCTCATCTGAGGGCGCGGCTGGAGTTGGAACTGCAAGAGAGGATGCGAAAAAAGGAAGAAATATGTTAAGTGACTTCTATCACTAAAATTGCTCACATACAAGTGTTAAAAAAAAGCAGAGTTCACTGACACTCAATAATATCTCCTGTAAATCCTCCATAGCTGTACATATTACGGCTGTCATCAAACCTTGTAACCACAATGGATGATAACAGAACTGATCTTATTTACAGCTTCAATATCCCATAAGATTGAAAGGTCCAAGCCTAAATATGATATATAGTGCATACAGCTTTCTGTAAATATATACCATATTATATTATATACATCCACACTTTCTTGGGCTTTATAGTGTCTTGCAAAGCTCACATCCTTCATGAAAAATAACTGAACTATTTTTGCAAGAAGTAGTATCAATACAAAGGGAACAATATATTTGATTTAGGAAACTTGAATGTTAAAATGCCACTTGTTTCATTACAGCAAAATAAAAATTACAGCAACTATATTAGTTGACTTCCTTGAAAGATAACTTACCATTACCCAGTAGAACACCACATGCACAAATTTGAATAGGTAGTATGCATACTGGCCAAAGAGTGGCACATTTACAATTCATCATTCATCACTGTGGGTCTAGTTCCATAACGCCTTCCAAAACACCTACACAAAAGGCACAGTGATTACTGATAACGCAATCTCCTAATAATCAAACACATTTTGATGTTAAGAAAATGTGCAGACCATGAGTCAGCCATTTTTGCTCTGCATACTCCACTCAACAACTATCCATTTTTTTACACATAGATCAGTGGCACAAAATAAGCATTGCTTGCCTAGCAAAGAAGACGTAAGGCTTGCAGGCTCAAAAAATCAAAATAAAAGTAAAAACTAAAAAATAATATGTTTGCATCATATGAAAGAGCTTTCAAAACTCCTGTCAAAATATGTCATAAACAAAAATTAGATTTTGTGGTGAAATTTCCCACGAGGGTCCTTCTGCCGGGCAGGCAAAAAGATATTGGATGCACCCCTGGAGTTTGAATTCTTACCCGCTTCAGGGAGATCCAGGTCTTTCAGGATATCATCAGCATCTCTCCTCTTCTTCTCCAGCTCTGACTGAGGCTCGGCGGATGCCGCGGCTGCTGCTTTGGCAGCATTTTGAGCCTTGAATGGATAGAACATCAAACAAAATATAAGCAGAATAAAAACAAACGTTGCTCACAAAGTGACTCAAAGCATAGTGACGACAACCTTCATGGAATTCAGATGACAAAACCTACAATTATTTCAAATGAATAAGGCTCTGTTTTATTCTCGATACCACATCCTGAAAATTCTCTTCTGCCCTATACATAGGTAGACAAGATCTCATCTGGTACACAAATGACATGTGAGTATCTTAATTTTTTAGTCTACAGCAGTGTACACCAGATACTAGTAAGAAGATACCAATCAGATGTGATGGCTTGACATGATCACTTTTTTAATAAAACATTGGGCTATTAAAGCCTTACAATTGTGGCGAGTGGTTTGTGTGGCACGGAGACGAACGCAACACGCTGCCTCCCCCCATTCTGTATTGTGACACCGAATGAGAATAGCGCTGGCTCAATGGGTCAGCAAACACACGCTGGGATTAAAAATCACCTGACCCAAAATGGCTATCCGAGCCATGAGAGCTTCCGATCAGTGCCGAATGGACGCACACTCACAGTGCGCATGCGCATGAAGAGAAGCCAAAAGAGCCACGCGTCTTCTGGCCTCTCTCCTCCAATCACCGCAGCTCGCGGTCACAATGTTTGTGTATGATGCATACACACACACACACACACACACACACACACACACACACACGTGTCTCAGTGGCAGCACTGTCCCACACGTTTATGGATAGCACTGCAGTCTGGCATTGCGCAATTGCATGCACAAATTTCGTTCGGAAGAGTTACGCAATAACGTACCATTAGGGGTGACGATCGTCCGACTTTAAATTTACTATCTTGTTTCAACTTTCCTTTACAAATACAAGGATATAATTTCTTATTGTTAAGTACCATTAAAGTTAGTCAAAACAGAAGAGAGTGTGCAGTAGAATTTCTTATTTGATTCGAATTGTGTCCACAGCCCACTATGACATGTAGGCCTACAGTATTTTCTTTCAAAGTAGTGCAATCTGAGAACATGATGCCAAAAATTATAGATATCTCTCTCTGTTGCACTACTTTAGTGCATTCAATGAATGCTCCAGACACTGCAATCATTTCATAGTATAACCAAAGATGCACACTGGCACTGGTCCGTCGGTGATTGACCAGGAAAAATTACTACCGGACCAGCAACTTTTTCACGAATTGGCCGGTACTGGTCTGACAGACAGGTCGAACCAGTAGAAGAAATGGGTAAGTGTGCACCTCTGGTTTAACAATTACCGGTACTCTAATTGTGCAATCTCAAATCATGAAAACTAATCAATATTTATGTTCACCATACATCCATTGACAAGTTTGTCAAGGCTGTGGGCCCCATGGTAGTCTGCTCAAGAGCATTTAAGTGCTCCCTTAATGGCCATCTTGATAATAAATCCAGGCAAATAAATGTCATACCTCTTTCTTCTTTTCTTCCTCGCGACGTTTCTTGTCCTCTCTGATCTGCTGGAGACGAAGTCTCTTTCTTTCCAGTTCAGCCTTGGTAACCTTGGTTCGGTCAGACATTTTGGCTGCAAGAACACCAAAATGACAGAATTGGACACAATCAATATAAGTTTACAATAATGCAGAGCAAGTAGCAGAGCAGTAGCTAAAAATCATGATACACATATTTTATACACTTTGGATGATTCTATGAGTTTTAAGAAACCCTAACCTGACCAGACAACATGGAGAAACAGCGTTGAGTGCAGTTAAACAAAACAAAACAAAACAAAACAAAACAAAACAAAACAAAACAAAACAAAAAAACAGTTGGTGACTTTATCACCTGTGCATGTGCCTATGTGAGTGGAAAAAAACAATAAAGCTGTGAAAACTTTGAAACTAATCGCCCACTTACTCATCTGAAGTATTATCACATTTGCAGACCTATTAAGTCTCACATGTTAGGCATGAGATTCATGCCTCAGAGGTCTTTTTTACACTCATATGGCTGAAAAGCTTTTCCTCACACTTCACACCCCCTTAAAAAGCAACAGCAACAAGTAAGCTAACAAAATATAATATGGATTTCCAACAGAAAAGACAATGGGATGATTCTTTTTTTTTTTTTTTTTTAATCAGAAAGAGTCAAATATTAAATTTGCTATGCACCAGATCGCATGAATGATTTACACTTTACAGATTAAAACTACTAAAGTTCCATCCCCCTTCCACCAGCATGCTCGGCTGCTTTTCTCCCCCGAGCAGTGGTAAACATAAAAATGCACCACAAAATCTCACACCTACGCCTAGCTGCTCTCTGACCTTGGCTTAGCATCTCTGCATTTACCAGTGGTAACGGTAGTAATCACAGTTATGAACGGAATTGTTGAATGTTTAACATTAAAGTAGTAGGCTTGGATCCCTAAACATGATTTGAAACATATTAGTTGCAAGCAAGAGTGATTCACAGTTCAGTCAGTAGGTCATTGGTCCTAGCCTTGGAAGTTGTACTGTGTATGTCAGGAGGGAGGCCTACTACTCTCCTGGGACGTGGGAGTCATACAAATTTGATATTTCTAATGTTATAGACCAGAATAGTAGAACTAGAGTTTTAGATCTGCAAACTTAGACCTGGGTTACGGGAGAATCTAACAGTTTCATAGAATTACAATAGCGTTGATGTCTAGATCTGTATAAATTGCCTTCTGGCTTTACAAAATTGTACACCTAACTGCTCTAGACTCTACATTTAGATATCTAACTATCTGTTGGAGTCCAGACAGGTTATTTGCCAGGTAAAGGAAATTAAGAGAGTACAAAACTACATCAGTGCCTACTTATCTGTATCCTTTTTTTTTCTTCTTTTTTGGTTTTGCTATTCATGTCTGGCTACTGTTCACAGTTGTGGATCCAGAGGGGGTGCACCCCCTCTTTATTTGTTGTAAAAAAAAAGAAGAACAAGAAAAACATGAGATGAAACCAAGAAGTA